>CM018681.1:86348531-86674320 GCA_009363875.1 Mikania micrantha | reverse complement strand
ATAAACAGAATAAAGGAGTGGAAAGTGTGGCTAAAATGTCAAAAACCCCAGTAGTAAACCCTCCTAATGTTGATGATGATGGGTTTACAAAAGTGACTTATAGGAAGGTGAATAACAGGAGAGAACCCCCTCCCTATAAAAAACCAGAACAACAACAGGCTCCGAGCATGCAAACCAAAATGAGATATGTTGAGAAAAATCATAAGGAACCAAAGCCTATGAAGCCGATTGTGGATGATAGCAAACACATGAAGGACAATGAAGTGGTGATGGAGAATAGTACGAAGCATCAAATGCCGCAGCAGGAGGCAACTTCAAGGGATAAAGAAGGACAAAGAGAGCAGCAGAGAAAAGAAATCAGGGACACAAGGCAAAGAAGAAGGATTACCAACTTAAAGAAATGAGCAATAGATTGTGTTGTTTGGATGAAGAGGGTGATGAAATGCAACAAGATATGGAGCCAGAGGAGGACATAGGAATTCAAAAAGAGGATGAAGACATTCATGCAAAGTGGCATCGGGATCAAACCAACACACTGGATAAATATTACTATGATCATTTGAATGCTAGTCAAAAAGGAGAGGTTCTGGGCTATATTACTGACAAGGAAGTACCTCCGAAACATGTGTTAAAACAATGGAACCTGTCTCAAATCCAATACTTTCATGACCTTTGTAATGTGTATAGGTTTATGGCAGGAGCAAAGGCCACACGGAAATATTCGAAAGCTCCCTTGGATGATGAGGATATGTATGAGTCAGACCGGCCAACCACAACGAACACTGAACAGGATGTTGAATCTGAAACAGATGGAACATCACAATTTATGAAGAGTGATGCTTTAATGGAAGGTACTATGGGAAAAGATATGGGTAAGGAAGTAAGAAATGGTGACTCGAAGGCCAATCACACTAACCTGTAAGGCAATGGCTCTAAATATAATGGCATGGAATGTGCGTGGGATTGGTAATCCTACACGCCAATCTGAATTGAGAATGATTCTCAGGAACCATCAAATAGCGGTATGTGGTATAATGGAAACCCATGTGAATAAATCGAATGTTGACATGCTATGTCAAAAACTGATGGGGACATGGCAGTGGACAACCAATGCTAGTCAGTGTCCTAATTGGACTAGGTTAGTGGTGGGCTGGGACACTAGGAAAGTAGATGTTATGGTTATCCATACTACGGATCAGATTATGCATTGTATGATCAAGCCGGGTGATGGCCAACCTTCCTTTTTCTGCTCTTTTGTTTATGGCCATGTTCGGGCATATAAAAGACGGCCATTATGGGAAGAGCTAAAAAGATTTTCCACCACTATGATGACTCGACCTTGGGTTGTTATGGGAGATTATAATGCAGCGTTAAGTCCCAGTGATATAGCGGCTGGTAGTTCTCAGTGGACGCAGGCGATGGATGACTTACAAGACATGTGCTTACAAAGTGGCTTAAGTGACATCCCATACTCTGGGATCCAGTTTACATGGAACAAGAGCCCAGGGAAGATTAATGGCCTGCAAAAGAAACTTGATAGAATAATGGCTAATGTGGAGTTCAACTCAATTTTCAAAACAAAAGATGTGAAGTTTCTTCCCCCTTTAACCTCGGATCATGCACCTGGCATGTTGGTCCTTCATAACAGTAAAGGAGCTTGGAAAATGAGACCGTTTAAATTCATGAATTATTTGACAGATAAAGAGGGATTCCAAGATCTCATTGCTCGAGAATGGAGCATACAAGTTGATGGCTACTCTATGTATCGAGTGACCCAAAAATTGAAAATGCTTAAAAAGGCCTTACGAAAATTTGCTGCTGTCATGGGCAAGCCGGAACAAAAGGTTAAATCCTTGCAAGTGGAGCTTGGACGGATTCAAAAGGAAGTGGATATATGTGGTTACAATCAGGAACTAAGGGAAGAGGAAACAGCCTACTTGAGAGCTTATAAGCAGGCCTCCTTCGAGGAGGAAACCCTCCTAAAACAAAGGGCCAAGGTCACATGGTTGAAGGAGGGGGATCAAAACACCAAGTACTTCCACAATGTGATTAAAAAAAGACAGCAAAGGAATATAATACATAGGGTGGAGGACGACATGGGACATATCTACCAAGGAGACCAAGTTGCCACACAATTTGTCAGGTATTATGAGCAACTTCTTGGACAGTCAGAACATACCAACCCAATTGCTGATGCGGATAGGCTATTCACCACTAAAATCCCGACAAATGTGGCTGATGATATGGTGCGAGATGTTACCCAGGAGGAGGTAAAAACTGCTATGTTTAGGGCCCAGGCCCGGATGGGTATACAGCCAAATTCTTTAAATCTACATGGGGAATCATAGGTGCGGAGGTCACTGCTGCTGTACAAGAGTTCTTTTCTAATGGGAAACTCTTAAAACAAGTGAATAACTCAGTCATTTCCTTAGTTCCCAAGGTGGCACAACCGAAGCTTGTCAAAGACTACAGGCCTATAGCGTGTTGCAATGTCTTATACAAATGCATCAGTAAGATCATTTGTGAAAGAATCAAATGTGGGCTAAACCATATAATAGATGAATGCCAAAGTGCCTTTGTCCCGGGTAGAATGATTAGTGACAATATCCTGTTGACACAAGAGCTTGTTCGGAACTACCATAGGAATAGAGGTGAACCTAAAGTTGCTTTGAAAATTGATCTCCAAAAGCGTATGACACTGTTAACCATAATTTTATGGCTCAATGTCTCAGCGGATTTGGCTTCCACCCAAGCATGATTGAATGGATAATGACTTGTATCCAATCAGCAACATACACGATCAATGTTAATGGGGAGGTGCATGGGTTCTTTAAGGGTAAAAGGGGTTTAAGGCAAAGGAGACCCTATGTCCCCCTACTTATTCACTATGGTAATGGAGGTTCTAAATCTGATTGTTAGGAAACAAATTGACCAGCAGCCTGAATTTAGGTACCATTGGAAATGCAAGGAGATGAAAATCACTCATTTGTGTTTTGCTGATGATCTAATGATGTTTTGCGGGGCAAATATCGAATCCATCAAAGTAATCCAGTTGGCTCTCCACGAATTCAGCTCCCTCTCGGGCCTCAAGCCAAACATGGGTAAAAGCACCATCTTCTTTGGAAATGTTAGGAGCAATCAACAGGCAACCATAAGGAACATGCTCCCATTCCAAGTTGGGAACCTTCCAGTTCGCTATCTGGGGGTGCCTCTTTTGTCTAAACGAATGTATACTAAGGATTGTTGGTACCTCATAAACAAGGTCAAGACACGGGTTAATGACTGGAACAACAAGTTCTTATCTTTCGCTGGTAGACTTCAATTGATAAGATCGGTGCTGGCTTCTATGCAAACTTATTGGGCCACGGTTTTCACACTGCCCTCAACTATCATTGATGAAATCGAGAAAATCGCAAGGAAATTCCTATGGTCCCAAATGGATCACGGAAGAGGTAAGGCTCGGGTAAACTGGGAAGATGTTTGTAAGCCTAAATGGCAAGGAGGGCTGGGGATAAAGTCCTTGAAGGATCAGAACACTGCACTTATGTCCAAGCATATATGGAACATTCTGACTGAGAAAAAATCGATATGGGTCCAGTGGGTAAGGCGCCACAAACTTAGGAATACTCACTTTTGGGCTGTCAAAATTGAAGATGGGGCCTCTTGGAGTTGGAGAAGTATTCTGAATTATAGACAACAAATCCGGCCACACATATGCAAGTCCATTGGTGATGGTTGTAAGGTGTCGGTCTGGTATGACAACTGGCATGTACTGAGCCCGTTAAGTGACATCATAACCATCCGGGATATTACCCATGCAGGTCTTACAACCCAATCGAAAGTGGCGGATATTATTGAATCGGGTCAATGGAGGTGGCCTCCGGCTTTAACTGATAAATATGGCTGCCTACTTGATTTCCCCCCACCTGTTTTGGTGGAAAATAAACTGGATACTACCTGTTGGAAACGAAATACGGGCCAACTGATCAATTTCAGTACCAAACATGTATTTGAGGATATTACCCATAATGCACCAGAAGTCTCGTGGCACAAACTGGTCTGGTTTAGTCAGAATATTCCCAGGCATGCATTTATCCTATGGCTGGCTATCCAGAAGCGCCTCCTTACTCAAGATAGGCTTCGAAACTGGGAAAGGAACTCTAGCATGAAATGTGCTTTTTGTGAAAAGCAAATTGACAGTCATAACCACCTTTTCTTCCAGTGTAAATATCCCAAAGAGGTCTGGCATGCTGCTCGAAGTATGATAAACCTGGAAAGAACTCCTTCCCTTTGGCCGGATATTATAAAATGTATGGCTGCCTTGCCGACTAACTCCACTATAACAAGTGTTGTTAGAAGGCTTCTAATGGGGGCCACAGTTTATTATATCTGGCAGGAGAGGAACATCAGATTGTTTCAAAGGAAACAAAGGAACAAGGAGGAATTTATTCAAATCATTAAATCGGATGTTCGGATGAGGATCCAGGGGCTAAAACTCAAGGCAACACCTCAAACTATCCAGACATGTATAGAGTGGGAGATCCCTATACCACACCAATAGGCATATGCTTGGATCTTAGTGAAGCGGATATGGCAAAGAGCATGAATGGAGCCTGGCAACGTATGAAATGCAGTACTGATCGAAGGAATAGATGGGGCTGCGTTAACACTAGGAAGCAAAGAGGAAGTAGAAACCACCAATTCAACATATGCTGGGCAAGGAAGATGAATAAGCCGAGAAGTAAGGGGATCACCGGCCAGCAGGATAAGCAGGAGATAGTCTGGGAAGTAATGGAAGATGATGGAGAGCTACAACAAACAAGTGATGATGGAGGCTATGGGCAATTTCAGGAGGTACACCTATATAAATTCCCTATTGCTAATTATATGCAGGTTATTTTAGGTACATCTATACATGGCTGTGAGAGATGGAAGTATAAGGACCGGGACAGCGGTTGGGAGCAGGAAATAGCTACTTGGACTCTCATCATGGTTCTTCACAGTTGGAGAGGAAACCAGTGTTGTTTAAGAAGGGGTGACAAACATGATCATCCTTGGACGGTTATCTGGGCGGGGATTCTGGTTGGAATCACGTGCACACACTGTACTTACCTTTTGATTGTTTTTAAACTAACCAAGAATTTTTACAGCTTGGTGGGATATGGGCTAAATGGGAAATGCATTCTGTCGGTGAGATCCATGGGCTTGGTAGGGTGGGGGGCTGGTACACTATGCACTCACCTCACCACCTCCAAGAGTGTAGAATTATATCATATGAAAGATGGATTTGCTTGGAATAATCATGGTTTTATTCTTACGGAGTACAATCTTTTCCAGTTGATGAATGGGCAACATTGTTTCATCTATTGGGTGGGGACAGGATGGGGTTATAATTATATGGTGAGAATGCATGGGATGGTAGGGAGGGGGGCTGGTACCCAAAGCACACACATCACCACCATTTTGAGAGAGAGTGTTTATTATATGATGATGAGGGATAATCAACACCACCTTCGGGAAACATATGAGGGAGGGATTCTGGTTGGTACTACATGCACACACTGCACTCCTCATTCGAGAGATGGTCATCAAAGGATACGGCTACATAGTCAATGGATGGATGGGAATGGGATTTTTTGGGCTCCAACACAATATGCGAGGATATGGGGATTGGTAGGGAGGGGGGATGGTACACATTGCACGCACATCACCACCATCAAGAGAGTGAGTTTATTATATTTGAGTGTGAGGGATAATCACTTATATGTTTGGGAAACATTACTGGGAGGGATACAGGTTGGTACAATAAGCACACTGAGCACATTGCTTTCGAGAGGTCTCAAACATTGGGAAATTATGCAGGGCAAGGGCGGATATGGGTCTTTTGGGACACATTGTGATGGTGAGATTTATACCTGGGAAACTTCTAAGGGAGGGGAACAGGTTGGTACACATCACACAATGTGCACTACCTTCAAGAGAGTTGGGTATGTTTTATGGAGTGTTAGAGTGATTAAACACCTGTTTGGGAAACATTATTGGGAGGGAAACAGGTTGGTACTTGATGCACACACTACACTTTGCCTTCGTGAGAATTTGTTATTGCAGGTATACCATCATGGGTTGGTGAATGACAAGACACCGGGATTGCACGGGCCTAACAATTACATTCATAGTTATGCTACATTCAAGATGCCTTTCAAGATCATGCATAATTTGCTTGAACAAAGTTTGGAAGATGGAGTGGATACGTTAACCAGTAGTGAGAATAAGGAATTTCATGATGAGGATCAATGCAATCTGACTACACAAAGGTTGAAATTCATGAGATATTTGCATGTGCATGGCATTAGTAGTGGGCATTGGAAGCGTGGGATAGTTTGCTGGAATAAGGAAACATGGGTAACCAAGTTGCTTACATGGAATCATGCTAACCGTAATTGGGTAAAAAGGAAGCATCATGGCGTGGATTGGTACAAAGCTTACAAAAAGGATGATGTTTGATAACGACTATACTACAAATAAGAGACTCTATATAGTTATCATTCATTATTATGGGTGTACCTCTAGAAATGGGATAGGTGTTATTTTATTCCTTGTGCTATTTAGTTGCGTTTCATCTGTCACGGATATTACTTAGTCTGTTTTATTTTCTTTTCCGCTTAGGGTAGGCTTTGCGTATGTGCCAGCCTATGCCTTTGTTTGTATTCTTTTATTCTTTTTAATAAAGTTTGCCAAGGCTTTGCCTTTTTCAAAAAAAAAAAAAAAAAAAAAAAAACCCTAAACCCTAAACCCTAAACCCTAAACCCTAAACCCTAAACCCTAAACCCTAAACCCTAAACCCTAAACCCTAAACCCTAAACCCTAAACCCTAAACCCTAAACCCTAAACCCTAAACCCTAAACCCTAAACCCTAAATCCTAAACCCTAAACCCTAACTGGCCCCCTAAGTGAGAAGTCATATTATTCATATCATTGGGACCCAACTGGCCCCCTAAGTCCTCCAACAGAGAGATCTTTTGAGAAGTCATATTATTCATATCATTGGGGATGGTCGAACCACGTCGGTGTGGTTTGATAATTGGCACCCAACTGGCCCCCTAAGTGACTTTCTGACTCCTAGGAACATGAATGAGGGGGGGCTGCAACTGAACTCAAAAGTGGCTGATGTCATTTCTAATAATCTATGGAAGTGGCCGGATGATTGGAACACTAGGTTTCCGTGGCTGATAGCTAGCCCTCCCTGTGTGCTAAATCCGGTAGTTAGAGACAAAATTATGTGGAAGTCAAATGAGGGCACCCACATGAATTTCCATGTTGGAGGTGTTTGGAAGGATATTCAAGAGAATGGTATTGAGGTTCCCTGGGCGAAGTTGGTTTGGTTTCCCCAAAACATTCCCAGGCATGCCTTCATTATGTGGCTTGCCCTCAAAAATAGGCTTACCATACATGATGTTACTGCCGATTGGAGGCCTGGGCAAGTTAGGAATTGTGTTTTCTGTGCTGGTGTGCCAGACAGTATACAGCATTTATTTTTTGAGTGTCGGTTCTCCAACCTCATATGGCAGAAGATTAAAGGTAAGACCAAGTGGGCTAATATTGGAGGACCCTGGGACCATAGAATAACGGAATATAGCTGTTCTGTTACTAACAATTCTGTGTGGAGTGTGGTCAATAGGCTGTCTCTTGCTGCCACAGTTTACTATATTTGGCAAGAAAGAAATCTTAGAGAGGTGGAACAAAAGAAGCGACCGGTTGAGGAGTTATGTGCCTTAATTTCTGATTCTGTTAGGCTTCGTCTCCTGTATCTTAGAATTCGTAATTCCGGGGCTCTTACTCAAGTTAGGCTGACTTGGGGTTTAGGGAGTTTGGATAAGTTGGACTTAACCAGTTGTGGATCTATTTCCTAATGCATACTTTTAGTATGAATCTTAAGAAGAATTTCTGGGTTTTTGTGTGGTGGTTGTATAATTTTGTCCTAGAGAAGGTTGAGTGGTTGTGGAGCAGGCAAAGAGAGAATTTTATGCACTGGAAAATCCTTATTATTTTCTGTTTTTTCTTTCATTTGATGTGATTGTATATTTTTGGGATGGGCATGGATGAGGGGTATGACTGTGTGAATTTAAGGCCTTGGGGCAGGGGTGGGAAGTGGTTGGGTTCTGTTAACAATTATTCTTTGATGAGTGTTGTGTGTTGTGTTAACAGAGGGTACCTTCCTTGTACTACTGACTGCGGCTGCAGTTGGGTTAGGGTGGGAAACCACTTGGGTTGGATGGCTAAAATTCTTCATAAGTTGGGCTCTCGGATGGTTGTTTGGTTTGCTATGCAAAGGAAGTTTATGCACATGTATTGAAACTTTTTTTTGCAGTTTTGTGTGCAGAACTATGCTGGTTATGCTCCTACTCCTTTCTTCTGGTGGTGGACCAGTGTTACTGCTTATTTGCCTGAGAAGGCTGGGTTGGTTTGGGTTGGGATTTGGGATAGCGAGCTTGGGTATTTCTGTGACAGTAATTGGACTGATCTGATGCACAAGAGGGGTGGTTATGTCTTGTTTATCTCTGTGCATGTTAAATGGGCTGTAGTTCAGGTGCGTGACCACCATATGTTGGTTATTGCTATTATTAGGTGGCTTATCTGGTATGTCTTCCTTTGCGGTCAACCTGTTGCTGCCAATCTGAACTTGGATTCTGGTTCTGCTCTGGCTATTGTTGATTATTATCTGTTCAAGAGGCTGATTTGGATTCCGCCTATGCTTAGTATGGGTATAGTTGACCCCTGGTCCGGTCAAGCTTTCTGGTCTAACGTTTATAGACGGGCTGGAGGGCACAGTTTTGCTGGTTCCATTAGGCTCAGATTTGACATAGATGGTTCTGGCTTCCTTTGTCATTGGCAGCTTGTTCCTTTTGTGCTGAGCCATCTTGTTTTGGGTGGAGCTGATGTTGCTGGCACTGGTCGTAAGGGTGGTCTGATTGGCCACTTAGTTTGTGAAGGTTTCGTTAGTTGGTACAAGAGGGCAGACAATTGTGATGGAGCTGATAACTACAATGGGGGGGACACTGGTATTTGGAGGGAGCCTGTGTCTTATTATAATAGGCATGATAGGGGGTTGAGTTGGTTCTGGAGGTTAGCTCAGATTCAGCATTGCCTTTCTATTTGCCAACTTCTTGAGCTTCAAGGTTTATGGGTTGATAATGGGGGGATCATCATCCCCTCCTTGAGATGGTTTTACTCGAATTTGTGGCTGGGGAATAGGAGCCAGGTAGATTGTAAGTCCTTTGTTTCTCAAATGAAACTCATGTGCTGGTTGTTTATGCTTCTTCACTTTTGGGTTCCTCAAAGGAACTTGGGCCCTACTTGGTTGCTTTGTTTGGGCCCTTGTGGCCCGGTGGTTGTTACTTTTTCGATTGGGCTTGGTTTGAGGTGCTGGGCCATATATACTATACAGGTCTTTGGTTGGGATTTTCTTACTTTCCACAATTTGCTTGATGGATTTGGGCCTTAATCTTGAGGTTGGGCTTTTGGGCTTTTTGGATGTTGCGGGTATTGCTTCTGCTGTTGGGATGGTCTGCATTACGGTTCTTTGGATGATTGCCTCTACTAAAGCTCTTGGGGTTCTCTGGATGCATAGGGACTATTTTTTGTTGTTGATGGTTCATGTTCCTCTTTCTGGCCACCTTCTCCTTCTGGGTGTGATTAGGAACATAACCCATCAATATATTAGTTGTATTACTGTGGTTTATGTTTGTATGTATACTACGGTTAGTAGTTTGATGTCCTTGTACTGTTTCCTTACTAGCTATAGTTTGATCTCCCCTTTTTTGTATAGTTGGGGTGATGGTTCTAAGTTTGTTAGATCCATTTTTTGGGTGCCTAAGCTCTATTTAGGCCTTCTGTATGGTATACGGGGGTATGCCCCTAAGAGGTTGTAATTGTTCTTGGTTGGTTTATATTTTTCCGGGCTATTGCCCCTTATCCAAAAAAAAAAAAAACCCTAAACCCTAAACCCTAAACCCTAAACCCTAAACCCTAAACCCTAAACCCTAAACCCTAAACCCCAAACCCCAAACCCCAAACCCCAAACCCCAAACCCCAAACCCCAAACCCCAAACCCCAAACCCCAAACCCCAAACCCTAGGGATTTTCATTTGTGTAATTTCTTTCTCTCTCTAGTTTCTCTCTCTTCCCTTTTCTCTCTGGCCGTGCGATCGTCTTCCACATTGCAGACCAGATTTCTTCCAATCTCTACTAGGTTTTCAAGGGAATGGATCCTTCAAATGTTTATATTCCACACATAGATAAACCACCTGACCCGATTGCGTTTCCTCCTATTGAGGTTGGCAATGGGAAACGGAGTGTTTCAAGATTGGCAGTCAATTCGAAGTCGAAGAAGCAAAAGGAGGCGACTGGCACATTAATCGGTGGTAAGAACAAGGGAAAGTTTGTGAAGCTTGACATGTCAAGGCTGACTGGAATTTCTGAGGTTAATCAAGAGCAGATTGATGATCACCCAAGCGACGGGTATGAGCAGACCCAACATGAAGACCATCAATTGGAAGAAATTGAGGTTGGCCTCATGGATACGGGTAATGGAGTGGTCATGGCGACTCACTAGGTAAGTCCAATTTTGGAAAATAATGTGTGTACTTTGAATGCTGCGGCCTCGGTCCCTGCTTCGCCTGCTATCCCCGACATGGAAGCCCCGTTGGTTGATACAGACATGGAGTCGAGTGATGAGGATTACGAAGATGTTGAGAGTCAACCGAAAGTTGCCGAGAACATGATTGGGAGTTTGAATGGGAACCAGGAGCAGGTAAACATCCTTTCTGGGACGACCCAACCCGCTGCAGGTGGTCATCAAGGTCAATTGCCTCAACTGAGGAATCCAATGGCCAATGCCCAGCCTGTTGCTCAACCAATTCAATTTGGTGCTGGGAGCAATGTTTGGGATAATCACAAGGAGGGTAAGTTATCCTATGCAAATAAGATAAAATTGAACAATGCAAATGAGAAAACCAGGTTGGAATTTATTCCTCCTGTGGAATTACCTACTGGAGGTACTAGAGTTGTAATATTAGATGAGGATTTGAGGTATTCTGCAGTAGTTTTCTCTCGTTACCTGTATGGCTATTTCCTAGGCATGTCTATGGATTTTAATGTTGTTAACTCCACCTTCAGGCGCCTGTGGAAGTCATATGGCATTGACAATATCTCTAAGAGCACAGTAGGATACTATTATTTTAAATTCAAGAGTGAAAAGGGCATGGAAGAGGCTTTGTCAAATGGCCCCTGGCTAGTGAATAATGTGCCTATTTTTTTGCAAAAGTGGGAACCGGGGTTGTGTCTCCAAAAGATAGAGCCTAGTATTGTACCACTTTGGGTCACGGTTCATAATGTCCCCTTGGAATTATGGACAGGCAAGGGCCTTAGTAAAATCATGAGCGGGATAGGAGTTCCCCTATTAATGGACAGGGTCACAGAGGAAAGGTGCAATAGTCAAGAGGGTAAAATAGGTTTTGCTAGAGTTTTAGTAGAGGTTAATGCAGCTAGCAATCTACCGTGTGAGATTGAGATTGAGTTTCCCCCTATTAGGAATAGGCCCAGTAGAGTGCATAAACTTAGTGTGTCCTACCAATGGAAGCCCTCGGTCTGCAAGCACTGTGTTGTGTTTGGGCACTCGTGGCATACGTGCAAGTCCAGACCAAGATCAGAGGAGGAACTTAAGGAGAAAGAGGATCAGCAAAATAAGGGTGGGAATCCAAAGACCTGGCAGCAAGGGACTGAACAGGATAGTGAGGGATTTGTTACTGTTACAGGTAGGAAAAGTGGTTTGAAAATTCATAAGATGCCTAAGAATTGGATTCAGGGAGGTAATAAGGTTATAGCAAACAAGGGGAAGGAAAAACAGAAGGTTAGCAATCATCATACTAGTGTTAGGACAACCAGTGATCCAGAGGTCCAAAAGAAAATGGGTGATCTCCATAATAAGTTCCAGGTGGAGGGTGAAGGAAAATACAGGAGCAGTAAGAAAAAGAGTAATAATCAGAGTGGGTCAGGATCCCATATGAACCATCAGGGCCGCAAGGATAATGTAGGTGGTTGGCAACCTAAGGGTAGCAAAACACATCAGGTAGTGTCTACTTCCAACCCCTTTGCGGCTCTGGATGAGGAAAATTTCTCTGTGCTAGATTTAGAGGCCTCTATAGCTGCTGGTAAGCTGGTTTCGTTAGGGGTTGTGGAGGACCAAATGAATGGTAATGCCAAACAAAAGAGCAATGCTAAGACCACCAATGAGGAAGAGATGAATGAGGATAGTGATGCAGAATCCATAGACTATGGCATCACAGATGCCCAAAAGTGGGCAATTACCAACAGGCTGGTCAAATACAAGGCTGTGAGAGCCCTGGATCAGCAGCAATGGGAGCTTGGGGAGTGGGAATTTTTCAAGCACCAGGTTACAGTATTAGGTATTGATCCAGATTATTGTGTTGAGGATGTGGAGAATGAGGAGAATGGTATGACTAGGTTCATTGGATGGAACAAATTAAGGGATGCCAATGGTGGTGTAGTGCATGAGGCTCCCAATCCTGGAAATGGTTTTTAATGGGGATCAAAATTTCTGCTTGGAATATTAGGGGCCTGTCGAATAAGAGTAGTCAGAAGCAAATTAGGGACCATATCCAGAATCATTCTATTAGTGTCATGGGCATCATAGAAACTCATCTTAAGAAAGACAAGGTTCCTAGGATTTGTAGCTCTATCAATAGCAAATGGAGTTGGGACTCCAATGCTAGTGTTTGTGATATAAGTACTCGTATCATCATTGGTTGGGACCCTGATCAAGTTTCTTTAATGATCCTGGGCCGGCACCCTCAGGTTACCCATTGTCTTATCCAACCTTTTGATGGTGGTACTCCGTTTTATTGCTCTGTTGTTTATGCATCTCATAGACATATTCCCCGTAGGGATTGCTGGGAAGCCTTAAACATGCACAAAGGGGTGGTAGCTAACAATCCCTGGATGTTGTTGGGTGATTTCAATGCTATTATTGATCCTGTGGAGCGTTCCATGGGATCATCCCACATCACTAATAGCATGTGTGAAATTAGGGATTGTTTATTTAATCTTGAGGTGGAGGACATTAGCATGACTGGCATGAAATTTACTTGGAACAAAAGTCCTGGTAATCCCTTAGGTCTTTTGAAAAAGCTGGACAGGGTCCTTGGTAATGAGGCTTTTATGCAGGCCTTTCCTCAGGCCAATGCCCATTTTCACCCATTTCTTACTTCGGATCATTGCCCTATGGTTGTCTCCTTTCCTAATTTGGCTAGGCAAAAAAATCGTCCGTTTAGATTCCCCAATTACCTTGCTTCTAAACCAGATTTCCTTCCTGTTGTTGAGAAAGTCTGGAAGCAACAAGTCCAGGGTTTTGTCATGTTCTCTGTGGTCACCAAGCTCAAAAAGTTAAAGTCTCCTATTAGGAAGCTGAACTACTCCCAGGGCCACTTGTTTGATAAAGTCAAGTCTCTTAAGCAAGAGTTGGAATTGATCCAACAGCACATGGTTGAAGACCCTTCTAATGAGGTTTTGAGGGAAGAGGAGATCACCTATCTGGAGGCTTATAGAGATGCTCTTAGGGATGAAGAAAGTTTTCTTCGGCAGAAGGCCAAGGCTTCTTGGTTGGCTGAGGGAGACCAAAACACCAGATACTTCCACAAAGTTGTTAAGAGTAATGCCAACAGGAATAGAATTCATGCTATTCAGGATAATGCTGGTCAGTGGAGGTCGGGCATGCAGGTGGCTGATACTTTTATAGAACATTTCAAGTCCATCCTTGGTGTTGAAGGACAGGTGGAAAGGATATGCTATCCGGAGACTCTTTTCACTAACCAAATTCCTAATGATAAAGCTGCTAGCATGGTTAGAGAGGTTACTGATGAGGAAATCAAAATTGCCTTGTTTGACATTGATGACAATAAATCGCCAGGCCCTGATGGATACTCCTCCAAATTCTTTAAAGTGGCCTGGCCAGTGGTAGGTAGTGAATTCACCAAAGCTGTTAAGGAGTTTTTCAGGAATGGAAAACTGCTTGCAGAGGTGAATGCGACTGTTATTGCTCTTGTCCCAAAAACGGATTTTCCCAGGACTGTTACTGACTATAGACCCATATCGTGTTGTAATGTGATTTACAAGTGCATTAGTAAGGTCCTTACTAACCGCATAAAGGATGCTTTGGGTGATATTATCAGTGACAACCAGTGTGCTTTTATCCCGGGCCGCCAAATTAGTGATAACATTCTCATCACTCAAGAGTTGATGAGGAATTATCATCGGATGAGGGGACAGCCAAGATGTGCTTTTAAAATTGATATTCAGAAAGCTTATGATACGGTTGAGTGGTCCTTCCTTAGGGACTGTTTGTTTCATTTTGGCTTTCCTAGCAAGATGATTAACTGGATCATGAGATGTGTCACTACCACTGCTTTTGCTATCAGTGTGAATGGGGAGCAAAAAGGTTTTTTCAAGGGTAAAAGGGGCCTGCGCCAGGGAGACCCTCTTTCTCCTTACCTTTTCACTCTCATCATGGAAGTTCTCTCCCTCATGATTGGCAGGAGTACTAAAGAGGAGGCCAATTTTCAATATCATTGGAAATGTGAGCGTGTTGATTTGACTCACCTTTGTTTTGCAGATGATCTTTTCCTCTTCTGTCATGGTGATGCTAATTCTGTGGAAATTCTTATGACGGCTTTAGAGGAGTTTAAGAATGTCTCGGGTCTTACTCCTAGTATTCCTAAGAGCACGGTGTATTTTGGGAATGTTAAACCTCAGGTCAGAAGTGATATCTGCAACATGATCCAATTTCGGGTGGGTCAGCTCCCTGTCAAATATCTGGGAGTCCCTTTGGTTTCCTCGCGCCTATACAAAAAAGATTGTGCCCCGTTGGTTGAAAAAGTTAAAAGGAGACTTAGGGATTGGAAGGCTAAGTCCCTTTCTTTTGCGGGCAGGTTACAGCTTATCAAAGCTGTCCTAAACTCTTTACAAGTGTATTGGGCGTCTGTTTTTGTCCTTCCTATCACTGTGTCCAAAGATATTGAGAAATTGATGAGGGGCTTTCTCTGGAGTAAAGGGGATTTGACCAGAGGGAAAGCTAAGGTTAGGTGGTCTGAGTGCTGCATTCCTATTAAACACGGAGGTCTGGGTCTGAAGTCCCTTAATATCTGGAATACGGCCCTTATGTCTAAACACACGTGGAACATCATTTCTGGCACTAATTCCCTTTGGGTGAAATGGGTTAAGGAGTATCATTTGAGGGGTAGGAGTTTTTGGGATGTGCCTATTAAGAAAGAATCCTGTTGGAGTTGGAGAAAGATCTTGCAGCAAAGGGATACCCTTAGAGGCCATTTTGTCCATGTCATTGGAAATGGCCAGTCTACTTCGGCATGGTTTGATAATTGGCACCCGAGTGGCCCCTTAAATAAGTTTATTTCTTTGAGAAACATCAATGAGGGAGGTTTCAACCAGAGCACTCTTGTTTCTGATATCATTGCTGACAACCAATGGAAGTGGCCAGTTGATTGGTGTAGTCGTTTCCCTGTCCTCATGTCTTCACAACCTTATGTGCTTAATCCTGCTGTTAGAGACAAAGTTGTGTGGAAGTCAAATGAAGGGAAACACAATGATTTTCATGTTGGTACTGTTTGGAGGGATATCCAAGAAAATGGCTCGGAAGTGCCCTGGGTAAAGCTGGTGTGGTTTCCCCAAAACATTCCCAGACATGCTTTTGTGTTGTGGCTTGCTATTAGGAATAGGCTTAGGACCCATGATCTCACTAATTTGTGGAACACAGGCCAAAACAGAACTTGTGTCTTCTGTAATCAGGTTGGGGACAGTATTGAGCACTTGTTCTTTGAATGTAGTGTCCCATATAAGATTTGGGAGAAGGTTAGGAGCAAAACTAGATGGGGCATTATTATAGGAAGCTGGGAGCAACGGCTGCAGGCCTATTGTGCTTCTGTCTCTAACAGCTCTGTTTGGAGCATTGTTAACAGATTAGTGCTGGGAGCTACGGTCTACTACATTTGGCAGGAAAGAAACTTGAGAGAAGTTGAGAACAGGAAAAGATCGGTTGATGAGCTTAGTGGCCTGATTTTGGATTCTGTTAGACTTCGGTTGATCAATCTTAAAATTCGGAAGTCCATTGCTCTTTCTCAAGTTAGGATCACTTGGGGTTTGGGGAGTTTAAATTGTATGGATATAAACAAAGACCTGGATGCTTTCCCTTATGATTTTACCTAGTATGTATTTTGTGTGGGTCTTTTGGTTCTGCAATGGATGGAAATACTCTCATGAAGCTAATGGAGATGGGTTTATTTTGAGCATCTGGAGAGAGTTTGAAATCCTTTTGAATTTCCTTTATTTTTATATTCCTTATACTGTTTGGTGTATTACATTTATGTTATTTTTGCATGCAGGTGGTCTGGGCTGGGGTGAGGTTTATGAGTTCATTTCCATCACTTGTGTGTATATCAGGACTTGGGGTAAGGCTGGGTATGGGGTGGGTTCTGCTAATATCATTTTTTTGATGAGTGTTGAGTGTTATATTAGCAGAGGGTGCACCACCAGCTATGCTCATGCAGATAGTGATCTGTGTTGGGTAGGGATTTGGGATGGGAAGGCTCTCTGTTTTGGTGGTAAGGACCATAATTGGGTTGGGTTCAACACTGGCCTCCAGTTTGTGTTTCGGCCTGGGTACTTATGGAATTTGCAGGGGCATATGGACTGGATTAAGGGCTCTTTATCCTTTCACTGGTTGCTTTGGGGTTGGCTGCTTCTTATTAGTCAAACTGTTGATAATAAATGGTACAGGTGTTGCTTGAAAGCTGAGGCTTCTGTTGGGTATTCCCATAGTGAGTCTGATGCTACCAACTATAGCTGCATTCAGATGTATCAGTGTAGGAATTGGATCTCTTGGGCCGAGGGATTGGCTAATCAACAGGGTCTTCATGTTGCTGGGTGGAGGGGGCAGTTGGCCTGTCTTTCTGATCAGGAAATGAAGCTGGTTTCTGGCTGGATTCTCCTGTTGGGCCTGGCTTGGGCTGGTGGGAAATGTGTTCTGGGTGGGCCTTATATAGTGCTGAAGAGGCCTATTTACTATATTGGTTTGGGATGGGGTTCAACATAATTTCTGGTAGCTTCCAAATGGGTTCGGGTACTATAAAGGAGGTTGTTTTTTTGGACATGATGCTTGCTGTGGATTCTGCTTTGGTCATGGGGATGAATCATATTGAGCTTCCTTGGTGGATTACTATTGCTATGTTTTTGATGCACATCACGATGAGTGGAGTCTATATTTTGGTGTTGATGGATCATGTTCCTCATTACTGCCACCTTAATCTTTTGGGTTGGATATGGAACATTGCCCATCAATGCATTAGGAGTGTTAGTGATATTTATGTTTGTATGTACTGTATGGTTAGAAGGTTGATGTCCTTGTATTATTTGTGTACTAACTCTAGTTCTACCCCCTTTATTTTTTTTTATAGCTGGGGGGAGGGTTCTAAGTATATTAGAACCATTTTTTGGGTGCCTAAACATAGTTTAGGTTTTTTGTTTGGTATACGGGGGAATGCCCCTGAGATGCTGTAATTTTTCTTGGGGTGTTATATATTTTTCCGGGCAAATGCCCTTTATCCAAAAAAAAAAAAAAAAAAAAAAAAAAAAAACCCTAAACCCTAAACCCTAAACCCTAAACCCTAAACCCTAAACCCTAAACCCTAAACCCTAGGGATTTTCATTTGTGTAATTTCTTTCTCTCTCTAGTTTCTCTCTCTTCCCTTTTCTCTCTGGCCGTGCGATCGTCTTCCACATTGCAGACCAGATTTCTTCCAATCTCTACTAGGTTTTCAAGGGAATGGATCCTTCAAATGTTTATATTCCACACATAGATAAACCACCTGACCCGATTGCGTTTCCTCCTATTGAGGTTGGCAATGGGAAACGGAGTGTTTCAAGATTGGCAGTCAATTCGAAGTCGAAGAAGCAAAAGGAGGCGACTGGCACATTAATCGGTGGTAAGAACAAGGGAAAGTTTGTGAAGCTTGACATGTCAAGGCTGACTGGAATTTCTGAGGTTAATCAAGAGCAGATTGATGATCACCCAAGCGACGGGTATGAGCAGACCCAACATGAAGACCATCAATTGGAAGAAATTGAGGTTGGCCTCATGGATACGGGTAATGGAGTGGTCATGGCGACTCACCAGGTAAGTCCAATTTTGGAAAATAATGTGTGTACTTTGAATGCTGCGGCCTCGGTCCCTGCTTCGCCTGCTATCCCCGACATGGAAGCCCCGTTGGTTGATACAGACATGGAGTCGAGTGATGAGGATTACGAAGATGTTGAGAGTCAACCGAAAGTTGCCGAGAACATGATTGGGAGTTTGAATGGGAACCAGGAGCAGGTAAACATCCTTTCTGGGACGACCCAACCCGCTGCAGGTGGTCATCAAGGTCAATTGCCTCAACTGAGGAATCCAATGGCCAATGCCCAGCCTGTTGCTCAACCAATTCAATTTGGTGCTGGGAGCAATGTTTGGGATAATCACAAGGAGGGTAAGTTATCCTATGCAAATAAGATAAAATTGAACAATGCAAATGAGAAAACCAGGTTGGAATTTATTCCTCCTGTGGAATTACCTACTGGAGGTACTAGAGTTGTAATATCAGATGAGGATTTGAGGTATTCTGCAGTAGTTTTCTCTCGTTACCTGTATGGCTATTTCCTAGGCATGTCTATGGATTTTAATGTTGTTAACTCCACCTTCAGGCGCCTGTGGAAGTCATATGGCATTGACAATATCTCTAAGAGCACAGTAGGATACTATTATTTTAAATTCAAGAGTGAAAAGGGCATGGAAGAGGCTTTGTCAAATGGCCCCTGGCTAGTGAATAATGTGCCTATTTTTTTGCAAAAGTGGGAACCGGGGTTGTGTCTCCAAAAGATAGAGCCTAGTATTGTACCACTTTGGGTCACGGTTCATAATGTCCCCTTGGAATTATGGACAGGCAAGGGCCTTAGTAAAATCATGAGCGGGATAGGAGTTCCCCTATTAATGGACAGGGTCACAGAGGAAAGGTGCAATAGTCAAGAGGGTAAAATAGGTTTTGCTAGAGTTTTAGTAGAGGTTAATGCAGCTAGCAATCTACCGTGTGAGATTGAGATTGAGTTTCCCCCTATTAGGAATAGGCCCAGTAGAGTGCATAAACTTAGTGTGTCCTACCAATGGAAGCCCTCGGTCTGCAAGCACTGTGTTGTGTTTGGGCACTCGTGGCATACGTGCAAGTCCAGACCAAGATCAGAGGAGGAACTTAAGGAGAAAGAGGATCAGCAAAATAAGGGTGGGAATCCAAAGACCTGGCAGCAAGGGACTGAACAGGATAGTGAGGGATTTGTTACTGTTACAGGTAGGAAAAGTGGTTTGAAAATTCATAAGATGCCTAAGAATTGGATTCAGGGAGGTAATAAGGTTATAGCAAACAAGGGGAAGGAAAAACAGAAGGTTAGCAATCATCATACTAGTGTTAGGACAACCAGTGATCCAGAGGTCCAAAAGAAAATGGGTGATCTCCATAATAAGTTCCAGGTGGAGGGTGAAGGAAAATACAGGAGCAGTAAGAAAAAGAGTAATAATCAGAGTGGGTCAGGATCCCATATGAACCATCAGGGCCGCAAGGATAATGTAGGTGGTTGGCAACCTAAGGGTAGCAAAACACATCAGGTAGTGTCTACTTCCAACCCCTTTGCGGCTCTGGATGAGGAAAATTTCTCTGTGCTAGATTTAGAGGCCTCTATAGCTGCTGGTAAGCTGGTTTCGTTAGGGGTTGTGGAGGACCAAATGAATGGTAATGCCAAACAAAAGAGCAATGCTAAGACCACCAATGAGGAAGAGATGAATGAGGATAGTGATGCAGAATCCATAGACTATGGCATCACAGATGCCCAAAAGTGGGCAATTACCAACAGGCTGGTCAAATACAAGGCTGTGAGAGCCCTGGATCAGCAGCAATGGGAGCTTGGGGAGTGGGAATTTTTCAAGCACCAGGTTACAGTATTAGGTATTGATCCAGATTATTGTGTTGAGGATGTGGAGAATGAGGAGAATGGTATGACTAGGTTCATTGGATGGAACAAATTAAGGGATGCCAATGGTGGTGTAGTGCATGAGGCTCCCAATCCTGGAAATGGTTTTTAATGGGGATCAAAATTTCTGCTTGGAATATTAGGGGCCTGTCGAATAAGAGTAGTCAGAAGCAAATTAGGGACCATATCCAGAATCATTCTATTAGTGTCATGGGCATCATAGAAACTCATCTTAAGAAAGACAAGGTTCCTAGGATTTGTAGCTCTATCAATAGCAAATGGAGTTGGGACTCCAATGCTAGTGTTTGTGATATAAGTACTCGTATCATCATTGGTTGGGACCCTGATCAAGTTTCTTTAATGATCCTGGGCCGGCACCCTCAGGTTACCCATTGTCTTATCCAACCTTTTGATGGTGGTACTCCGTTTTATTGCTCTGTTGTTTATGCATCTCATAGACATATTCCCCGTAGGGATTGCTGGGAAGCCTTAAACATGCACAAAGGGGTGGTAGCTAACAATCCCTGGATGTTGTTGGGTGATTTCAATGCTATTATTGATCCTGTGGAGCGTTCCATGGGATCATCCCACATCACTAATAGCATGTGTGAAATTAGGGATTGTTTATTTAATCTTGAGGTGGAGGACATTAGCATGACTGGCATGAAATTTACTTGGAACAAAAGTCCTGGTAATCCCTTAGGTCTTTTGAAAAAGCTGGACAGGGTCCTTGGTAATGAGGCTTTTATGCAGGCCTTTCCTCAGGCCAATGCCCATTTTCACCCATTTCTTACTTCGGATCATTGCCCTATGGTTGTCTCCTTTCCTAATTTGGCTAGGCAAAAAAATCGTCCGTTTAGATTCCCCAATTACCTTGCTTCTAAACCAGATTTCCTTCCTGTTGTTGAGAAAGTCTGGAAGCAACAAGTCCAGGGTTTTGTCATGTTCTCTGTGGTCACCAAGCTCAAAAAGTTAAAGTCTCCTATTAGGAAGCTGAACTACTCCCAGGGCCACTTGTTTGATAAAGTCAAGTCTCTTAAGCAAGAGTTGGAATTGATCCAACAGCACATGGTTGAAGACCCTTCTAATGAGGTTTTGAGGGAAGAGGAGATCACCTATCTGGAGGCTTATAGAGATGCTCTTAGGGATGAAGAAAGTTTTCTTCGGCAGAAGGCCAAGGCTTCTTGGTTGGCTGAGGGAGACCAAAACACCAGATACTTCCACAAAGTTGTTAAGAGTAATGCCAACAGGAATAGAATTCATGCTATTCAGGATAATGCTGGTCAGTGGAGGTCGGGCATGCAGGTGGCTGATACTTTTATAGAACATTTCAAGTCCATCCTTGGTGTTGAAGGACAGGTGGAAAGGATATGCTATCCGGAGACTCTTTTCACTAACCAAATTCCTAATGATAAAGCTGCTAGCATGGTTAGAGAGGTTACTGATGAGGAAATCAAAATTGCCTTGTTTGACATTGATGACAATAAATCGCCAGGCCCTGATGGATACTCCTCCAAATTCTTTAAAGTGGCCTGGCCAGTGGTAGGTAGTGAATTCACCAAAGCTGTTAAGGAGTTTTTCAGGAATGGAAAACTGCTTGCAGAGGTGAATGCGACTGTTATTGCTCTTGTCCCAAAAACGGATTTTCCCAGGACTGTTACTGACTATAGACCCATATCGTGTTGTAATGTGATTTACAAGTGCATTAGTAAGGTCCTTACTAACCGCATAAAGGATGCTTTGGGTGATATTATCAGTGACAACCAGTGTGCTTTTATCCCGGGCCGCCAAATTAGTGATAACATTCTCATCACTCAAGAGTTGATGAGGAATTATCATCGGATGAGGGGACAGCCAAGATGTGCTTTTAAAATTGATATTCAGAAAGCTTATGATACGGTTGAGTGGTCCTTCCTTAGGGACTGTTTGTTTCATTTTGGCTTTCCTAGCAAGATGATTAACTGGATCATGAGATGTGTCACTACCACTGCTTTTGCTATCAGTGTGAATGGGGAGCAAAAAGGTTTTTTCAAGGGTAAAAGGGGCCTGCGCCAGGGAGACCCTCTTTCTCCTTACCTTTTCACTCTCATCATGGAAGTTCTCTCCCTCATGATTGGCAGGAGTACTAAAGAGGAGGCCAATTTTCAATATCATTGGAAATGTGAGCGTGTTGATTTGACTCACCTTTGTTTTGCAGATGATCTTTTCCTCTTCTGTCATGGTGATGCTAATTCTGTGGAAATTCTTATGACGGCTTTAGAGGAGTTTAAGAATGTCTCGGGTCTTACTCCTAGTATTCCTAAGAGCACGGTGTATTTTGGGAATGTTAAACCTCAGGTCAGAAGTGATATCTGCAACATGATCCAATTTCGGGTGGGTCAGCTCCCTGTCAAATATCTGGGAGTCCCTTTGGTTTCCTCGCGCCTATACAAAAAAGATTGTGCCCCGTTGGTTGAAAAAGTTAAAAGGAGACTTAGGGATTGGAAGGCTAAGTCCCTTTCTTTTGCGGGCAGGTTACAGCTTATCAAAGCTGTCCTAAACTCTTTACAAGTGTATTGGGCGTCTGTTTTTGTCCTTCCTATCACTGTGTCCAAAGATATTGAGAAATTGATGAGGGGCTTTCTCTGGAGTAAAGGGGATTTGACCAGAGGGAAAGCTAAGGTTAGGTGGTCTGAGTGCTGCATTCCTATTAAACACGGAGGTCTGGGTCTGAAGTCCCTTAATACCTGGAATACGGCCCTTATGTCTAAACACACGTGGAACATCATTTCTGGCACTAATTCCCTTTGGGTGAAATGGGTTAAGGAGTATCATTTGAGGGGTAGGAGTTTTTGGGATGTGCCTATTAAGAAAGAATCCTGTTGGAGTTGGAGAAAGATCTTGCAGCAAAGGGATACCCTTAGAGGCCATTTTGTCCATGTCATTGGAAATGGCCAGTCTACTTCGGCATGGTTTGATAATTGGCACCCGAGTGGCCCCTTAAATAAGTTTATTTCTTTGAGAAACATCAATGAGGGAGGTTTCAACCAGAGCACTCTTGTTTCTGCTATCATTGCTGACAACCAATGGAAGTGGCCAGTTGATTGGTGTAGTCGTTTCCCTGTCCTCATGTCTTCACAACCTTATGTGCTTAATCCTGCTGTTAGAGACAAAGTTGTGTGGAAGTCAAATGAAGGGAAACACAATGATTTTCATGTTGGTACTGTTTGGAGGGATATCCAAGAAAATGGCTCGGAAGTGCCCTGGGTAAAGCTGGTGTGGTTTCCCCAAAACATTCCCAGACATGCTTTTGTGTTGTGGCTTGCTATTAGGAATAGGCTTAGGACCCATGATCTCACTAATTTGTGGAACACATGCCAAAACAGAACTTGTGTCTTCTGTAATCAGGTTGGGGACAGTATTGAGCACTTGTTCTTTGAATGTAGTGTCCCATATAAGATTTGGGAGAAGGTTAGGAGCAAAACTAGATGGGGCATTATTATAGGAAGCTGGGAGCAACGGCTGCAGGCCTATTGTGCTTCTGTCTCTAACAACTCTGTTTGGAGCATTGTTAACAGATTAGTGCTGGGAGCTACGGTCTACTACATTTGGCAGGAAAGAAACTTGAGAGAAGTTGAGAACAGGAAAAGATCGGTTGATGAGCTTAGTGGCCTGATTTTGGATTCTGTTAGACTTCGGTTGATCAATCTTAAAATTCGGAAGTCCATTGCTCTTTCTCAAGTTAGGATCACTTGGGGTTTGGGGAGTTTAAATTGTATGGATATAAACAAAGACCTGGATGCTTTCCCTTATGATTTTACCTAGTATGTATTTTGTGTGGGTCTTTTGGTTCTGCAATGGATGGAAATACTCTCATGAAGCTAATGGAGATGGGTTTATTTTGAGCATCTGGAGAGAGTTTGAAATCCTTTTGAATTTCCTTTATTTTTATATTCCTTATACTGTTTGGTGTATTACATTTATGTTATTTTTGCATGCAGGTGGTCTGGGCTGGGGTGAGGTTTATGAGTTCATTTCCATCACTTGTGTGTATATCAGGACTTGGGGTAAGGCTGGGTATGGGGTGGGTTCTGCTAATATCATTTTTTTGATGAGTGTTGAGTGTTATATTAGCAGAGGGTGCACCACCAGCTATGCTCATGCAGATAGTGATCTGTGTTGGGTAGGGATTTGGGATGGGAAGGCTCTCTGTTTTGGTGGTAAGGACCATAATTGGGTTGGGTTCAACACTGGCCTCCAGTTTGTGTTTCGGCCTGGGTACTTATGGAATTTGCAGGGGCATATGGACTGGATTAAGGGCTCTTTATCCTTTCACTGGTTGCTTTGGGGTTGGCTGCTTCTTATTAGTCAAACTGTTGATAATAAATGGTACAGGTGTTGCTTGAAAGCTGAGGCTTCTGTTGGGTATTCCCATAGTGAGTCTGATGCTACCAACTATAGCTGCATTCAGATGTATCAGTGTAGGAATTGGATCTCTTGGGCCGAGGGATTGGCTAATCAACAGGGTCTTCATGTTGCTGGGTGGAGGGGGCAGTTGGCCTGTCTTTCTGATCAGGAAATGAAGCTGGTTTCTGGCTGGATTCTCCTGTTGGGCCTGGCTTGGGCTGGTGGGAAATGTGTTCTGGGTGGGCCTTATATAGTGCTGAAGAGGCCTATTTACTATATTGGTTTGGGATGGGGTTCAACACAATTTCTGGTAGCTTCCCAATGGGTTCGGGTACTATAAAGGAGGTTGTTTTTTTGGACATGATGCTTGCTGTGGATTCTGCTTTGGTCATGGGGATGAATCATATTGAGCTTCCTTGGTGGATTACTATTGCTATGTTTTTGATGCACATCACGATGAGTGGAGTCTATATTTTGGTGTTGATGGATCATGTTCCTCACTACTGCCACCTTAATCTTTTGGGTTGGATATGGAACATTGCCCATCAATGCATTAGGAGTGTTAGTGATATTTATGTTTGTATGTACTGTATGGTTAGTAGGTTGATGTCCTTGTATTATTTGTGTACTAACTCTAGTTCTACCCCCTTTATTTTTTTGTATAGCTGGGGGGAGGGTTCTAAGTATATTAGAACCATTTTTTGGGTGCCTAAACATAGTTTAGGTTTTTTGTTTGGTATACGGGGGAATGCCCCTGAGATGCTGTAATTTTTCTTGGGGTGTTATATATTTTTCCGGGCAAATGCCCTTTATCCAAAAAAAAAAAAAAAAAAAAAAAACCCTAAACCCTAAACCCTAAACCCTAAACCCTAAACCCTAAACCCTAAACCCTAAACCCTAAACCCTAAACCCTGATTCTCTCATTTACGTTTTTTTGTGTGTGTTTTTCAAGGTGTTCTCTCTCGGCTCCCTTCTCCTATTCTCTTCTTTGGCCATGAAAGATCAAGAGTTCTTGATTTTGTTTACATAATCGAATGATTGTGGAACAATCCAATCGGCCATGGGTTCTTTCCTATGGTTGTTACCCGAATGTTCTTTGCATTTGGTGCTAGGATTCATGGATAAAGTCGGCCAAATAGGGAGGGGTATAAACCGTGGGTTGAACAATCATTGGTGATGATTTATAGTAGCATGATTTGTCCAAATGGAAAGCATATCACCTTTAGAGATTGTTTGATTTGGATCTCTAAGAATTGTGCTAATGGTGTATTAAACTATGATGTTTTATACATTTGGATGATGATTTCTGTTATAGGTTATCATTATCGGCCATTGTTTGGTTGATGTCAATCGATCTTGCCATTATATGTTCTTAGTTGGATGTTTAATGGTTGTAGATTGTTACCCGGTTTACATTGGTTAATCGGTGCTA
Organism: Mikania micrantha; assembly: GCA_009363875.1. Lineage (NCBI taxonomy): Eukaryota > Viridiplantae > Streptophyta > Magnoliopsida > Asterales > Asteraceae > Mikania > Mikania micrantha. The sequence continues at coordinate 86,648,366 of CM018681.1, read as the reverse complement.
GACAAACTTTGATGATATACACATAAACGTATGAGAAATCCTCCGGTTCATGTTCTTTGATGTTCGATTATGGGGCCGTGATCCTTTTGATCGTGATTGTTTGCTATAGTCTATTGGGTTTGATTTGTAATGATGTTTTATGATGGCCGGAATGTGTTAACCGTTTGCTTGTGGGTGCGGCTATTTTAGGGTTTGCATGTTGATTGTGGGTTTGGTTGTTTGTTCAAGGTTGGAGGCTACAAGGTATAAGAGGCGGCTGCCATTAATCTTAAAGGTGGTAGATGACTGGATGGTTGATGCATGTTAATCGATGGGGTGTGTGTGGTGATTCGGATGTTTAGTTTATGATTTATGGGTTCTTGATTGTTCTTCATGGTTGATTGAATTATCCAAGTGTGTTGGTCGACTTTCATGGTGATGGAGGAGACAATCTAATAGGTAACAACACATGGTGGTGTATTTTTTTGATCATAATATGAAGTTATCAATCGGGCTGGATGGATTTTTTGGTTTCTATTCACTTGGCCGATACAATTATTGGATCTCACTTTTGGGTGTGGATGCCTATTATTTTTATGTATTGAGGTCTGATGGAAGCTTGCTTGGGGCTGGTTTAGATTTCTTTGTTGCATGCTTTGTTGAATGTATGAATGGTGCTCATGATCGTAATCTTCTTTTTTATCAAAGCCGATCAAATATCTTGTGAATTATTTCACCTCATAGCTTGGTTTGCTTTGATCTTGCTAGAGATGATCTAATGGGTGTATTAAAGGAAATCGTGAGTTATTTGGTTATATTTGATATATATAAGGGGTTGCGACTATGGGTGGATCATTTATGTGTTCTTCATTATCTAATGGTTTTCAAGAGGGCTGCATGTTGTTTGGGGTTGCATCAAATGCTTTACTTTGGCCGTAACTAGATCATTTTTGAGTTGGTTGTATTGGATTTGCTGAAGTTGATTATATTTGGCCGAAACAAGATCATATGGGGCTGCTTTCTTTTTGCGGTTGCCTATTTTTTATTTCGGTTTTGGTTTTGTTCTTTGCTGGTTGGTTTATTTGCATGATGATGATGATGATTATGTGGTATCTTGGTCGTAGAAGGCATACATGGGGTTGCATTGATGATGCGGCTGCTGTTTATTTTTTTGGGTCTTCGAACATGGTGATGGCCGAATACTTCATATGGTGGTTCATGGATTTGTTTATGGATGCTTCAAATATCATTGGGTAGTATTTTCTTTTGGAAGAAACTCATTTATTGCCTTATTTTTTCAATTTCTCTATTATTATATCACCACATAGCATGATTGCCTTTGATCTTGCTAGAGATGATTTAATGGGTGTATTAAAAGAAAATGGGGAGATTTGTTAGATTGGGTAATAAATGGGTGGTTGCCAGGAATGATTCTTCTAGATGGTGTTGGATGTATATCGATTTGGATGTTAGATGATGGTGAGGATGGTTCTTGGGTTTGCATGGTGATTTTTTGGTTTGGTCTCAATGGTTGCATGATTATTTGATGGCTATAAGGTTCAATGATGGCTACATGCATGATTGGGTGTACGACTGTTAGGATTTGCATGCAAGGATTGGTTTGCATGTGGATAAATGGTTTTGCGGCTGATAGGATATTATCCAAGTGGCTTGGGTGTGATTTGATGATTATGGCATGGTGGATATTTTATTGGCCGAGAATATGGTTTTGGTTTGAATGGGTATATATTCACTATTGATTGTATGTTGATGCTTGGGGGATACATGCCATAATATTTCGGCTACCATTTATTTGGATGGTGGATTTTTGGATTGCTAGCATATAAGATTGGTGTGATACTTGGGATATGGTTATGCAGTTTGATTATTTGGGTTGGATTGCTTCTAGTTCCTATCACATATAAGATTCATTGGTATCATGGATTGATTTACATGGTGGCCAATTTAATTTGGGTTATTTGTGGGAGGAATTATTGATTTTTTGGATCTCTTATTGCTTGGATTAGATTGGTGATTATGACTACCTAAGGGTTGTGGATTGCATGAGATTCATTTTTTGATTTATTGACGGGATTTGAACACTCTTTCATGATATATCTTAGAGTTTGTTTTAATCTTTGTTTGGTTTGGGCCTGCGTGCCTTATTAGTTGGTTTATTTGTTTATGTCGGTTCCCCCCTCTACGTTAAAATGCACTGGAGGGGGGGATGCGATTTGTTTGTAACATTATTTATACTTTAATAAAATTTGCCAGGGCTTGCCCTTTTCAAAAAAAAAAAAAAAAAAAAAACCCTAAACCCTAAACCCTAAACCCTAAACCCTAAACCCTAAACCCTAAACCCTAAACCCTAAACCGTAAACCGTAAACCGTAAACCGTAAACCGTAAACCGTAAACCGTAAACCGTAACCCCTAACCCCGAACCCCGAACCCCGAACCCCGAACCCGAACCCAAACCCGAACCCCGAACCCCGACCCCGAACCCCCGACCCCGAACCCCCGACCCCGACCCCGACCCCGACCCCGACCCCGAACCCCCGAACCCCCGGACCCCGGACCCCGGACCCCGGACCCCGGACCCCGGACCCCGGACCCCGGACCCCGAACCCCGAACCCCGAACCCCGAACCCGGAACCCCGACCCCGAACCCCCGACCCCGACCCCGACCCCCGACCCCGACCCCGACCCCGACCCCCGACCCCCGGACCCCGGACCCCGGACCCCGGACCCCGGACCCCGGACCCCGAACCCGAAACCCGAAACCCGAAACCCGAAACCCGAAACCCCGACCCCTAAACCCGAAACCCGAAACCGTAAACCCGAACCCGAACCCCGAACCCCTAACCCGAAACCCGAAACCCGAAACCCGAACCCCGAAACCCCGAACCCCGGACCCCGGACCCGGAACCCGGACCCCGGAACCCGGAACCCGGAACCCTGAACCCGGAACCCTGAACCCTGAACCGGGAAAAGATGGAAGTCAGATAGGCAGTATAAACCAGGATGTGTGGATCGAAAAAAGTATACATGATACCACATGCATGCATGGGGATGAACAGGAACTAAACAGTGTTCTTAACCCTACCCCTATTGAGATAATTAACCCTACACAACCAGGAAGCTCTTCTATGGTGAACTCAATGATGAACAAGAGGAAAATGAATGATGATGAAGACCAGTTGAGGGTGAAGAATAATCAGTATTCAATCAAGAATAATGATGGGATGAAGTTAAGGGATGGGAAAAAGAAACCAAAGACTACCAGTGGATCTGCATATCATCACGATAGCGAAGTGAAAACAGCTGAAAAAGGTAAGAAAATACATAAAATTTGGTACTCTAAAAACAGAAGTGATGGGAAGAATATGCTGAAGCCACGGTTCAACTCAAATGCCATACCTCTTAAGATGTCGGAGCGACTAACTCTCCCCACAGCTTATCAACCAGGTCAAGTGACAAAAACACCTAGTAAACGAACTCCAATAAACAAGAAGTCGATCAAGACTTTACTGAAGGAAGGCTTGCTGAATAAAAACTCTAATAGTATTCTCCTTGGGTTCACAACTGATTTTACACTGAAAAAATCTATGTTGAGTACAAGCAATACTAGTAATATAAAGCTACTGGAATTCAAAGCTCAAAGGAATAACATAGAAAAGGAACCACATCTGAGGCAAGAACAACAACCAGAAGAGCAACAGGGCCAATATGCAAACCCAGATGATGAGGGTGACAAAGAGAGGAAAGTTTCTTATGTGGAAATGCTGAATGGAAAATCAAACAAGGAGCTGCAAATGTCAGATAAGGTAAAATACTATCCCCCAGCCATCTTAAATGATGGTCAAAAAGTTGTGAAGATTGAACCGAAAATAATACAACAAGCCACATCGAATTACAAGCACCTCCTGTATGGGTATTTTGTAGGAACAAACCCATCTATAGCTTATGTAAGATTTAATTTGAATAAGATGTGGAGGCCATATGGTGTTCAAGATATTTCTTATAATGGGGCGGGAATTTTCTTATTCAAATTTGAGTCGAAAGCTTTGATGAATGAAGTACTAGACCTTGGCCCTTGGATAGTTGGAAGCATACCTCTATGCTTAAAAAGATGGGAAGCTGGGAAATGTATGATGAAAGAAAATCCTACATCAATTCCAATCTGGATTCTGATGAAGAATATTCCTTTAGAACTATGGAATACTGAAAGTCTATGCAGGGCGGCTAGTTGTATCGGGAATCCTCTCACCTTTGACAAGATAACAAAATCGAGATGTGCTAGACTTGACGAACTGGGAGGTTTTGCTAGAATCTTGGTGGAAGTGAATATTGACTGCTTATTCCCGAGTACAGTTAAAATTTGTTATCCAATGATTGGGGAGGTCCCTGGAAAAAGCATAAATTTAGTAGTGGAATACCAAAATAAACCACTGAGCTGTATGGTTTGTAAAGTATTTGGACACACTCAAGTGAACTGTCCAAAACAAGCTCGAACCAAAGGACCCAGCCTTTACCAAGGAAAAGAAAGGATTCAAAGTGAGCAGCCGAAACAAATGGATGTAGATGGTTTCACAAAAGTCATCTACAGGAAGAACATGAGCCAAAAAGATAATCAACAACCAAAGAGTATTACAAACCACAAATACCCAAGCCATAAACCCCAAATAGACAATGCTGAGAGAAGAGTTAAGAAGGATGTGACGGCATCGCATGGAGCAGCAAAAGAAAAGCAACAAAGGGATCCAGAAAAAGAGCTGAATCAAACTACAACAAAGAATTCCAACCCCAAAGAAAAAATTACAAACTTGAAGGATAAAAACCATAATCAACCATCAAAGGGAACATTTACTTGTCCATCGATAAAAACCCTAAACCCTAAACCCTAAACCCTAAACCCGAAACCCGAAACCCGAAACCCGAAACCCGAAACCCGAAACCCGAAACCCGAAACCCGAAACCCGAAACCCGAAACCCCAAACCCCAAACCCTAAACCCTAACCCCTAAACCCTTAACCCTAAACCCGAAACCCGAAACCCGAAACCCCGACACCTAAACCCTAAACCGTAAACCCTAAACCCTAACCCCTAACCCCTAACCCGAAACCCGAACCCCGAACCCCGAAACCCCGAACCCGGAACCAGGAACCCGGACCCCGGAACCCGGAACCCTGAACCCGGAACCCTGAACCGGGAAAAGATGGAAGTCAGATAGGCAGTATAAACCAGGATGTGTGGATCGAAAAGAGTATACATGATACCACATGCATGCATGGGGATGAACAGGAACTAAACAGTGTTCTTAACCCTACCCCTATTGAGATAATTAACCCTACACAACCAGGAAGCTCTTCTATGGTGAACTCAATGATGAACAAGAGGAAAATGAATGATGATGAAGACCAGTTGAGGGTGAAGAATAATCAGTATTCAATCAAGAATAATGATGGGATGAAGTTAAGGGATGGGAAAAAGAAACCAAAGACTACCAGTGGATCTGCATATCATCACGATAGCGAAGTGAAAACAGCTGAAAAAGGTAAGAAAATACATAAAATTTGGTACTCTAAAAACAGAAGTGATGGGAAGAATATGCTGAAGCCACGGTTCAACTCAAATGCCATACCTCTTAAGATGTCGGAGCGACTAACTCTCCCCACAGCTTATCAACCAGGTCAAGTGACAAAAACACCTAGTAAACGAACTCCAATAAACAAGAAGTCGATCAAGACTTTACTGAAGGAAGGCTTGCTGAATAAAAACTCTAATAGTATTCTCCCTGGGTTCACAACTGATTTTACACTGAAAAAATCTATGTTGAGTACAAGCAATACTAGTAATATAAAGCTACTGGAATTCAAAGCTCAAAGGAATAACATAGAAAAGGAACCACATCTGAGGCAAGAACAACAACCAGAAGAGCAACAGGGCCAATATGCAAACCCAGATGATGAGGGTGACAAAGAGAGGAAAGTTTCTTATGTGGAAATGCTGAATGGAAAATCAAACAAGGAGCTGCAAATGTCAGATAAGGTAAAATACTATCCCCCAGCCATCTTAAATGATGGTCAAAAAGTTGTGAAGATTGAACCGAAAATAATACAACAAGCCACATCGAATTACAAGCACCTCCTGTATGGGTATTTTGTAGGAACAAACCCATCTATAGCTTATGTAAGATTTAATTTGAATAAGATGTGGAGGCCATATGGTGTTCAAGATATTTCTTATAATGGGGCGGGAATTTTCTTATTCAAATTTGAGTCGAAAGCTTTGATGAATGAAGTACTAGACCTTGGCCCTTGGATAGTTGGAAGCATACCTCTATGCTTAAAAAGATGGGAAGCTGGGAAATGTATGATGAAAGAAAATCCTACATCAATTCCAATCTGGATTCTGATGAAGAATATTCCTTTAGAACTATGGAATACTGAAAGTCTATGCAGGGCGGCTAGTTGTATCGGGAATCCTCTCACCTTTGACAAGATAACAAAATCGAGATGTGCTAGACTTGACGAACTGGGAGGTTTTGCTAGAATCTTGGTGGAAGTGAATATTGACTGCTTATTCCCGAGTACAGTTAAAATTTGTTATCCAATGATTGGGGAGGTCCCTGGAAAAAGCATAAATTTAGTAGTGGAATACCAAAATAAACCACTGAGCTGTATGGTTTGTAAAGTATTTGGACACACTCAAATGAACTGTCCGAAACAAGCTCGAACCAAAGGACCCAGCCTTTACCAAGGAAAAGAAAGGATTCAAAGTGAGCAGCCGAAACAAATGGATGTAGATGGTTTCACAAAAGTCATCTACAGGAAGAACATGAGCCAAAAAGATAATCAACAACCAAAGAGTATTACAAACCACAAATACCCAAGCCATAAACCCCAAATAGACAATGCTGAGAGAAGAGTTAAGAAGGATGTGACGGCATCGCATGGAGCAGCAAAAGAAAAGCAACAAAGGGATCCAGAAAAAGAGTTGAATCAAACTACAACACAGAATTCCAACCCCAAAGAAAAAATTACAAACTTGAAGGATAAAAACCATAATCAACCATCAAAGGGAACATTTACTGGTCCATCGACAAAAAAGAGCTATCAACTGAAGGAAACAAGTAATAGATTTGTTCTTCTAGATCAAGAAGGTGATGAAATGCTGCAAGATGAGGAATATGTGGCTAAGGAGAATGAGAACAAAACAGATTCACCCAGTCATACCAAGTGGCATCAGGAACAAGCTAGGACCCTTGATAAGTATTATTATGACAATTTGAATGCTAGCCAGAAAGGAGAGGTCTTAAATTTTATTACTGAAAAGGAGGTGCCATCAAAAAAGGTGCTAAAGGCCTGGAATTTGTCACAGATCAACTACTTCCATGATTTATGCAATGTTTATAGGTTTGGAGCAGGTGCAAAGGCCACAAGAAAATACTCCAAGTCTGCATTATCGGAGGATGAATGGGAAGAGACAGATGGTTCGAATGCTATGCCAATTGATAAAGAAGTTGAATCGGAAGAAGATGGAACGGCTCAACTCATGAAGAGTTCTGAAATTGCTCAGGAGATCGATGAGGATGCGGAAAGTGAGGGACTCGTGAATGAAGATTCCCATTCAACTACCCCAAGTAATTTGCATTAATGGATCTACAGCTCATGGTATGGAACGCTCGTGGAATCAATAGTAGTGTTCGCCAATCGGAACTACAAGCTCTCATTCAAGATCACCATGTTAGTATATGTGGTATTTTGGAAACACATGTGGAGACAAAAAATGTGGAAATGATATGTAACAAGATTAATGGGAGATGGAACTGGTGTTCAAATTCAAGCCAATGTCATAGCTGGACACGTATTATTGTGGGATGGGATCCGACAAAAACCGATCTTATGATATTACATAGTACAGACCAAGTGATGCATTGCTTAGTCAAACCAGCAAATGGCCAAAAAGAATTCTACTGCTCGATCTTGTATGGTCAGGTTCGAGCACATAGAGGAAGACCTCTATGGGAGGAATTGAAAAGATTCTCAAATATAACTATGATGCATCCGTGGGTGGTGATGGGAGACTTCAATTCTGCTAAAGATCCATGTGATATAGCGACCGGGTCGTCTAATTGGACAGGTGCTATGGAGGATCTCAATGATGTGTGTTTGCAAGTAGGTCTTCATGACATTCCGTTTTCAGGCATCAAATTCACATGGAACCAAGTGTCACACCCCCAATTTTCAACTAACGGAATCATACCGTTTGGGACGTGACAAACCAGGATCTCAGATCATTAGACATAACGAAGACCTCTATATGGTATTCAAACATATTTTGGTCTAAAACTGTAACATCAAAATTTCAATGTTTGCGGAAGCGTTTTAAAAAAACCAATAACAAAACATAATGGTTTTAAATGTAAAATACAATTCCAATAGTATTCAATGTCTTAATTGAGCAAAGCTAAAAACACTTGAACTGAAATGTATGCATGAGACTCAATATCCTAGTCCCTGCTTGTCCTTGCTCGTGCCTTAGTGTCCTGAGAAAACATGTAAATCAAGTCAACACAAAGGTTGGTGCATAACACAGGTTTTAAGCATTCACAATGTTCAAAACAGCAGTTTGAATATCAAGATTGTAGATAACATAATCACACGTGCACAGTCATGATAGCTAGTCATATAAACTATTTACACAAGTGGTCGACACCGAAGCTGACGAGTTGCTATGCTATAGCATGTTTTTGCCTTAACACTATTGTCTAGCACGAACAATAGCAATGTGTGTGTTTGGTCAGTCAAACACCTGCGTAGATCCCATCTACCAAGTGAGGTTTGTCAAACCCAATAGATCTATCTTCAACTACCACGCTTTGCACTCCGGCAAATTAAACGGTTCGAAAGAGAAGGCTTTGTAATGCTATGTTTGCACTTAATGTAAACAGCTAACTCATGCAAGTGATATGTATCTAAAAGCGTTTGTTGCACATGTTTTCTCCCCCAAAACAGTTAAAATAAGAAAGGGGCCGTGTACGCACCTTTGAGTATTGCAGAATGATCACACACTAAAAGCTCGTGTAAGAAATCCTCCTACGAAGAATCTGTGTTTAAACAATAACCTAGTGTTATTCGAATAGTCGTTTTGTGCTTGAAATCACATACGTGTCAACACACGTATGTTAGAGTGTTAAGAACGTGCATACGTAAATACGCGTGACTTTGAAATCCTTTAAATAAAGTCACATACGATTTTATTTAAATAAACGTACTTATACGCGATTTCGTTTTCGGATCTAAAATATAAATTTTATTATTCTAATGCGTTCGTATTCTCGTTACTGTTCCAACGCAACTCGAACGGATTCAATCGGATTTAAAATGAGAAATTTATGAGTAAAATATTAAAATGTTTTAAATTTCAAAAACAGTTGGGGCCCGGGTTCGAACCCGTGACCTCCAACCCTACACACCCACGAACTACCATCTCGGCCCACCAACATTTGTTAACAAAAACCCAACTTAATTTCTTTTAACCACACCTTAGCCGGTTCCCCCAATTCAACCGAACCCATCAAGCTTTCGATTGAACCCCGATTCGAACTCGATCTAACCCAATTCCTTAGGGCTTTACTTCTGTTGTCCTAATCGATTATATATGGGTGTTTAATTGATCATGTTCCTCAATAACACATTCAATTGGATCAAAACCTCTAACCGGTTTCATCCTAAAACTCGAATACTAACAATTCATTATAGTTTGTTGCAATTAACATGGGATCACTCTCAATCGGCCTCTTCTGAAACTATTAATGACAACAAATTTCATTTTTGAACTCATTATAATCAGAATCCCAATTCCATTACTAAAACAAGCCCTAGAAACTTGAAATCGATCAATCCATTGTTATCAGTCACAATTAACTTAGGTTTAACCTTAGTCGATCCTTTCTGAAGCTACCTATAACATTTAATTTCATTCTTAAACTCATTTGAATCAAAATCCCTCAAACCGTTTTGTTCTATTAACCCTAGAATCGAAATCATTCAATTCAGTTTTGTTTAATCGAATTAGCATCTGAATTTCATAAACGAGGTGTTTCTGAAACTCAATGTATAGTTTAATTCGATTCTACACCTTATTTGTATCGAAACCCCCAAATGATATTCTAGGATGAACCCTAGAATCCGAACTCTAACAATTCGAGGTTTTCAGATACAATTGAGTTATGGATTCACTTAATCGGACCTTTTAGATGATGTAGGATTAAAAACTTACGGGATTGAGTGTCGAATTGATGAAGATCACTTCTATGTTGTGCTTCGGCCACTCCCGGATCAAATCCTTCCTCCCGCAGCTTATAAGATCGAATTGATGAATGATGTAGACCCTAAAGGTGCCGAATAGAAGTTCTGGGAGTTTAACTTTGTGAAATTTGATCGAATTCATTGGTCTTGATAGTTAAAGACTACGGTTTCGTCTTTCTAGTTACTTAGTAATTTAATTCGGCTAATTAATGGCTCAATAACACTTAGAAACCGTTACTAATCATCATTGTGATGATTATGATAATTCAATTTCAGTTACAACTCGGTTTTGATGTGAATTCCGAATTAAATTGATATTTTTGGCCTAAATTTGACTTTAGAAAGTCAAAATTTATCATTCTAATCATTTACAAATTAAAACCCTATAATCTAAGTGTTTTAGGCTTATTTCGATTAATTCAAACCCTTATAATTTATCCTCGATCAATAACATATCACTTTGATTAATAAATTGAACTAAAGATCCCGAATTACCATTAATTGGTCCTTTAACTCATTGTTGGGCTAAATTAACCCAATTGGGCTTCTCAAATATAATTGGGACTATCCTAAACTCATTGGGCCTATCTTAGCCTTGTTGGGCCTACCTTGGGCCTATTTTGGCCTTGTTTGGCCTACTTGGGCCTTAATGGGTCTTCTTTGGCTTTACTGGGCCTTCATGGACCTTATTGGGCCTTCATTGGCCTTGTTGGGCCTACGGGGGTTAACGAGGTTAATCCGAAAAGTCGGATTGTCACATCATCCCCTTGTTGAAGGAATTTTCGTCCCGAAAATTAGTAAGTGTTAGGAGTAGTTAGGAAACTACTTACGAGTTTAAATCATATGGGTTAGTGTGTTTTGATCATTCTGTGTGCTTGTGTGTACTCACACACAAAGTCTAATGCTTGCAACATCACAGCTCAATTATGATCGTTCAATGTGACTGTTTGCGTATACACTAGTTAGTTCACCTAACTGTGACTGTTTGTGTTCGATCATACTGTGTTGTGTAACCTCACACATAGTGAGTTTGTGTTTGATCATACTGTGTTGTGTAACCTCACACATAGTGAGTTTCTATAACTGTTTGTACTATGCAACCCCGCACATAGCAAATTGTGTGTAACTAATCATGCATGTACTACCATAACATGTAACCTATGAAATGTAGCACATAAAATGTATAAAATGTAATGTAGCACAAATGTTTGTAACAAAAACCAATTGAATAAAGTGTTTGTATACTGCACTATGTAATCTCACACATAGCAAATGTTTGAATGTAGTCGACAAAATAGAAACTTCCAAAATTCATGCGTAACTGTAAATTCACGAGTACATGGGCCCCTGTATTCGTCAATTTACCTTACACAATTATTCTGGTTCCTTCTATATGTAACTCCACCATTGTTTAACCGTTCCTGATTATACTACCATGAAATGTAGTACATCAGAGCTTGAAATGTAGTACATTGTTTGAAATTAATCATGTATGTGCTACTATAAAATGTTTGTGTTTGCATTCTGCAAGTTGTTTATACTAAAATCAATAGTATAAGGTGTTTGTGCTTACAGTTAGAGTGTGAAATATCACATCATCCCCTTGTTGAAGGAAATTTCGTCCCGAAATTTAACGTGCATTCTTAATGTTTGTTGTTGTTTTGAATAAGTGGGAATACTTTTTCATCATTTAGTCTTCCCTTTCACATGTGAATTCAGAACTACGTCTTGAATTCCACCGAACTTTGACTATCAAAATCTTGCTTTGTTTAAGTTGTTTGACCTCTTGGTCCATAATTTCTGCTGGTTCTTCAATAAATCGTAATTGTTCATCCACTTGTATTTCCTCCAGTGGTACAATCAATGTCTCATCAGAAAGACATTTCTTTAAATTTGATACGTGAAAAACATCATGAACTCCACTGAGTTCATCCAGTAATTTGAGTTGAATCGTACGTTCACTTTGACCGTCGGTCTGTGGATGATAGGCGGTACTCATACCCAAGCGAGTCCCCAATGACTTATGAGGTGATTTCCAAAAGTTGGAAGTAAATCGAGCATCCCGATCTGATATGATAGAGATTGGCACGCCATGCCGTGCTACCACTTCCTTGATGTAAATGCGAGTCAGTTTCTCCATCTTATCAGCTTCCTTGATTGCTAAGAAGTGTGCAGATTTCATTAATCGATCGACAATTACCCGTATCGTATCACAGCCACTCGGTGTACGGGGTAACTTAGTAATGAAATCCATCGAAATCTGTTCCCATTTCCACATTGGTATCTCTGGTTGTTGCAGTAAACCAGATGGCTTCTGATATTCAACTTTGACTTTCGAACAAGTCAAACATTTGCTAACGTACTTAGCAATATCAGCTTTCATGTGAGGCCACCAATACAATGCCTTCCAGTCATGATACATCTTGTCTAATCCCGGATGGACTGAATATCTAGACTTGTGTGCTTCATCCATCACGAGTTCCCTTAAACCTCCACACAAAGGATCCAAAGTCGATTAATGAAATAACGAATTCCATCAGACTTAGCATCCAACTGTTCTTCCATTCCCCGTAAAGATTCCTGTATCAAGTTTTCCTTTTTCAAAGCCCCTATCTGAGCACTACGTACCTTGTCACGTAAGTCAGTATGTATTGTCATCATAAGTACCCGAACCCATCTTGTTGGAGTATCCTTTCTGATTAAAGCATTAGCTACCACATTAGCTTTTCCCGGGTGATACTTTATCGCACACTCATAATCGTTCAACAACTCAACCCATCATCGTTGCCTCATATTAAGCTCCTTCTGATTAAAGATATGTTGCAAACTCTTATGATCAGTGTAAATAGTACACTTAGTTCCATACAAGTAATGCCTCCAAATCTTCAAAGCAAAAACCACTGCTCCCAACTCCAAGTCATGAGTTGTGTAATTCTTTTCGTGTGTTCGTAGTTGCCTGGAAGCATAAGCGATCACTTTATCACGTTGCATCAACACACATCCCAAACCCTGTGCAGATGCATCACAATACACCACAAAGTCTTCCGTCCCTTCCGGTAAGGACAGAATCGGTGCGCTGCAAAGTTTATGTTTTAATAACTGGATCGCAGTTTCCTGTTTATCCGTCCAGTTATACTTCGTTCCCTTGTGTGTAAGAGCTGTAAGTGGTTGAGCGATCTTTGAGAAACCCTCAATGAATCGTCGATAATAACCCGCCAAACCAAGGAATTGTCGTACCTCGGTAGGGGTCTTTGGCGCTTCCCAATTCTTAATTGCTTCAATCTTCGCTGGATCTACATGTAAGCCCTTTTCATTAACTATATGCCCCAAGAATTGTACTTCTCGCATCCAGAAATCACATTTCGAGAACTTAACGTACAGTTGTTCCTGTTTCAATAATTCCAATAGTAATCGAAGATGTTCAGCGTGTTCCTCCTCAGACTGTGAATAGATGAGAATGTCATCAATGAAAACAATGACAAACTTATCAAGATAAGGTTTACAAACACGATTCATGAGATCCATGAATACAGCTGGAGCGTTTGTCAACCCAAATGGCATGACCAAGAACTCATAATGGCCATATCGTGTCCTGAATGCTGTCTTCGGAATATCCTCCTCCTGAACTCTTAGTTGATGATAACCCGACCTGAGATCAATCTTCGAGTAGTAACTCGAACCTTGCAATTGATCAAACAGATCGTCAATTCTGGGTAACGGATACCGGTTCTTGATAGTAACCTTATTCAATTCCCGGTAATCGATACACATACGGAAAGTCCCGTCCTTCTTCTTGACAAACAAAACTGGAGCTCCCCACGGTGAAAAACTAGGTCGTATAAAGCCCTTATCCAACAACTCTTGCAGTTGTGTAGATAACTCTTGCATCTCAGATGGTGCAAGTCGATAAGGCGCCCTAGCTATCGGTGCTACATCTGGTGTAAGGTCGATTCGGAATTCCACCTGTCTGATAGGCGGTAATCCCGGCAAGTCTTCTGGAAACACCTCCGGAAATTCACAAACTACAGGTATATCTTCAAGCTTCTTCTCAGCTACCGGCTTTTCAGTTATAAGTGCTATAACTGCCGTATGACCTTTCCGCAGACATTTGTGTGCTTTCATACAAGATATGAGACGCAGTGGCGTACTGCTCTTCTCACCTTGTACATACAATGTCTCTCCCTGCGGAAGAGGTATGCGAACAATCTTTTCATGGCATACGATTTCAGCCTGGTTTTTGGATAACCAGTCCATGCCAATGACTACATCGAAACTGCCTAAAGCGGTAGACATAAAATCAATGTCATGTGTTTGACCCATCAAGTCAAGAACACATCCTTTAAAATATGGTTTACAACAACTAACTTATCATCAACTAGTTCTATAGTGTACGGGTTTTCTAAAGCAGTAAAACTAATACTTAGCAATTCACAAGATTTGTTAGATACAAAACCCTGATCTGCACCGGTGTCAAGTAGCATAGAGGCATAGTGATTATTTAAGAGAAACGTACCCATATTGACGTTGGGATCTTCCCGTGCCTGACGTCCTCCAATCACAAAAGCTCTGTTCTAGCAACATTTGTATTGTTGTTGTTGTTTTCTTTTGTAATCATGTCATTAGTCCTTCTTTTCTTGAGTTGTGGGCACTCCTTCTTGAAATGTCCTGATAAGCCACACTCAAAACATCCTTTCTGTGTGTTGCTCTGGTTGAGTGAGCTTGCCTGTAGTTCCCCTCGACAGTCTCTTGCCACGTGACCTATCTTTCTGCATCGCTGACATCGATATTTATCACATTGATTCCCAAAGTGATGGAATCCACATTTGTTGCACTTTGGGTATTTACCATTATACCCTCCCGATGACTGTTGGTTCTTGTTTGTATTGTGATGGGTCTTGTTGGATTCCTGCTTGCGGTTCTGTTGAAATGACGGCTGAGTGAAATTCTTGGCATCAATGCTATCCCATTTTCTTTTGTGGTCTCCCACCTTAGCTGCTACTGTTCGTTTGGGTAATGTTCCCTGTTGCATCGTTTGATCAGTAAATTGGTGTGCCAGTCGAACAGCTTGCTGTATGGTAGTAGGACTTGCAGATATGATCAATTTTCGAACCTGAGATACCAGTCCTCCAATGTATCTCTTGATCCACTTGCTAGATGGGGTTGCCCTGTGCGGTAAAAGTCTTGCTAATTGCTGGAATCGAGTAGTGTATTCCTCAATATTAGAACCTTTCATCTTGAGTTGCCCGTATTCATCCTCAAGTTTTTGCATTTCATTACGGGAACAATACTCCTCCTGCAACAGGATTTTGAATCCGATCCAAGTAAGTGCATTGGCTGTATTCAAACCGAGTGTCTGTACGATAGAGTTCCACCATGTCAAGGCTGAACCCTCCAAAGTACCAATAGCATATCTGACCTTGTTTTCTTCCGGACAATTGCACATCTCAAACACCGATTCTAACTGTTCAATCCATCGAAGAAGTCCAATGGCTCCTTCCGATCCTTTGAAATTACGTGGTTTACAGTTCAAGAATGTCTTGAACGTGCACATTTGTGGGTTTACCAGTTCCCCTGTTGGATCATGTGGTCCTGTTTGGTATGTTTGCGTATAGTTTGCGATTGTCTCGGTAATTCGAGTGTTAATAAGTGCCTCAACTTCCGTTGCGGTCATGTTAATGTTTCCTCCAACCATGATCTTCCTATTTATAAATATACATAATGAGACTACACCCATCGCATAGTCATCATTCATGCATAAAGTAAATGTAACACACTACAATAACCATTAAGGTAACAATTCTTAATCATTTATGTTAAACTAGTGCTTACAATTGTTTGTCAAAGAGATACAAAACAACTAAACACGAAATCTACTTTTATGAGTACAACCCACTCATATAAGTTTGTTAATTAGAATGAAATAACTAGATTCCATCGTTTGGTTGATCAACGGTTGATGATGAATCTTCCAGTTCTGCTGGACCAGTCACTACACCATGTTGGTAACGCATATGCCCAGTGATGAGGGTTATAGCCTTCCCAGCCAAGTCTCTCACTATATTGGCTTCAGTTATCGCTGCACCAGCCCGTGCGTTGGCTTCCTCAGCCCTTGCCTCGGCTACAGCTACACGTAACTCAGTAGTTTCTAGTCGTGCAGTGAGTTCGAGGATCGTCCTTCGCATCATCCAGATCGTTTCCACCAAGTTTGCATGTTCCTCATTAGTCCTAACCAACTCCTCAGTGAGGTTATCCCACATTTGTGTCAGTCAGTTGTTATTTTCAAGCAATTCTATGATCATCACTGCTACTTCCCGCATGTTGCGGATTTCACGCTCCATGCGTGCAACAAAAGCAGCAAATGCCTGTTCTAGTGGATATCCAAGAGCAGGTAACGTCCAAAGGCTATTAGCGGTGTTGGCAGTTGGTGGTGGTGGCACTCGTTCTTCCCACACCCAGCTGCGTATGAGATCAGGAAACCATTGCCAATATTGGTTGTTCTTCCTTCGTTGAACATGTGTTTCCTCCCCATAGTGGATCGTATCATCCACTGATTCGATCCTCCTTGTCATGATTTCTGACAATGCTACTACTTGTCCCTCAGTATGAGTAGGTGTAGATGATGATGCCATGTCTGTTACAAAATGCCATATGTAAATGCATATAAACTATCGTGTAAGTAAGTGTCTAATGTCTAACAGTTATAGTCTAAGTCTACAAATGCAAACCTAGTTCGCTATAACCAATGGCTCTGATACCAATCTGTCACACCCCCAATTTTCAACTAACGGAATCATACCGTTTGGGACATGACAAACCAGGATCTCAGATCATTAGACATAACGAAGACCTCTATATGGTATTCAAACATATTTTGGTCTAAAACTGTAACATCAAAATTTCAATGTTTGCGGAAGCGTTTTAAAAAAACCAATAACAAAACATAATGGTTTTAAATGTAAAATACAATTCCAATAGTATTCAATGTCTTAATTGAGCAAAGCTAAAAACACTTGAACTGAAATGTATACATGAGACTCAATATCCTAGTCCCTGCTTGTCCTTGCTGGTGCCTTAGTGTCCTGAGAAAACATGTAAATCAAGTCAACACAAAGGTTGGTGCATAACACAGGTTTTAAGCATTCACAATGTTCAAAACAGCAGTTTGAATATCAAGATTGTAGATAACATAATCACACGTGCACAGTCATGATAGCTAGTCATATAAACTATTTACACAAGTGGTCGACACCGAAGCTGACGAGTTGCCATGCTATAGCATGTTTTTGCCTTAACACTATTGTCTAGCACGAACAATAGCAATGTGTGTGTTTGGTCAGTCAAACACCTGCGTAGATCCCATCTACCAAGTGAGGTTTGTCAAACCCAATAGATCTATCTTCAACTACCACGCTTTGCACTCCGGCAAATTAAACGGTTCGAAAGAGAAGGCTTTGTAATGCTATGTTTGCACTTAATGTAAACAGCTAACTCATGCAAGTGATATGTATCTAAAAGCGTTTGTTGCACATGTTTTCTCCCCCAAAACAGTTAAAATAAGAAAGGGGCCGTGTACGCACCTTTGAGTATTGCAGAATGATCACACACTAAAAGCTCGTGTAAGAAATCCTCCTACGAAGAATCTGTGTTTAAACAATAACCTAGTGTTATTCGAATAGTCGTTTTGTGCTTGAAATCACATACGTGTCAACACACGTATGTTAGAGTGTTAAGAACGTGCATACATAAATACGCGTGACTTTGAAATCGTTTAAATAAAGTCATATACGATTTTATTTAAATAAACGTACTTATACGCGATTTCGTTTTCGGATCTAAAATATAAATTTTATTATTCTAATGCGTTCGTATTCTCGTTACGGTTCCAACGCAACTCGAACGGATTCAATCGGATTTAAAATGAGAAATTTATGAGTAAAATATTAAAATGTTTTAAATTTCAAAAACAGTTGGGGCCCGGGTTCGAACCCGTGACCTCCAACCCTACACACCCACGAACTACCATCTCGGCCCACCAACATTTGTTAACAAAAACCCAACTTAATTTCTTTTAACCACACCTTAGCCGGTTCCCCCAATTCAACCGAACCCATCAAGCTTTCGATTGAACCCCGATTCGAACTCGATCTAACCCAATTCCATAGGGCTTTACTTCTGTTGTCCTAATCGATTATATATGGGTGTTTAATTGATCATGTTCCTCAATAACACATTCAATTGGATCAAAACCTCTAACCGGTTTTATCCTAAAACTCGAATACTAACAATTCATTATAGTTTGTTGCAATTAACATGGGATCACTCTCAATCGGCCCCTTCTGAAACTATTAATGACAACAAATTTCATTTTTGAACTCATTATAATCAGAATCCCAATTCCATTACTAAAACAAGCCCTAGAAACTTGAAATCGATCAATCCATTGTTATCAGTCACAATTAACTTAGGTTTAACCTTAGTCGATCCTTTCTGAAGCTACCTATAACATTTAATTTCATTCTTAAACTCATTTGAATCAAAATCCCTCAAACCGTTTTGTTCTATTAACCCTAGAATCGAAATCATTCAATTCAGTTTTGTTTAATCGAATTAGCATCTGAATTTCATAAACGAGGTGTTTCTGAAACTCAATGTATAGTTTAATTCGATTCTACACCTTATTTGTATCGAAACCCCCAAATGATATTCTAGGATGAACCCTAGAATACTTAATCGAATTAGCATCTGAATTTCATAAACGAGGTGTTTCTGAAACTCAATGTATAGTTTAATTCGATTCTACACCTTATTTGTATCGAAACCCCCAAATGATATTCTAGGATGAACCCTAGAATCCGAACTCTAACAATTCGAGGTTTTCAGATACAATTGAGTTATGGATTCACTTAATCGGACCTTTTAGATGATGTAGGATTGAAAACTTACGGGATTGAGTGTCGAATTGATGAAGATCACTTCTATGTTGTGCTTCGGCCACTCCCGGATCAAATCCTTCCTCCCGCAGCTTATAAGATCGAATTGATGAATGATGTAGACCCTAAAGGTGCCGAATAGAAGTTCTGGGAGTTTAACTTTGTGAAATTTGATCGAATTCCTTGGTCTTGATAGTTAAAGACTACGGTTTCGTCTTTCTAGTTCCTTAGTAATTTAATTCGGCTAATTAATGGCTCAATAACACTTAGAAACCGTTACTAATCATCATTGTGATGATTATGATAATTCAATTTCAGTTACAACTCGGTTTTGATGTGAATTCCGAATTAAATTGATATTTTTGGCCTAAATTTGACTTTAGAAAGTCAAAATTTATCATTCTAATCATTTACAAATTAAAACCCTATAATCTAAGTGTTTTAGGCTTATTTCGATTAATTCAAACCCTTATAATTTATCCTCGATCAATAACATATCACTTTGATTAATAAATTGAACTAAAGATCCCGAATTACCATTAATTGGTCCTTTAACTCATTGTTGGGCTAAATTAACCCAATTGGGCTTCTCAAATATAATTGGGACTATCCTAAACTCATTGGGCCTATCTTAGCCTTGTTGGGCCTACCTTGGGCCTATTTTGGCCTTGTTTGGCCTACTAGGGCCTTAATGGGTCTTCTTTGGCTTTACTGGGCCTTCATGGACCTTATTGGGCCTTCATTGGCCTTGTTGGGCCTACGGGGGTTAACGAGGTTAATCCGAAAAGTCGGATTGTCACACCAAGCTCCTGAAAAATTTCAAGGTTTACAAAAGAAGTTGTATAGAATTATGGCCAACACTACGTTCATGACCCAATACTCTACAAGTGAAGTCAAGTTCCTCCCACCCATGACATCAGACCATGCACCAGGTCTCCTTATCATGCCAAAAAGTGGGAAAACATGGTAGCCAAGACCCTTCAAATTTATGAATTACCTAACTGAAAAGGAGGGGTTTAAGTCTATTGTGGCTACGGTGTGGAGCAAACCAATTCAGGGGCATGCTATGTATCGGGTAACCAAGAAGTTGCAAGCCTTAAAGAGTCCTCTGAGGAAGTTTGTTCAAGATCTGGGGAGGCCAACACACAAAGTTCAGCAGCTGCAAAAAGAATTAAGTCGAATACAAAGAGAGGTGAATATCGCTGGGCATGAAAAAGAGCTGAGACTTGAAGAAGCAGTGTATATTAGAGCTTACAAAGAAGCAGCCTTAGATGAGGAATTACTATTAAAGCAAAGGTCCAAAGTTACATGGTTAAAGGAAGGAGATCAGAACACCACATATTTTCATAATGCGGTTAAAAAACGACACCAGCGAAACAAAATCCATATTGTTGAAGATGATAATGGGAATAACTATAAAGGAGTAGAAGTGTCCAGGCAGTTTGTAACATACTACATGAACCTTCTGGGCAAAGAAGAAAGTGCCATGCCAATAACAGATGCAAGAAATTTGTTTAAAAATAAGCTCTCCCAAAATCTAGCAGATCAAATAGTGAAGGAGATTTCCAAGGATGAGGTCAAAGATGCAATGTTTAGTATTGATAATGACAAGGCTCCAGGACCGGATGGGTACACCTCCAAGTTTTTTAAGGTTACTTGGGATATTACGGGAAATGAAGTGATTGAGGCGGTTCAAGACTTTTTCAGAAATGGGCAACTCCTCAAACAGGTAAATACATCGGTTATCTCTCTGATCCCCAAGGTGAAACAACCAACACTGGTAAAAGATTATAGGCCGATAGCATGCTGCAATGTGTTATACAAGTGTATTAGCAAAATCATTTGTGAGCGGATCAAATCTGGTCTGGATCAGATTATTAACGAATGCCAAAGTGCCTTTGTTCCAGGGCGAGTGATAAGTGATAATATCCTGTTGACACAAGAACTGGTTCGAAGTTACCACAGGAATAGAGGTGAGTCCAAAGTGGCAATGAAGATCGATATTCAAAAAGCTTATGATACAGTTAACCATGGGTTTATGCAACAATGCCTCCACGGGTTTGGTTTCCATTCGTGCATGATTGATTGGATCATGACTTGTATTCGATCAGCAACATACACCATTAATGTTAATGGAGAAGTTCATGGCTTCTTCGCTAGAAAGAGAGGCTTGAGACAAGGTGACCCTATGTCCCCATACTTGTTTACATTGGTTATGGAGGTCCTAAACTTAATTTTGAAACGGAAGATTGAGCAAAATATGGGGTTTCAATACCACTGGCAGTGTAAAGAGATGCAAATTACACACGTCTGCTTTGCGGATGATCTTCTTATGTTCTGTGGTGCTAACATTGAATCCGTAAAGGTTATGCAAGAAGCTCTGATGGAATTTGGTTCAGTTTCAGGTCTCAAACCAAATATGGGAAAAAGCACTATTTTCTTTGGAAATGTTAGACCCGCACAACAACAAGCTATTCAAGAAATCATACCGTTTAAAGAAGGGAAACTACCTGTTCGTTATCTTGGAGTCCCCCTCCTTTCAAAGAGGCTGTATTCTAAAGATTGTTGTGTCCTTATTAACAAAGTGAAAAATCGAATACAAGACTGGAACAACAAATTTCTATCCTTTGCAGGGAGGCTGCAACTCATCAGATCAGTGCTATCCTCAATGCATATCTATTGGGCAACTGTTTTCACCTTGCCTTCCAGCATCATCGATGAACTTGAAAAATATTTGAGGAAATTCTTATGGACCCAAATGGATCATGTTCAAGGAAAAGCAAGGGTGAGCTGGAAAGAGGTATGTAGACCTAAAATTCAAGGGGATTTAGGCATTAAATCACTTAAAGATCGTAATCTTGCATTAATGTCTAAACATGTGTGGAACATTATCTCCAATAAAAAAACAATCTGGGTCAAGTGGATTAATCGATACAAGCTGCAAAATCACAATTTTTGGAATGTCCCAATCAAAGATGGAGCTACATGGAGTTGGAGATGTATTCTACAATACAGGCAAAAACTTAGACCGCATGTTGTTAAGGTAATAGGTGATGGCACTACCACCTCGATTTGGTACGACAATTGGCATGTTTTAAGCCCTCTTAACGAGCTGGTCTCAACTCGAGACATCTCACATGCCGGTCTAACTACTCAAACAAAAGTAGCAGAAATCATTAGGGAAGGCAATTGGAACTGGCCAATGGAACTGATTATGAAATACCCATGCCTTGGTGAATTCCCCCCGCCAATTCTAGTGGCGAACAAGACTGATGAACATATTTGGAAGACAAACTCTGGACAGACAACACAATTTCAAACAAAACAGGTGTTCGAAGATTTACTCCCAGTTAGGCAACCGGTTACATGGCATAAAGTGGTTTGGTTTAGCCAAAATATTCCGAGGCATGCTTTTATCCTGTGGTTAGCTATACAAAAACGATTACTAACCCAAGATAGGATGAGACATTGGGAGATCAACTCATCTCTACAATGTGCCTTCTGTGAAAAGCAAATGGATAGTCACAATCACTTATTTTTTCAATGTGATTACCCCAGGAAGATCTGGTTGGAAGTCAAGAATATGGCCAAGATAGAGCGAATACCCGCGTTGTGGACGAACTGTGTTAATCATCTTGCGACCCTTCCAAACAACTCCACAGTACTCAGTATCATTAGAAGGCTGCTGGTTGCTGCTGCTGTTTACTACATATGGCAGGAAAGAAACATGAGGCTGTTCCAAAGGAAAAAAAGGAAAAAAGAGGAGCTCATAAAAGTCATTAAATCTGATGTGCGAATGAGACTCCAAGGGTTGAAGTTCAAACCAACAAAAGCAGTGATACAGGCTAGCAAAGATTGGGATTTCCCACTTGAAGATGCCAAGAATCAGGAAACAAATGATAGGATGGGACGAGTGGAGAAGGCAGCCAGCTCAACGCTAAAGGACCATGGCCAGTGAATATCAAGATGCACGCGTTAGACTCAGGATGAATGCAATGGATGCGGGGATGGTAGATGGGTGGCTTCAACAAAAGAGTGGCGGGAATTATGTTTATTTCATACACATTTTATTGATTGTATTGTAGGTGGGATGCACAAATACAAAGCACAAGAGGAGACTAATGGATATTATTTGGAAGGGCTGGGGATGGGATCCAGGACAAACTCCAACATTGGATAAAGGAGGGTGGGACAATAAGGGAACATATATCATTGTGAGCTATGATGGGAAGGTAGGGAGGGGGGATGGTACACAAACCACACGGAACACCACCTTCAAGAGAGAAGAGATACATAACTCGAGAGATGAGTGCAATTGCCAAAAATTCCGGGAAACATCTCAGGGAGGGGATCAGGTTGGTACACATCTCACACACCACACTCTGATTTCGCGAGACACATTATTTGTCTACGGCCTGTACTCTTTTGGGTTGGAATGGGAATGGGACATATGGGTATATACTCAAAGGGTAAGTCTTGATGGGAAGGTAGGGCGGGGGGATGGTACATCTTGCACACAAAGCACCACCTTCAAGAGCGATGAGATACAAGTAGGGAGAGATGAGTGTAATATTCAATTGATCTGGGAACCATCTCAGGGAGGGGAACCGGTTGGTACAAATGGCACACACATCACCTTGCTTTCGAGAGCTAACACTTCCTTCTATGATATGCTTGGGATTGGGATGGCTGGGACACATCAATACTTTGTGAGGCTTGGGGGAATGGTAGGGCGGGGGATTAGTACACCTGGCACCACTTGCACCACCTTCAAGAGAGTGAGTGCACCCAACATGAGAGTGAGAGCCCAACACTTCAATTTTCGGGAATCTTCATGGGGAGGGAAACAGGTTGGTACTAAATGCACACTTTGCACTCTGTTTTCGAGAGATCATATCTTCCTAACTACCAAACATGGTTATGGGGGGTATGGGATATATGGGAAACAGTCTAGAGGGAAGGATCAATTTTGGGAAACGTCCAAGGGAGGGAACCAGGTTGGTACATAACACACACCTAACACCACCAAAAAGAGGGTATGGTTGTTTACTTGGAGAGATAGAGTGAAAAAATACCATCTTGGGACACATATTTGGGAGGCATGCAGGTTGGTACTAGATGCACACACCACACATTGCCTTCGAGAGGTTCTTTTTTTACAGGATCATTTTTGGGCTTGGGATAAGAAGGATGCGGTCACACTAGACTACCATGATCCCAGATTGCTTCATAAATACCACATGATGAATCAACTGGAGCAACTGGATAAGTTGAATACACATGGAAGCAACTACGTGAGAGGATGGATATGGAAAGTTACATGGAATGCATGTGAAATAGTAACTACTAAAGGCTGTGCATGGGAGGACAATTCAATTAGAAAACATGTACATGGGATATTGCATACGTGGGCTTATGGGCTGCATGATTGGAATTTCACACGTGATGGGCAAATGTATTTGGAGAATCACAAGCTATACTTAATGATTATTTGATGGCTACACATTTGGGCCAGTACGATGCATACATAAGGAAACGACAACAAGGATATTCTAATAGTTACAATATTTGCATGGATTGGGGTGTTATCTTATTTCTTTTGTTATTTAGTGGGTATACTAGTGTTATGGACATTACTTAGTTTCTTTGGTTTCTTGGGTAGGTTTTCCAGTTCTTGTCCTGGAAGCCTATGCCTTGCTTTGTATTTATTCATTCTTTTTTAATAAAATTTACCAAGGCTTTGCCTTTTTCAAAAAAAAAAACCCTATACCCTAAACCCTAAACCCTAAACCCTAAACCCCAAACCCCAAACCCCAAACCCCAAACCCCAAACCCCAAACCCTAAACCCTAAACCCGAAACCCGAAACCCGAAACCCGAAACCCCGAAACCCGAAACCCGAAACCCCTAACCCCTAAACCCTAAACCCTAAACCTTAAACCCTAAGCCCTAAGCCCTAAGCCGTAAGCCGTAAGCCGTAAGCCGTAAGCCGTAACCCGTAACCCGTAAACCGTAAACCGTAAACCCTAAACCCCAAACCCCAAGTTTCTCCCATTTGCGTATTTTTGTGTGTGTTTTCCAAGGTGTTTTCTCTCTTGGCCGAATCCTTTTCCTTTCTCTCTTTTGGCTGTGACTATGCTTTCTCATTTTTGAGATTGGTAATCATGGATCTATGAGGATTGATTTGGATGGGAGTTTGGCAGAGAATGAGACACATTCAAATGGTATATTCAAGCCGTGATTATCTTTGAGTGGAAAATTAAATCACCTTTAGAGATTTTTGATTTATGGTCTCTAAGAATTGTTCCAATGGTGTGTTAAAAGGAATATGATTAGTACATTCAAGAGATATAATGGCTTAATGTTCATATTTGAAAACTTGGTCATATACATAAACGTTTTGGGAGATCTTCCGGTTCATATGGTTTGAAGATACATATGAAGGGCCGTGATTGTTTGCTATCGATTATGGATTATTGTATTGGTCGTGGTTTTTTGATGGTGGTTGAAGGTGACGTATGTGGTATATATTCATCCAATATGTGGGCAACATAGTATAAAGATGCGGCTGCTTCAATTGGTGTATGGGGTTGTATAAACGTGCGGCTGCCAATACTCATTTGTTCATTGAGGTGGAGGCTTTGGATATATTAAAGGGTTTAATTATTTGTTTCAATATTGTATCACATTGATATGAGATCCATATTATGGTTGGAATATCCAAGTGATTTGGCTGATTATCATGGAGATGGTGGCGGCAACCTTATGGGTAACAAATCATGGTGGTTTTTTTGGTCGTGACGTGTGTTGACATCATCAGTGTGGTGGCTGGATTGCATAGAGATGATTCAAGCTTGGGTGATGGTGGTCATTTGGCCGAAGCAATTATACGAGGCGCTGCATACATGGTGCGGTGGTTTTTATTTGTTTGGTGCTCCGGTTATTGGTGGCTCTTGGTGGTTTGTCGATTATGCCACATGATAATTCATATGCATGGGATGTGTATTGAAAAACATAATTGGGTTGCATGTGGTTGTAATCATTTTGTTGACTTTGGAATGAATGCTCAATGGCTCAATGGGTCGGTTGATTACACTTGGCTGAAGGAACATGTGGGGCTGTATACACATTGCGGCTGCCTCTTATCTTTTGTATTTTGAGTCTTGGTGGATAGCTGAATTTATGGATAAAGTAGGATCAATTCTTTATACTTTATTTTTTATCCGATGGCACGTGGGGTTGCATAGTCTTGAGGCTGCCTCTTATCTTTTTGGTATCGGTTCTGGGAGGTGGCTGAATACACCACATGGTGATTTGATTACATGTGGGCTGTAATTTTGATTGGTTGCATGTTTTGGAATGCACTTGGATTGTAGATTAAATGGCCAGATTATTATTGCATGGTGGCTAGGTTGTTTACACGTGTGAAATTTGGTGTCAATGGTGGCAGATTGGTTTCACTAGGTTTGCATGGGCTTGGTTGCATGTGGTGTGGCATATTGATTATTTGGATGATTTTATATGCATGACTAGTGTATATGATGTGTATGAGGAATGGATATGGTTAAATGATAATATCTTGAATTGGATGCATGTTTGCATTGGATGATGGATTGCATGGCCTTATGTACGTGATTGTGTTGGTTTATGGCATATTTGTTTGGTCCAATTTTTCAATTCTTTATGATTAATAATTTCATTGAACATCATCAACACTTGAATGGAAGATAGTACTTGTTTTCTTAAAGGCCTTACAAATGGGGGAGAAGACACACCTAAGTATGGGTTAAGGTGGACATCTAGTACAAGATTGGAATGATGTTGTTGCTATCTTTCTTTTGGGTGTTAGGTCCCCTAAATGAGCCTTAGAAATGGGATGGGGATTGAACCAAAGTATGGGCTAGGTTGATGACAAGTAGTGAAAGAATTGAACATGAAGAATGGAATGCACTTGGAGCTGGTTTTGATTATATGGGATTAGAAAACTCTTTACATGATAAATCTTAGAGTTAGTAAAATTCCTTGTTTATTTGGGCCTGCGTGCCTAAGTTTGATTTGTTTCGAATGGGCCTGCGTGCCTACTATTTTGTTTGTTTCATTGGTTTATGCGGTTTCCCCCCTCTAAGGTTAAAAAGTCCTGGAGGCGGGGAATGCGTTTTGCTTGTAACATTCATTTATTCTTTTTTAATAAAATTTACCAAGGCTTAGCCTTTTTCAAAAAAAAAAAAAAACCCCAAACCCCAAACCCCTAACCCCTAACCCCTACCCATACCCCTAACCCTAACCCCAAACCCCAAACCCCAAACCCCAAACCCGAAACCCGAAACCCCTAACCCCTAACCCGAAACCCTAAACCCTATCTTTTCTCATTTCCAAAATTTGAAATGTGTGTTTCTACGGTGTTTCTTTCGTTCCCGAATTCCATCAGTCGTCGCCTCCTACTTGCTTGGCCGATTCTTTGAATTCAAGGGTGAGTGGTGGTGGCGGCTGATTGGTTCTCCTGGTCGGCCATCTTGTTCTTCGAGATATATGTTTTTTGTTTGGCCGACAATCTCTACATCGGGTGTCCCACTTGGTTTTAATTCCATTTTCAAGATGTGGTGCCTTAATGGCTCTGAAAATCCTTTCAACAGCCGGCGATCCCTCCTCCTTAGTAGGCTGCCGTCCGCCCAAATTGGGAGGTTTCATGGCTGTCTTCGGCTCTCTTTCCTTGCATGGACATAATCAGATGCAGCTCACGTTTTGGGGGTGCTATTTGGGGTGTTCTATGGTCCGCTTGGTGAATCTTCCTCCTCAACGCAGGAACCCTAGTGGATTGTGCTCGACTTCACTGGATATGTGGATGATTTTGGGGATGGTGTTGTGGTCTAGTGGGTTGTCTCAAGGTTCGAAGTGGTCCCCGGGTAAGCCCTGTTGCCCGCTTCCCTACGGCTGCTGGACCGGTGAGTCCTTTGGGGCTATCGGTTGCTGCTTCAGTTTGTTCGAAGGGTTAAGGCGGGCCTGTGGCCACCACTCACGGCTGACCCTTGGCTTGGCGCCTGGATCTCAGTATACACCGGTATTACCCATCTCTTTTATTCTGGATTTGAGGTTCAAAAGATCACTGACCATTCGGGTGTGGTCGGGTGTTGTATTAGCCATATTGTTTTGATGAAATTTGGATCGATTGGTTGTTTCTGATGTTGGTATTCTGGGTTGCTTGAATGGTTTTACCCTCCCAAGTCTGCCGGTCCTACAAGGGGCTGCGGTTGGGGCAGCCAACTGTTTGGGACAAAGTGTTGGACCTGGTCTCTCTTGGCGTGTGGGCTGGACGACTCAAACGGCTTGGATAGGTTGTTATTTGCAGGTTTTACCCTCCCTAATTTACTAGCCTATGGGGGCTGGTAGGATTTGAGGTGTGTGGGCTGGACGTGTGGGTAGCCCCCTCCAATATCATGGAATGTCTATGGTTTTCTGCTGGGCTGCGTGCTCAGGTGGGGGGCCTGGTTCTGTCCTATGGTTCTGTTTTACAATGTGACCGCTACAACAGATGAGGTTTGTTGGCCCTATGTGGTGTTGGTGGGAATTGTTGACCTTGGCATGCTACGGGGGGCCATTCTTGGCACTGGTCAAGTGGCCCGGGTGGTTTTTGCTTCGGTTGTTGGACTGTGATGGATGTTTTCTGGTCTAACCTATGTTTTCTTGGCACCAAAAGGTCTAAATGGGCAAGCGGATATGTTGGGGACTCTACTGCACGTTTTACCCTCTCGTATATCCTCCTTTTTCTCAATCTGATGAAATCTGGCCGTGGCTTGGGGAGGCAAGGCATGGCGGATGGGATGCTATTTTGGGGGAAGGGTGGAAGAAATGGTGTGTGGGCTAGACGTCTATTTGGGCCCTCCAACATGTCTACTTAGGCTTTGGAAGATGGTATGGGCTGCGGGCTTGTCTTCGTTTCCTGAATTTGGGCCTTGGGATTGTCTAAAATGTAGGGTAGTGTAGAATTTGTCCTGTTGGTTTTTTTGGGTGGCTTTGGACTGCTGCTGATTCTGGTTGTAGGCTGCGGCTGCTTAGCTTGGGGCCTGCTTTGGCTCTGCTTGCTTTCTGGTTGGCAGGTTTGCCCATGTGACCGCCTAGTCTGGCTCTGCGGCCTGGGGCCTTGGTCGTGTGTCCCATTGTCCTGGCCACTTGGGGTTGGGCAATGGTGTTTCTTGGGGCTGCGCCTAGGCAGATTGGGGTTGCGGCCTGGCAGTTTGGGGCGGTTTGGCCTAGGCTGGTGGGCTATGGCTTCTTTTTACTTAGACTGTTGGGGTGTGGTTGGTCCTGCACTGTTCTAGGGGCTTCCATTTTGGTGCTTAGGGCTGACAGAGGGTGTATTTTCTTGGGCTTGGGCCAGGTAGCTTGGGGCTGCGGCCAGCAGGTTGCTTGGTCCTTGGCCCTAGGCCTTGTGTCATGCCCTATTGTTTTCTTTTGGTTTCTTGGCTTGGTCTTGACCAGGCCATTTGACTTGGGATGGTGCTACACGGGTGGCTGTTGTTGGGTTGGCTCCTCCTGTTGGCAGATGGTGGTTGGTTGTTTCTTGGTTGGCTTCACTCTCCTCTCTTCTTGAGATGTGGATCTTATTTGGCGCTTCTGGGTTTAATGTTCGGGTTTACAGTTGGGCTACTTGTCTGTGTCACGGATTAGACCATCTGGGGTGGAACATTACCACATGGATTATAGCCTCTTTGTATGTTGGATGTTATGCTCTGATTGTGCAGTGTAAGATAGCTTTTCTTCAGGTGGTGTAGGAGAGGACCTTCTTCTGTTTGGTGGCTATTTTTTTTGTTGGGTCCTAGCCCTGTGTTATGTACTCTAGCACTAATGTCTTGTATGTTAGTCTTAGTTGTATTGCTTGGACTATTTTGTTGTCTTGGTCTCTTTTGCAGTCTTTCCCCTGCCTTTGGGAAATGCCCAAGGCAGGGGGAGAAGATGTGCTTGTTTGTAAGTTGTTTATCTTATTTATATATTTTTCCGGGCGAGGCCCTTTACCCAAAAAAAAACCCTAAACCTTAAACCCTAAACCCTAACCCTAAACCCTAAACCCTGCCTTCTTTATCCAAAAAAAAACCCCTAAACCCTAAACCCTAAACCCTATGGTTTTTCATTTGTTGAATTTCTTTCTCTCTCTAAACTCTCTCTCTACATCAGGTGATCTGTGAAACTCCGTCTTCTCAGCCATGAATCCATCAATTTGTGGATTAAATCCACTGATTCCCCTACATGATAGACCACCGGACCCTTCTAATCCCATTTAAGGGATACGGGATCTTGTTCAAGAGAATTGGAGCCCCCAATTCAATCTGCGGTTGATCTTGGTGTAGAGCTGCCCGCAAATGGGGAACCAGGTGTGCAAATTGGTGAGCATATCCTCCTCACTGATGATGGGGAGCGAGTTCCACAGCCAATATCCCAGCCAATTGCTGGGCCGACTTCCCCCACACGAGCGACTAAGCCGAAGGGTAACCATGGGCATAAGAAGGGCTCTAATCTGGTTCGAATCCATGGTTTTCGAAGCATAAGGAGGGAAAAGCAGCATGTTAGGTATTCCCCCATCCTCTCAGACCTTCGGGTTAAAGAATTTTTGAAGGAGACCGCATCTATTCCCCCTTCTAGGGTTCCTCTTACTCTCTTCGAATGCTAGTAGATGGGAAGCTGGATGCGCCTAGTGCTGCTATGGATACTGAAACACCCACGGAACCAATTGAGGTGGTCGATTATGTTGAGGTTCAGATGGCAAATCCCTCCCCCATGGTCTCTGCCGATCATCTGAACCAACAACAACCTGTGGTCCAACCAGAACCTGTTGCCAACAATTCCTCCCCCATGGTGGTCGATTTTAGGACAATTCTTCAGAAAGGAGGTGATGTTAATTCCCAATTAGGTATATCATTTGTTGACAAAGTTAAATTAAACAATGATTTGCTTGATACAAAACTGGAGTTTATCCCCCCTGATGTTTCGGCTGATGGAAAAAGAAGGGTGGTGCTCACCCCTGATGATGTGAGGCAATCGGCTAGTAGGTTTACTGGGTATCTTTATGGCTACTTCCTTGGGTCCTCTATGGATTACAACTACATAAATGCTACTGTTAAACGGTTGTGGCAGGTTTATGATTTGGAGGAAGTGTCTAAAAATGCCAATGGGTACTATTTCTTTAAGTTCAAAACTGAACAGGGGCTTGAAGATGTGCTGGAAAATGGTCCATGGTTATTTAGAAATATCCCTTTGTTTTTAAGTAAGTGGGAACCGGGTATGGGCGTTAAGAAAGTGGAACCTTCAACCATCCCACTTTGGGTTTCTATCCATGGTATCCTGTTGGATTTATGGACTAGAACAGGCATATGCAGATTGATGAGCACTATAGGGGTCCCAAAGATCATGGATAGAGTGACTTGTGAAAGATGTCTAAAAGGAAAGGGTAAACTTGGCTATGCTAGAGTGTTGGTTGAAGTTGCTGCTACTTGCAACCTGCCAGCTGAGGTGGAAGTGCTTTATCCTGATATGGGAAATACTACCAGCACTACTCTCAAACTGGATGTTACTTACCAGTGGACCCCCCCTATGTGCACTATATGTGAAGTTTTTGGTCATTCCAACCATCAATGTAAACAGAAAGGACAGGAGCATCATGCTCAATTAAGCAATGGGAATGAGGATGGGAATAAAGGGGCTACCAGCCTTGGGAGAATTCAGGAACAAGTGCCTTCGGTGGAGAAGAATAGTCACGATGGATTTACTGTAGTAGGGAAAGGGTCAAAAGTGAGCAAGCAACAGCCCAAAACTTCTGCTATTGGAAAACATATGGCTGCCACAGGGGCTGATTTGAAGGGGACTACTAAAAGCAGAGCTAATTTGAATGTCAGGGCTGCCCGGTCGGGTTTTGATTTTTCTAGAGCTGTTAATGGTAATAAGGGAAAGACCAAAGTCACTACTTGTGTTTCTGAGCAGGCAAAGCATGCCAAACAGGTTCAAGACCATCTTGTGGACCCTAATAGTGGTAAGGAAAAGGGCAGGAATGGTGTGGAGGTTGGTAACAAGTTCTCGGTCCTAGAGGGTACTCAAGATGAGGCTGGAAATAGTGGGGGAAATGCAAATGGGGAATCTACGGGTAATAGGAGGGTAGAGGAGATTGGATTTTGTTCGCTAAATAAAGAGGTGGGACCTGATGTGGGCAGGATCCTACCTACTTCCATTACCAGCCCTTGTGCTACCCGGCCCCCTGATGGTGTTGTCTCGGATCAACAAAAAAACCGCATTTTGGAGTACATAAATATAACCAGATCGGTCCCAGAAACAGTTGCCAATTCGTGGACTTCGGCTGAATGGGAGTTCTTTGCTAATTATTGCCTCTTGTTGGGTCTAGATACGGATTATCTGATTATGGATGATGAGGACTTCTATGCTGATAACCCTATGGAGGCCCAAGAGTGCGACCCATCTGTGCTCAAGGTTGATATCCCAGAGGATGTTAAAGCTTCTATCACCAAAGCTCTCAAGTCCCAGGCCAAAGCTGTCAAAGCTACAGATACGGTTAAGTGGTCCTCGGCTGAATGGGATTACTTTGAAGACCAGGTAGTGCAGCTTGGGCTAGATAGAATTTATGCAATTGAGGATGTTGAGGAGGAGGCCAATGGAATGGCAAGTCTGATGGCTGGCCATTTCAAAGCCAAGAGGGGGGACAAACATCGTTATGCTTAACTCTATGTATTGTTTTTCTTCTTTTGCCTTGGGTTGGCTGGGGGATGTGTATAGCTATTTTTTTCTTGTGTGTTTTGATATGCTTGGTGTTGGGGCTTATGTTTTGTATCCCCAAGGTCTTGTGTACCGTTTTTATTTTGGTGTTTTTGGGGGCTTGATGGATGTCGTGTTTTCCATTTGGGAAGTTTGGTTGTACATCAGATTGTATAGGGGCTGGAATTTCCTTAGTTGGATAGGTGAAATAACAGGAATATGCTGGTTCGATTGTAGTTCCTCCTGTTGGTTCATGAGGTTTTGCTTTGTTGCTGTGATTCGGGGTCCAAATGCTGCTACTGTGCAGGTTATCTACTGCCTATCTGTGGGTCTAAATGGTTGGTTCTATAGCCTGGGATGTGGTTTCTTGCTGGTTCAGTTTGGGACAGGTAGAATGGCTGGGAATTGCCATGGTTTGCATGAGTCTGAGACTTGGCAGGAGCTATACATGGCATGTTGTGAGGAGTTGGTGCAACGGTACTGGATTGGCCTTGTTCTTGGGTTGAGATGGCTGATTCTTGTGATTGTTTGGCTTCGGTTTCGCATGGATTGCTGTGGTGCTGCTATGGCCTGCAGTGGCCCCTACATGGCCTGCTGCAGCCTCTATCTGGCTTGCTGCGGCCTCTGTCTGGTTCGGTGGGGCTCTGATTTGGCCTGGTGTGGCCCGTACATGCACTGGTGTAGCCCTTGCATGGTTCTTTGGGGCCTTAGTTTTCCCATTTTGTGGCTGCTGCTTGTGGTGGCCTGGAGCTGGTGCGCCAGGTGTGGCCTTGGGTGGATGGGCAGCGGCCCCTGCGTGGCCTTGAGCAGCCCCCTGCTGGCCGGATGTGACACTTGGTATTTTGGGTTTGTTGCTCATCATTTGAGGTGGAAGCAAGGTGCTCTTGGGCTCTGGTTTGGGCTGGAAATGGGCTATCACCTTGATAATTTTATTTTGTATTCTATGGGTTTTCTTTTGTTTATGGGCTTGTACTTTGTGGGTTGGTCCTATGTCCATTTGAATAGATTTTGGGTTGTTGTTTGTTGTGTTGATCTTTGGGCCATCCTTATTGTATTGGGTTTGTCTGGTTGTAGGCCCAAAGTGATTTTGTATAGGATGTATTGTAGTTCGCCCAATGGGCTTCGTGTTATTTTGTTAGCCTTTCCGGAGTTGTCGGATAAGTGTTATTTGGGGGGGTATGCCCCCTAGGTCTTCATGTAATTCTTTTGTTGGTTGATATACATTTTTCCGGGCAAAAGCCCTTTATCCAAAAAAAAAAAGAAAAAAAAAACCCGAAACCCGAAACCCGAAACCCTAAACCCTAAACCCCTAACCCTAAACCCCAAACCCTAAACCCTAAACCCTAAACCCTAAACCCTAAACCTTAAACCCTAACCCGAAACCCGAAACCCGAGCCCGAGCCTGAGCCCCGAGCCCCGACCCCCCGACCCCGACCCCGACCCCCTTGTTTTGAGAACTTCACCCAAACAGGGATTGTTTTCAGAGCTTCTAACATCACACCTTACACTTCTGCTGAGTCTAACGAGGCTCAGGTGCGGAGCCTTCCGCTGTCACTGTGGAGCGAGACTGCGCAAAGGTAGAACATCATAGAAACTTCGCTAAGGATTAAACAAAGTATTTCTTTCACATTCTTTATCGTTATTATATAATTAGCAATTTCATTTAGATGCTCGAAAGATCCAAATAGAAAGATAAATAAAGAAGACCTTCTTGCTTTTATTTTAGATGAGGTAGGCGAGGCTAGCTTGCCGGCAAAAGGCGATTGTCTTTTGTTTGATGAGAACGAGAAGGGATCTCTGTGATGGGTAAATCTCCATGAAAAAAGGGGCAAATTTCGTGTAGTTTGTAACTGGATGTAACTATTCAGATTTTTTCGAGAATAAATCATTCTCTTAATAGATCTCGTCTTGTTCCTCAATCTTCGAAGAATGCGGCGTTGTATTATTGTAAGTTCCCTGTTCCAAACATTTCCTTCAAGTAGACGACAAGTTTTAAATCTTAATGCAGGCATTCCTCCCTCACATGCATTTGCAACAGATTCTGACTAAGACCGGTAATCCCCATAGACATGGCCATTCTCGGCATCTTCACTGTTGCCCCTCTTCTCAAAGCCTTTCGAAATGTCAATGTGCCATTTTCTTCTTTCCCCGGGATACTATTGGCTTACTCTTCTTTTCCTCAGCTTCAGCACCATAACTAAGAAAGGCTTCCACCTTGCTGCCAGTCCGTGCTTGCTGTCATGCTGGCAAAAGCGGGAATTTCGGTCGGTTTTACCTACTATTGGATTTGAACCAATGACTCTCGCCGTATGAAAGCGATACTCTAACCGCTGAGTCAAGTAGGTCAAGCTGAGTCAAGTCAGAGAAAATAGACCCCTATAAGTATAAGAGAAAGCCGCGCAACCAAAGTTCCCCTTACTATACAAAGTTCCCCTTACAATAGGCGAATGGTTCTACAACTGCAAGCACATGAACTCGCTCTCATAGACAGACTACGGGCTAGAGGGACGAAGACTCCAAAGCACAGACCGAAGCAGACGTAAGATAAAAAGAAGTACTTGATGCGGGAGAGAAGGTAGAAAGACTAGAGGAAAGGGCAATGGTCCCTCCTGATACGATTCTAGGCTAATGCTGATAGACCCAGAAAGCATTCAATCGCTACAAAAGCATATCATCCAAGCTAATCATAAGGAAAAAGCCTCGCGGATGGTTCTCCACAAGACCAGGTACTCGCCCCGATACCCGACGCTACGGGAATGATGCTAAGGGAAATAAAGGTTTATTATTACCCTTCGACAAATATCCAAATTTTGATGCCTAATACGAGCCCGAGCCCCGAGCCCACAACCCCGACCCCCCGACCCCGACCCCGACCCCAACCCCCAAACCCCCGACCCCCAAACCCCCAAACCCCCAACCCCCAAACCCCCAACCCCCAACCCGAAACACGAAACCCGAAACCCGAACCCCGAACCCCCAAACCCGAAACCCGAAACTCGAAACCCCCAACCCGCAACCCCGAAACCCGAAACCCCCAACCCCCAAACCCCCAAACCCCAAAACCCCCAAACCCGAAACCCGAAACCCGAAACCTCAACCCGCAAACCCCCAAACCCTAAAGGATTTTCATTTGTTCACTTTTTTTCTCTCTCTAGCTTCTCTCTCTAAAATTCTTCTCTCTGGGCGACAGGGTCTTCTTCCCTGCAATCCAGATCAAAATTGCCATCTATTAGGTTTTAATTGGTCATGAATCCTTCAAATAATGTTAATCCCCATATAGATAAACCCCCTGATCCCAGTTTATTCCCGCCCCTTGAATTTGGAAATGGGAAACGCAGTGGGTCTTCTTTAGCCGTGAATTCCAAGTCTAGGAAGAAGAAGCAATCGACTGGTTCGATGCTTGGAGGAAATAACAAGTCCAAATTTGTGAGTCTTGACATCAGTAATTTCGTGGGTCAAATTAATGGTTCTCAAGCTACTCCAAATGTAGAAGATGAAATCGGTCATATGCAAATAGAGGCGCCCGATCAAATACCGCAAGCCATTGAACTTGGCATAGCTAATGCCGGCACAGGTATAGTGATGGCGACTGACGAGTCCAATACCGATCAGACCCACGACAGTCTAATTCAGGTGGAATTGGCTGATAATCGACATGCGCATCTTCAATCTGAAGGCCCATGTGGCATCAATTCGGAAGCTTCTGTTCCGCCCTCTCCAGCCATGATGATTGATCCGGTTGACTTCCCAGAGGATGGCAAGGTGTCGGACTGTGATGATGAAGATAGTAATGCTGATGGGGAAGAGGATTCAGCTCCCATCATCGAACCAGCTCTGAAGTCCCAAGGTGTTGCTGCTGATAGACGAGTGTGATGTCGACGGAGCTTAGCTAATAAACTAACTAAAAACCGACTCTAAAATAGACACAAAGTAATAAATCTAGACTCTCTAAAACCTAAGCTACCGACAGGCAAGTGTACCTATCGTATGTAACAAGACAAAAGTAAGTCCGGATATCGAACCCACAGACTTCTACAGACTATACTAACTAGACCCTATAACCTATCTATACAAAATTTGTACTTAAATAAAATAATAATAAGGAGGGGGTTTTACTACCAAACTAAAATACTTAATAAACACTTAGAATAAAAACAAACGAGTAACCAAAGACTAGATTAGAGAAGAAAAGAAACACTACCTAGGCTTGAATCATATACATGCTTGACAAGGTTCTATCGGGGATGGAACTAATGTGATATCGGGATCTTAAAATACTAAACTCAAAGTAAATCTAGAGCATCCTCGACCCTTCTCAAGGATAGTCGACTAAAGATACTAAAAGCCGTTAAACCACCGGATACATGGATTTCCCTCACAGGTCATCCAACTATTTATGAAATATCCACTAGATTATCTACCTCACAGTATAATAATCTCAAAACACCTAAGAAATAACTCTACCTCACGGCACAAAAGTCACAGTTCGCTTAAATGCTAGGGATAACTTGAGTTTTCCTATTGGACTCGATAAACATGATTTGATAGACATACTAGAAAGATCTTCTCACAAAGGCTCTAACTAGAAATCCAACATCCAAGACTTATCGACAACTTCTCACCTCAAGGCTATTGAAGCAAGTTGCACATCTTAACTGTTTAAATCTTGATAAGACATTCCTATGAATCACTCGGCCTAAGCAACTCATCCACTAATCAAAAACACACAGTAATTGATTCTAGCATGCACCGATTTTGCGACAGACAATCGCCAAGACACATGAGGAACATAATATCAACCATTCAACCATAAAAGATACACATACACATCCAATATTCAAAACCAAATCTTTAAATCATAAATCCATCACATCAAAATGTTCCAACACCGAAATAAACCAAAATCAAACATGCATAATCATCTAACCTAGATAGTTCTAAAAGTTTAGCCACTAAACATCATATGAAAACAAACCATAATCTGTTTAATGTAAATGAAAAACATAGGAATCGAATAAAAACAAAGAAACCGAATAAACCGAATGATGAACACCCGATGTCTTTGATCCTAAGCCTTGATTCTTCAATCCAATGCTTCCCAAACTTTAAGATCGCCTCCAATCGCCCCTAGCTGTCTCTCTGATCGTCCAAAAAACGAATCCCCTAGCCTCCAGCCGTTTCAGAAAACATAAACTCGAATTTCTGAATTTTTAAACCTGTCGCGCTACGCGACAGGCTCCTCTGAACCCTTCGCGCTACGCGAGGGTACCCACTACCCGACAAAATAGTCGGGTCAAACCCGCAATCATTAAAAGGGGTAAAACCGTCATTTTCCACCTGTCGCGCTACGCGACAGGGTTTTGTGTGGTTGTCGCGGTACGCGACAAGGCTATTTTCCAGCTTTTATCTTCTTTTGTTCTCGGGTCCGTTCTTTTCCAACCGGGAGCTATTTTTCTTGATCTTTTGCACCAAATACGCATGTTTATTACCTGCAAGCATTGAATTACAGAATTATGAAGCACCAGCTAAAATCAACTCCAAAAACGCATAGACTGTACAGAAACTAAACAAAAACATTTAGAAAAACAGATGTGTTTTACAACACATCACATCCCCACACTTATCTCTTTTTCGTCCCTGAAAAAGGCTTATGCAAAAATCTGGGATCATAGTTTAGACAAAACGGTTTCTACACAATTAACTCATTAATTCAAAATTTAAAATGCTTTGGAAAAGATTGTAAGTATCGTTATCCTATTAAACCCATACTGATTCTCCCAATCCCTTAGTTATGGTCCATTATGTTCATGTTCTACATTTCATTTCATTAGACCCACACTTAGGAAATTAAAACCAAATCAATCCTGGATTCTAGCTTTCAAGTCATCCTTACATATAAACAAACAAGAAATTTCTCAAATCAGATTTTTATGAAGGAAACAGATGAAAGCGTGAGCATTTTTCTTTTACACATTGAACTTAACTCAGTGGTGTTTCAAACAGGCTGCAACCCGGCGTGTGACACATAAGTTTTCATCCAAATTTTTTTTTTTAAATTTTTTTTTTCTTTTAGCTCAGCTTATTTGGTGAAATGAAGGCGCCATAAGACTCGGATTTATTCTCATAAAAAGAGTACTTATGTGCCAGACAAAAATCAGATTTTCAGAAACTCTAACCTGTTATTATGCAAGGACTCCTTTCTGACTAGAAAACAGTTTCATTAATTCCAAATCCCCAAGATGTTTCCCATGAAAATCATGCATTTAAGTGAAATTTTACCAGTCTTACGGGATAAATACAATCAGTTGAGCCTACCTACACATCCCATAACCAAAGCATATAACCCAAACTAACAAGTTAACCATGAATGAAACCATAACACCCAACTTTTCTATCATTTCCCATCATGCTTTTGCAACCGACTTAAACAAAGACAAGGAAAATCTAAGCCAAAGATGTAGAAACAGATATAAAAATTTTAAAATTTTGACTCAAGAAAAGAACTTAAGAAAACTAAAACTAAAAATCAAAAACTAACAACTAAAACAAAATTAAACTAAGTTTCCCATCCCCACACTTAAACTTTACATTGTCCTCAATGTAGAGAAAAAAGAAACCCCAAAGAAAAACTAGAAACAAAAATAAGTAGAAACTGAAATTGACTTAGCTGGTTGAAGCGAAAACTGATGGGTTCCAGTCTTTCCAAAAAAGCTCCACAATCTACCATTTTGCTCCCCAGGCTGTAAACATGCAAACAAAATCTACACAAAAAAATGATCAAGCATATCCCAGCATCCACACATAATAATAATGATATCTATGATTAAGTCCAACCACAAACCCACTATACCATTTAACTAAAATTAACAAAGAAAAACACCAAACAAATAAAGAAAGTTAAGAACTAACTAAAAATTTGAAAAAACATCAATCCAATGCAACAGAAATGAACTTAGAGGGCCTCATATGGTAGTGAACACGATGTATGAAAGGAAATTGGGGGTAAAATTTGAAAACTAGGGTTTTTTAAACATTTTAAAACATTCCATTTTAAAATATGGTAGTGCACTGTTGGGTATTACTATTTTAAGTTCAAGAGTGAATTTGGTATGAATGAGGCTTTAGCTAATGGTCCCTGGCTTGTAAATAATGTTCCCATTCTCCTTCAAAAATGGGAACCAGGTCTTTGTTTGCAAAAAATCGAACCCACAAGTATCCCACTTTGGGTCACAGTCCATGATGTCCCTCTAGAGCTTTAGACTGGTAAGGGATTGAGTAAGATAATGAGTGGCATAGGCATTCCCCTACTGATGGATAAGGTCACTGAAGAGAGGTGTGAGAGTCAAACAGGTAAGATTGGATATGCTAGAGTTTTGGTAGAAGTAAGTGCACTTGATAGTTTGCCTAATGAGATAGCTATAGAATTCCCCCCCATTGCAAACCGGCCTGCTAGAGTGGCTTCCCTTGCTATCTCTTATCAATGGAAGCCACCTATGTGTACCCTCTGCCATGTTTTTGGGCACTCCCTCAATGGATGCAAGAAGAGGCCTCAACCCCATCCTGCAGGGAATGACAATTCTGGCCAACCTAATGTGGCTAAGGAAGCTGAAAAGAGCCAGACTCTTAGGAATAATCAAGATGATGAAGGATTCATCTTGAAGCAGCATAGGAAGAACACTAGCGTGACTAGGCAAGTTAATGGAAAATCTGATAGGAATCATAGGCAGCAGGTAGATGGAAGGAAGACTCATACCAGAAAGGATAAGCAACAACAGGGCAATACCTCCAGCATTCCAGCTACCCAGAGAAAGATGAGTGAATTACATAAAAGTTTTGTGTCAAAAGGGGGGCCTGAAAAGCCCCAGGTGAACAAACAGCCCTCTGCTAAACACTGGAAGCCCAAACAGCCTTCACATGCTAGGGGCATTCCAGTTTCAAACCAATTCCATGTTCTAGAGGAAGTGGGTTTCTCTGAGATGGACCTTGAGGCCTCTGTTAGGCAAGGTAAGCTGGTTGCTAAAGGAAAGGGCAAAGTGAATTCTTTTAAGGAGATTCGGCCAGCTTTGGGTCATCAGAATGACCTGCACACCATTGATGAATGAGATGAAGATGATGGGTCAGTAGATTTTGGCATAACTGATGCTCAAAAATGGGCTATTACGTCCAGCTTGCTGAAACATAAGGCTGTTAGAGCCTCTGATCAGGCCAATTGGGAACCTGGAGAGTGGGAATTCTTTTACCATCAAGTTGATGTCTTGCATCTTGACCTGGACTACTGTGTGGAGGATGTGGAACAGGAAGAGAATGATATGGCTAAGCTGATTGGAGGTGAGACCAGGAAGGAAGCAGGAACGGACTTCATGGATGTGGTTCCTAACACCACGCAAAAGTCTTAATGGATATTCGCCTTGCAGTTTGGAATGTGAGTGGTATGTCCACTACCTCCAAACAGAAGCAAATTAGAGAGTTTATGCAGCTTAGGAATCTTAATTTCTTTGGCCTTTTAGAAACCCATTTAGCCAAGGCCAAGCTTAGTTCGGCCTGTGATTATATTTTCAGAAATTGGAATTGGGACTCCAATTCGAATGAGTCTAGTAGCACTACCCGGATTGTCATAGGTTGGGACCCTAGAGTTGTTAATTTGATGATCCTTGCGCGGCATGTCCTGGTCATCCATTGTGATTCACCCTCTCAATGGAAGCTGCCCCTTCCATTGCTCATTTGTCTATGCTTATCATCGTCACATTATAAGAAGACAATGTTGGGACTCTATCAGAGCCCATAACCATCTGGTTGGCTCATCCCCATGGATGCTTCTGGGTGATTTTAATGCCATTAAGGACCCTGCTGAGAGATCCATGGGTTATTCGTCTACGTCTTACAGCATGTTAGATCTGCGTGAATGCCTCAATGATATCGAGGTTGAGGATGTTGGTATGTCGGGTCTCAAATTCACCTGGAATAAGAGTCCGGGTAGCCACCATGGTCTCTTGAAAAAGTTGGATAGAGCAGTTGCTAACTCTACCTTCTTAAGCAAGTTCCCCTTGGTGACTGCTCAATTTCTCCCTTTCCTTACCTCGGACCATACCCCTATCCTTATCTCCTCTTTGGAAGTTGCTCGTAGGCCCCCTAGGCCTTTCAAGTTCCCAAACTTTGTTGCCTTTAAGCCTGAATTCCTGCCCACTGTCCAAGTGACTTGGAACAATCCTATTAGGGGCTTTGCTATGTTCTCTCTTGTCTCCAAACTCAAATTGCTTAAGACCCCTCTCCGTAAACTTTCTTGGAAGAATGGGAACCTCTTTGTCAGAGTCCAAGATTTAAAGAAGGAGCTTGAATGTATCCAAACGGAGATAACTTATGACCCCACCAACAAAGATCTTAGATTTGAGGAGCAGAACTATCTGGATGCCTATAAGAATGCCTTGAAAGATGAAAACCTCTTTCTTAAACAAAGATCTAAGGTTCAATGGTTGACTGAGGGAGATCAAAACTCCAAGTATTTTCACAGAGTTCTGACTAGTAAGCTGAACAGTCATCGTATCAACTCTGTTCAAGATTCTTCTGGAAATTTCATATCTGGCCCCAATGTGGCCAATCTTTTTCTTGAGCACTTTAATTCTGTCCTTGGCCAGTCTACTGATGTAGCCCCCATTGCGGATCTTGAGTCCTTGTTCTTGAATGTACTTTCGTCTGAAATTGCTGAAAATATGATCAGACAAGTGACTGATGAAGAGATCAAAGAGGCCCTCTTTGATATTGAGGATGACAAGGCCCCTGGTCCAGATGGTTTTTCATCTAAATTCTTCAAGGGTGCCTAGTCTGTGGTTGGTGTTGACCTCTGTTCTGCTGTTAAAGAATTCTTTCGGAATGGCAATCTTCTCAAAGAGGTTAATGCTACTGTCTTAGCTTTGGTTCCTAAGGTCAATACTCCCACTAGAGTCACTGAGTATAGACCGATTGCCTGTTGCAATGTGATGTATAAATGCATTAGTAAAATCATTGCGAATCGCATCAAGATGGCCCTCACTGTGCTTGTCAGTGAGAATCAATGTGCTTTTGTTCCTGGCAGACAGATTACGGATAACATTCTCATTTCCCAGGAGCTTCTTCGGAACTACCATAGGCAAAGAGGCTACCCCAGATGTGCCTTTAAGATTGACATCCAAAAAGCTTACGATACTGTTGAATGGACCTTCCTTAGGAATAGTCTTCTACATTTTGGCTTCCCCTCTAAAATGATTCAATGGATCATGAACTGTGTGTCCACCCCTTCATTCTCTATCAGCATTAATGGAGACCAGAAGGGGTTCTTTCCTGGGAAAAGAGGGCTCCGCCAGGGTGACCCTATGGCTCCTTATCTTTTCACTCTGGTGATGGAAGTGCTCTCATGAATGATTAAACGTCAAATTAGGGAGAATGATACTTTTAGATATCATCGGAAATGTGAGGAACTTGAGTTGACCCATCTTTGTTTTGCTGATGATCTTTTCCTCTTCTGTCATGGTGATACCAATTCTATTGAAATTTTGATGGATGCTATTGATGAATTCAAGAATGTGTCAGGCCTTAACCTCAGTATTCCCAAAAGTACTGTCTACTTTGGTAATGTGAAGCCTGATGTCATGAATGAAATC
Source organism: Mikania micrantha (assembly GCA_009363875.1). NCBI lineage: Eukaryota > Viridiplantae > Streptophyta > Magnoliopsida > Asterales > Asteraceae > Mikania > Mikania micrantha. Next base: position 86,604,758 of record CM018681.1, on the reverse strand, counting down.
AAAGATACCATCCAATTTCATGTTGGTCATCTCCCTGTCAAGTACTTGGGTGTGCCTTTAGTCTCTTCTAGACTCTCATGTAGGGACTGCCTTCCTTTGATTGATAAATTCAAGAAAAAGATTTTAGATTGGAAGAACAAATCTCTATCCTTTGCTGGTAGGATGTTGCTTATCAAGTATGTGCTTAGTGCTACCCAAGTCTACTGGGCCTCTGTCTTCATTCTTCCTGTTTCGGTTTTAAAAGACCTTGAAAAGACTTGCAGAGGCTTCCTTTGGAACAACGGTGATCCCATTAGAGGCAAGGCTAAGGTGAAGTGGAAGGATTGCTGTATACCCATCAATCATGGGGGTCTGGGTATAAAGTCCCTCCGGTCTTGGAACACTGCTTTAATTTCCAAACACATCTGGAACATTGTTACCCACAAGGATTCCTTATGGGTAAAATGGGTTAATGAGTATCACCTTAAGGGCCGTAATTTTTGGGACATCCCCATTAAGAAAGAGGAGTGCTGGAGTTGGCGCAAAATCCTCCAGCAAAGAGACCTTGTTCACAAGCATATGTTCTCTGTCATAGGTAATGGGTTATCTACCTCTACCTGGTATGACAACTGGCCCCCTTTGTAATGTTCTTTCTAACCGTAACATTATTGAGGCTAATTTCAACCAACATACTGTGGTTGCTAAGGTCACCTCTAATGACCAATGGCTTTGGCCTCATGACTGGGGGGGAACGTTTCCCCTCCCTCGTTTCCTTCCCCCCAACCCCCTCAATCTTGAAATTCAGGACAAGGTGATGTGGAGGACAAATAGGGGAAAGCTCATTCCGTTTCAATTTGGCTGTGTTGGGAAGGATATTCAACCTTGTGGCACTGAAGTCCCCTGGGTCAAACTGATTTGGTTCTCTCAAAACATCCCCAGGCATGCCTTCAACCTTTGGTTGGCTGTTAAAAATAAACTCTGTACCCATGAGGTTCTTAGCAGCTGGAACCCAGACCTGATTCAAAAGTGTATGTTCTGCCATGTAGTTCAGGATAGTACGGGTCACTTGTTCTTTGAGTGTGACTATTCAGCTAAGGTGTGGGCTACTATTAGTTGCAAGACAAAATGGGGCCATATTTCTGGGAACTGGAATGATAACTTGGAAGAATTTTGCAGCTCTACCAATAATAATTCAGCTTGGAGTATCATTAATAGGTTGGTCCTTGCTGCTGCGGTGTACTTCATTTGGCAGGAGAGGAACTTGAGGGAGCATGAGAACCGGAGTCGTACCAGTGATGATCTCTCCTCCCTAATCTTGGATACGGTTAGATATAGACGTCTTGGTTTCCGATTTAAGGATTCTGGTGTGCTTATACAGGTTAGGAACATATGGGACATTAAGGGGTTGAACTATATGGATTTAACTGATAAAGGCCCCATGACCAATTTTGGACCTAATGGCTAGGACAATTCTTATGCTCTGGTATGGTTGGGTTTTGAACTTCCTGAAGTCTTTGATGGGAAGCTGCTGGAGATTGATAAGCTTGGACAGAATTAAAGTGCTTATGGGTATCCTTTCCTTTACTTTTTTCATTTGTTCTTGCTTCTATTCTTGGGATGTCTTTTATCCCAGGAAAGGGTGGATGGGTCAAAAATATTATCAGGTGAGTTCTTGGGGCAATGGGAGGGCTGGGGCTGGGATTACTAGTTACCATCCTTTGCTGAGAGTTGAGTGTGGGGAAAATCATACGGGTATGGGCTCTGCCCACTGGGAAGGGAACTTTTTGGGTTGGGCTTATACTGTTGATCACATCATCCTTGTTGGGGTTCATGGGATTTTGGGCTGGTATGGGATCCATCGGCTGGATTGTTGGAGTTTCTGTTGCAGGTTGTGCTGGGGTTGGGGTGATGACTGTTGTATGAAGATCCCCCATGCCCATTTCTGCTGGGATAGTACTTATTGGAGCTGTGCTAATATGTGCGCTTATATTCAGCCAGGTGGAGCTGCTTGTGTTAATGGCTGGGACCATGGTTGGCTCGCCTCTGGCTGCACCCATTTTGTTCACCTGTATATGAGTGGCCTGGATTTGGCTGTTACTGTTCTGTTACCCTCTTGCTTTCCTGCTCCTTACAGATCTCTGCATTGTATTGGTTCTAGTTCTGGTTGTTTGCAGGGTCTTTATGTTGTGCTTTGTATCCTTTATTTGGAGGTTTTCTTGGATCTTTTTAAGTTTGCTGCGGGGAGGTTGGGCTCAGCCTTGTCTGCTGATGTCTATAGGTTTTTGGAGTTGGACAATGGGATCCTTTCGCACTTGCTCTGCTGGACCCCTCATTCCCACTATTTTGAGTCTATATATGGGCTGGACTGGGACACTAAGGGTTGTCACACCCCTAATGTATATCTGTTGGGGAGTTGGGATTTAATTTGCAGGTGGTGCTGGGGTTGGGGCTGTATAAGGGTCCTCCTTGCCCATTGTTGCTAGGTTAGTGCCCTTTGGAACACTACTTATGTGTGCAATATCAACCTGAGCTTATGGGCCCTGTATGCTGACGGTTGGGCTGCCCCTGGCTGCCTCTTCTTTGTGCATCAACAACATTTTTCACTGGACCTGGACAAGGTTTTACTGATGGTTCTTTGCTACCTTGTTCACGGCTATTCTCGTCAGCACTGTAATAGGTTTTATTTCGGGCAGCTGGGGGTCCTATTGATTTGCAGGGGTGCTCTATGACAACCATTGGTGGGTTGGGCTATGACCCGTTTGTTTATATGTATAGTCCGTCTGCTATGGTTCATGGGCTTTTATTCTATTTGGTTAGCCGAGTTCAACAACATGGGGTGACTAATTGGTTGGTTCCTAGGCAACTGGACAGCTGGGATCTTCGCAATTCTGATGATTGGCATGTGTTAAGCTTCTGGAAGGCCTGTACATGGATCCTGTTTTGGCTTTGCTCTGGTTTTGGTAGCCATCTGATGGGGGCTGGTAAAGAGGATGGGGATCTCCATAGTTTGCATCTCCTTTTGGCTCCTGGTGGGCGCCATAATTGGCCCAGCTGTGGTCTTGAGACAGCCCACATTTGGTCTTTTATTTGCTGCTTCCATATAGCCCATGTCTCTTGGGCTTTCTTGTTCCTGGTCCATTCTTGGCATATGGGTGACACTGGGCCTGCGCTTTATGGGTTGCAGTGCTGGCCTGAGACAAGTTGGGTGTATAATGGGCATATTGCTGGTTTGTGTTCTTGGCCTTCGAATCATGGGGCCCAGCCTCTGAGAGGGTTGGGTATTGCTGCTCATGGCCTGGTCTTATGGCTGTTGGTGCTTTTTATTCAGCTTGGCTCTGACGTGGATGTTCCCTGGTGTTCTTCTTCTGTTGGGCAGGGATTCCATCTCTTTCTGGTTAGCATTAGGCTAATAGGTTGGTATTCTTCTAGGCTTGCTGCTTTGGGCCTCCATGGCCCGTCTCTATCTCAGTGGGCTTGGATGTGCAGCATGGTAGCTGATGGCACTCAAGATATTATGAAGACACTCTTTATACAAGTAGCTTTGGGTGGAGCATGTTGGAGAATTCTTTTCATCATAATCTGAAGTTTAATTCCGTTATTAGTTTGTCTTTGTGCCATAGGTGCTATGTTAGCCATTTTGTTCTGTATCTTACTGTTTGTATCGTTACTGTTACCTTTATGGTTTGGCATAGAGTTGTGTCCCCCTTTTTGTATAGCTGGGTGGACTTCTTTGGGCATCCGATGCCCATTTTTTGGGTTCCTAAACATAGTTTTAGGAGGGGTTTCTTGTATTGACGGGGGTATGCCCCTTTGTTTTTGTACTCTCTTTTCAGGTTGATATATATTTTTTCGGGCAAAATGCCCTTTACCCAAAAAAAAAAAACCCTAAACCCTAAACCCTAACCCCTAACCCCTAAACCCTAACCCCTAAACCCTAAACCCTATGGTTTTTCATTTTGTCAATTTTCACTCTCTCTCTAACTTCTCTCTACATTTCTCTCTAGCCGACTCCCCTTAACCGTTTGATGAAGCCATCGGTTGAGGAATCCTTTCCTCAGCCTCTACCACCAGACAAACCACCGTGGGTGGTGGAGCAGATAGCCGACACCTGTGTAAGGCCAAAAGATGGTGGTTTTAATGGGGGGGGGGGCGGGGCGTATCTTGCAACCAGTCTGAGCAAACAGGTCCTGATGAGGAGGATAGCGACATCGAAGAAATTGAAGTAGAACCGCCCCCTATGGTGGAAGATAGGCGGTATACCAGAAACTCAAGCCGCAGGGGGGTGTTGCTCGGCCCCATGGGCTGGGTAGAGTTCGAAGGGATAGGAAGAAGGTCAGATTTTCTCCTCTAATTTCGGATCTCAGGGTAAAGGAGTTCATACAAGAAACGGCTGCAATGTTGAAAGAGAAACCTGTGGCTGAGCAAGAACATCGGTTCAGTCTCCCAAGGGGTCCCTCACCCGGCCAACTAGTTCAAGTCGGAGCTATGGAGGTGGATGCGGCTACCTTATCGGCAAAGCAGGTACCTCCTACCATGGCTGATTTGATTCGTCAAAGTACTGAGCTGGAAAATGCCAGCCTTGAATTCATCCCTCCTACCATTCTATCTAATGGCAAAAAGAGGGTGATCCTCTCTGATGAAGATATCCGGCAATCTGAGGTAGCCCTAGCTAACCATCTATTTGGTTATTTTCTTGGTACCACGATGGACTATAGATATGTTGACAGAGTAGTGAGGAGGCTTTGGTCAGCATATGATCTGGATGAAGTGACCAAAAGTAACTCAGGTTGCTACTTCTTTCGGTTCAAAGCAGAACAAGGGTTGCTGGATGTTCTAGAAAATGGCCCCTGGATGATTCGAAACATACCATTGATTCTGTGCAGATGGAGACCGGGGTTGGGGTTGAAGAAGGCTGAACCTAAAACTATTCCCTTGTGGGTGGCCATCCATGGGGTGCCCTGGTCTTGTAGAACAAGGTGGGTGTCAGCCGTTTGATGAGTGCGGTTGGAATACCAAAGTTAATGGACAAAGTGACAAAAGATAGATGCTACCGCGGTAGGGGCAAGTTGGGGTATGCTAGAGTCCTAGTTGATGTGTCGGCTGATGTTAAGCTCCCAGATGTTGTTGAGATTGAGTACCCGGCCAAGGGCTCCGATCCTAGTCATGTAGTTGGGGTAGAAGTTACCTATCAGTGGACACCTCCGAGATGTAGTCACTGCAAGGTGTTTGGCCATGTCCTTAGCCGCTGCAAGGACCAGCCTAAGGCTGATCAAGTTTCAGCTCCGGTGATCCCTAGTGAGACGGCTGCCCAAAACAGTGAGGCCTCCATCCCCTTGAAAGATAATGCTACGGAGTCCTATGAGGTTCCCTCTAATGTTGATTCAGATGGGTTTACTGCTGTTAACCGGGGTAAGAAGACCAAGCCCTAGAGCATCTCTGGGGAGGCTGATAGCCGGGCAAAGGAAACTAAGGATCAGGTTAACTCTAAGGGGCCTGGGGGCAGCAGAAGGGCAAACAAAAACAGGTTGGGTTTGACTTCTCTAGAGCTATTAATGGGGATAGAACTAAAGTGCAAAAGCCAACCCAACCCAAGAATAGTAACAAGGATAAGGAGGGGATCCCTCTGGGAAATAGGTTTACTACTTTGGATAATAATGTTGAGGGGGATCTGGGTGGTCAAGATTCAAGGACTTCTGGGAAAGTTGTTGAGGGTGATGGAACAAGGGGGCCCTAGTTCTAGTGTCACTGCTTGCACTTTGAGTACAGAAGTTGAAATGGATTTAGGTCGTATTTTTCCTGCTTCTATTTTATCCCCTATCCCAGGGTCTGCTTCTTCCAAATGTAATCTGTCTAAGTATAAAAAGTCTCGCATTTTGGGATATATTAACCACACCAAAGGGGTCCCAACTATGATAGCTAATTCCTGGGAAACTGATGAATGGAATTTTTTTACAGATCAATGCCTCCTCATGGGTTATAGCCCGGATTATCTTGTTGTGGATAATGATGCCTTCATAGAAGATAACCTTTTGGATATTAAGGGGACTCCTCATCTGCCAGAAAACAAGAAACTGGCTATTTCTAAAGCTCTTAACTCGACAGCCAGGGCAGTTAAGGCCAAAAACATGGCTGCTTGGACGGTGGGGGAGTGGGTTTTTTTAAGACTCAAGTTGATAGTTTGGGCATTGACCTAAATTATGCGGTTGAAGATGTGGATGAGGAGATGAATGATATGGCTGCCTTTATGCCAGGCCAGTTCTAGTTTCCTGGTCGTTGAGGTTTTTTGGGTTGCAGCTTCTGTTTCTGTTTTCTATGGCTGCTCTCTGTTCTGTGTTTGGGTTGTTTTTTTGGGCCTTTTGATGGGCTTGGGTTAGTTCTTTGTTTGTTTTGTACAGTTTTTTGGTTGGGTCCATCGGGTTGCCTACTTTGGTTTTTTCTCTTTTGGGCTGCTTTGTGGTCTGCAGGTCGGGCTGGTGTGTGCAGCCTGCCATTTGGATGTTTTTTGGGATGTACAGAGGATGGTGTTACCTTATGTGGAAAGGTAATGGCAGGTCTGGCAGGTGTCCTCATCAGTTCTGGGGAGGGGCTGTTCCTGTTTATTGGAAGGCTGCCGGATTTAGGCGGAGTTGGGGTGACAACGGGTGTATCTTCACAGGTTGGCTGCATCCTATTGTGTGTAATAATGGGCTTAACTAGCTGGGTTGGGTGCTGATTGGATCTGCTGTGGCGGAAGGTTGGGGTTTTCTCAGAGTTAGCGGGTGCAACCATGGCATAGGTGTCATGACTAGCTTGCTTGGGAGGCTGTGGAGGTGGGGCCCTTGTGATGTGGATGGTTCTTGGTCTGATGGGCAGGTTGAGACCCTTTGGCATCAGGGGACAGTGACTTGCTTCCATGAGTTCTCTATTGGAGACGGGGCCTTTAGCTGGGTTGGGCTGTTTAAGGTTTTGGCTGCTGTTGGTTTAGCCACTGATCTTGACCCCTATGTGGGTTTGGGGTGTACAGTGTGGGTTGAGTGGCTGATTTTCCATGGTTTTTGTTCCATCCTTACCTCCACTTTCTTGGGTTGGGCCTATCTTTGTTTCTGCTGGTGGAAGTCTATGGGTTGGGCTTTGTTGGGGCCTGCTCTCATTCGAGCTCCTGGGTTGGGGTTTGGGTTTCTTTGGATATTGGATGTCACAGCTTGGCATGGATCCTTCAAGTGCAGTTGCGGCCTTTGCTTGGCCTGTTGTGGCCCAAGGATTGATTATGGTGGTGTTGTACTGAAACATTGTAGCTCCAGTCCGGCTCCCATTGGCTGGCCGCCTTATGCTAGCTTTATTCTGCTTGGTAGTGGCCTTAAAAGGGATGTGTGCGGCTGCTACTTTGCTTTGTGCAGCCTCAACAATTGGATCACGGGGACTTATTATGTTGGTTTTCATGGTGATTCTATTGGGCCCCTTGTGAGCCCAACTATGGCTTCCCTTAGTGCTTTGTTGTATATAATGGGCTTTTTGTGGGATGTTGTTTGGGCTTGTATTGTGTCTAGGGCTTTGGGTCTTTTTTACATAGTTGGTTTGTATTGTTATAAGCCTAGAGATTTTTGTATAGGAATGGATATTGTTGGCCCAATGGGCGTGTTGTATTTTTGTTAGCCTTTCCGGGTCTATCGGATATGTGCTTTTCGGGGGGGTATGCCCCCTGGTCGTCCTGTAATTTTTATGTTGGTTGGTATACATTTTTCCGGGCAAAAGCCCTTTATCCAAAAAAAAAACCCTAAACCCTAAACCCTAAACTCTACACCCCAAACCCGAACCCCACCCCACCCCCAACCCCCAACCCCCAATCCCCCGAACCCCCGAACTCCCGAACCCCGAACCCCTCCCCAAACCCTAAACCCCAAACCCCAAACCGTAAACCGTAAACCCTAAACCCTAAATCGTAAACCCTAAACGCTAAACCCAAAACCCAAAACCCAAAACCCAAAACCCAAAACCCAAAACCCAAAACCCAAAACCAAAACCCAAAACCCAAACCCAAACCCAAACCCTAAACCCTAAACCCTAAACCCTAAACCCTAAACCCTAAACCCAAACCCCAAACCCGAACCCCGAACCCCGAACCCGAACCCCAAACCCCGAACCCCGAACCCTACACCCTACACGCTACACCCTAGACCCTAAACCTTACACCCGACACCCCAAACCCCAAACTCGAATCCCACCCCTAACCCCCAACCCCCAAACCCCTAACCCGAAGCCCGAAGCCCTAAGCACTAAGCCCTAAGCCCTGTCTCCACTCCTACGGGCAGGAAAAATGGGAGCAGCCGCAAGGAAAATGGCTAAGGAAATCACAGGGGATCGAATGGGGTCAAATTTCGGAGGCTAGGGAGCATCCGTAGGGAGAAGAACATCAGGAGATACTCCCCTTTGCTATCTGATTTGAGGGTCCGAGATTTTGTAAATGAGACTCAAGCCATGGCAAGAGGTCTTCCGGTTTCCCAATTGGGCGGACATACGGTGGTGATGCAGGTGGGTCCAGGACCGGAATCAACCATTATGCCTTCTGATTCAGACACTAGTAATCGTGGGTCTACGGCAGTAGATCATCAAAACCTGATGCGCCTTCCTTCACATGATCCAAGCTCGGACATAAATATGACAGAAGGAAATTTCCCCTCACCCCAGAGTGTTCGTATTGACTCTGAACCGCCAAATCCAGGGAATGGAGTCCAAAACACTGAGGTGGTCATGAATGATGTGGCTGGTCATGCCCCTGGGCTGGAAACATTGTTGGCAGTCACAAATTGGATCCTAACACAGATGTTTGTATGGATTCTACTGCCCCTTTTCTCAAGCTCACTTCCCCTAAGGTTGGTAACTCTTTTGCTGATAAAATGAAGGTGAATAATGTGTATATGGATGCTTCCCTTGATTTCATATCTCCAGTGATTGCTTCTAATGGAACTAAACGAGTCATTTTGTTAGTTGAGCATGTTAAATTAGTAGCGAATGTGTTTGCTAGGCACTTGTTTGGATATTTTCTTGGATCCTCCATGGATTACAACCATGTTTGTTTGGAAGTTAGGCAGTTATGGAATGCTTATGACCTTAAGGAAGCTACTAAAAATGCGACAGGCTACTACTTCTTTAAATTCAAAAGTGAAAAGGGCCTAAATGATGTTTTGGAGAATGGCCCTTGGATGATCTGGGATGTCCCGTTGTTCTTGAATAGGTGGGAACCGGGGTTAGGGGTGGAAAAAACTGATCTGGTTACTGTTCCTTTGTGGTTTTTTGTTCATGGCATCCCACTTGATCTGTGGACTAAGGTAGGCATAAGTAGACTCATGAGTGCGATTGGTGTGCCTCGTGTTATGGACAGGGTGACTAGAGAAAGATGTTTGCAAGGAAAAGGCAAACTGGGGTTTGGTAGGGTGCTTATTAAGGTTTCGACAGCCTCTCAGCTTCCTGCTGAAGTGGTAGTGGAATACCCGGCTACAAACACTCTGCCTAGCTGGATAGTAAGGTTGGAAGTGTCTTATCAATGGACGCCTCCCAGGTGTAATAATTGTAAAGTCTATGGGCATTCTACATTCCAGTGCAAGAAAACTCCCAAGGTGATAAACAGTGGGCTGAATATAGATAAAGGGATGGCTGCTAGCACCTCCAATGCTGCTGGGAATCCCCCTAGAATGGAACAAGGGCAGCTTAAGGAGGGGACTCATAAGGAGGGGCAGCCTGCTCAGCCACAAGTGAAACAACCATTGGAGGGCCAGGTGGGTAATAAGTCGGGTTCAACTGTAGGTCCTACAAGTCTTCTCAAAAGATAGGCCAGCAGCCACCTAAAAAGATTAGTAGTGGAGGCTTTGATCTTGGACGTGCTGTTAATGAAGAGCTAATAAAGATAAGGGTCAAAATAGAGAGCCTAATAAGGGGAAGACAAAAGTTGAGCAGCCTGGACAAAATAGGGCTAAGGGGAAGGGACCGAATATAGTGGACGTTACAAACCGGTTCTCGGCTTTGGAAGACCAGCAGGGTGAGCCTATTGAGAAGGAAAAAGCTACGAGTATCACTGAAGGAAATGGGGGATGAGGGATTAATATGGAGCAGGACATTCTCCTTGATAAGGACATTGTTCTTGGTCCAGTTATGCCAGCCACTATCTCGAGGTGCACCAGTGTTGACAAGGATAAATTTGCCAAGTTTATCAGAAAAACAGAGGTCGGCTATTCTGGGGTATATAAAGGTAACCCATGCGGTTCCCCAAATTATTGCTAATAATTGGAGTATGCTTGAGTTGGAGTATTTCTCGGACTAGGGTCATATATTGGGATATGAGCCAGATGTCCTAGTTGTTGATGACGAGTCATTTCTGGATGATTTCTTGCTTGAGGAAAGCTTACAAGAAACCTTAGATCAGCCAATTAGTGCCACTCATAGTGTCCCGGAGTCCAAAAAGAAGGCTATCTTGAATGCTTTAAAATCTAAGGCTAGGGCGGTGAAAGCTAAAGATATGGCTAAATGGGCGGTTGGGGAATGGCTTTTTTTTGTTGAAGAGGAAGATAACTGGATGGCTAGTTTTATGGCTGGCTGGGATAAGAAAGATAATCCTTTTTTTATGGATTTTTTGCTTCTTTTCTTTGTTGGTGTGTGTGAGTTGATGGGTTGGTGTTTTTGTTTTCAGTTTGATGTGTCTGGTTCTTGGGTTTGTTTTGATTCAGCTGAGACCCATTGGCATCATAAGTGTTTTGTGTTTTGGGCCTCTAGTTGTTATTGGTTTCTTGGGGCCTTTTCTGTTTGGGTCTTTTCCAGATTTTTTAGAGGGAGGGTCCACTTAACTTGGAAAGGTTGGGAAGTTAGCTGTGGTAAGGTTATTTCTAACTGGGGCTGCTAAATTCTTTTGGCTTTGAGATGGGGTCTAGATGGATGGCTGCAATTTCTCAAGTGGGCTGTTGGGTGTGCGGTTTGCTGCACTTATTTGCTGTCGCTTGGGATGGGTTGGGTGTTAATTTGGCCCAAGGGAATTTTATTTGTGGGGTTGGGTTTATATTTTAGGGCTGATGGAGTGTGCATTTTGCTGGTGTCGGCTCTTGACCCCAATCAGATCTAGGTGTTGTGCAGCCTTATGTTTGATTTGGTGTTGAGGTTCGGCTGTGCTTGGATGTATACTTGGTTGTATTGGACATGCTGGCCTTATCCCTCTACTTCTGGCCGAACCATGGGTCTGCTTCCTGGCTGCTGGTTTGGACCTAGTGGGTGAGTTGGGTTGTGGGTTTGGTTATGTTGGGGATAGCAGTCGGATGTTGAACCAAGTGAGGTTTGGGACCTGGTTGGAGACGTATAGGGGTGATCATGAGGAGTTTGATATGGGTTGTTTGACTGTTTTGGGGTCAAAGTTGACAGGTTGGTGTATGTGGGTTGGGTTGGTGCTGAATGGCAATTTGAAATGGATCCCCCCATTTAACAGGTGAAGGTCTGTTTGAGTTGAAAAGGGCCTGCAGAGGGTTGATTCTTGGTGGGTTCCAGCTACCAGTTCTGTTTGCCTGTTTGAGAGAAGGCATGGGCACAAGCTAGGTTGGTGGAGCTGCTGGTTTGAAATCCATATCTCTACTTGTGACTCCCTGGATTGTGCTGTGGTGCTTAGCTGTTTCCCCGGCTTGGTCTGGAGCAGCCCCTCTGCGGCCTAGTGGGGCCCCCCTACGGCCTGTTGCTACCCTTCTACGGCCTGGTGCGGCCCCCATGTGGTCTACTGTGGCCCTTGGCCGGCTCTATGGGGTCCATGTGTGGCTTGGTGTGATGTTTTCCTGACTATGGGGAAGATGGGCTTTTGTCAAAAGGGTTGGGCTCTGGTTAGTGTTGTACACTACTATGTTAGTTTATGGACCTTATTTTGCTTGTGGATTGGGCCAAGGGCCTTTTGGTCTAGTTTTTGGGGTTATAATTTGTTGTGTAGTGCTTTGGGCCTTATGTTTGGTTTTGATATGTATTGTTATAGGCCCAATCTGGGATTGTCGGATATGTGGTATTTGGGGGGGGGGGGTATGCCCCCTGGTCTACATGTAATTCTTTGTTTGGTTGGTTATATATTTTTCCGGGCAAAAGCCCTTTATCCAAAAAAAACTCCTAAACCCCAAACCCTGAACCCTTAACCCTGTGGCCGAATATGGATAAAAGCAAAATGTTTTTTTGTAATGTAAGGGCTAGTAGGCAACAACAAATTCAGGCCATCTTGCCGTTTCAAGTGGGTAGTCTTCCGGTGCGGTACATGGGAGTTCCTCTCGTATCCAAAAGGCTATACTCCAAGGATTGTAAAGTGCTCATCAATAAATTCAAAGCAAGACTCAATGACTGGAACAACAAATATTTATCCTATGCTAGTCGCCTACAACTAATACAATCGGTTTTGGCATCAATGCAGATATATTGGGCTTCGGTGTTCACATTGCCAAAAAACATAATTGAGGAAATAGAAAGCCTAGCTAGGAAATTTCTATGGACCCAAACGAAAGATGCTAAAGGAAAGGCTCGCATTGCGTGGAAAGATGCCTGCAAACCAAAGCACCAGGGAGGATTAGGAATAAAGTCATTGGAAGATCGTAACCTGGCCTTGATGACAAAACACATTTGGCATATCATCACTGACAAGCAGTCGATATGGGTAAAATGGATCAAACATCACAAGCTTCATGACACGCATTTCTAGGATGTGAAAGTAGATGATGGATCCACATGGAGTTGGAGGAACATCCTAAGGTATAGATAGGAAACAAGGGCCAATTTTGTCACACAAATAGGTGATAGGCGGACAACGTCGGTTTGGTATGACAAGTGGCGTGCCCTAACTCCTCTAAATGAGTTCATCAGCAAACGAGATATTCACAGGATTGGGTTAAACAACAACGCCAGGATGGCAGATATCATTAATGGAGGGCAATGGAATTGGCCAGAGGAACTGGAATCACGATGTGCATGTCTAAAAGATTTCCCACCTCCTATCCTAGTAGCAAACAAAAGGGACAACATTCAATGGAGAACAAAGACAGGTAAGCTTGTCCCATTTCAAGCAAAACATGTTGCTAAGGACCTACTTGATGATAGTCCATCAGTTCCTTGGCATAAGCTGGTGTGGTTCAGTCAAAATATCCCCAGAGATGCTTTCATCTTTTGGCTAGCAATCCACAAACGTCTACCAACCCAAGACAGGCTGAGCAAATGGAACCTCAATGTCCCCATGAATTGTGCCTTTTGTAAAGCTCAGAAAGATACACATAACCACATGTTCTTCCAATGTTAAGCTCCCGGACATCGCAAGACAGACTGATTGGCCATCGCGCCTTGACATTTGTCAAGCCCTACTAGTCATCAGTGTTCTTCGTTGTCAGGACCTAGTAAGACAGACTGAATGGCCATCGCGTGTTGAACCGTGGAGTCAACCCCTACTAGTCATTCAGTGTTCTTCTTTGTCCATTCATTTTGATGTTTATTAAGGATTAATACATTTAGTTGTCCTCGATAGTGAATTCAAAACTACTCATGGAACAATCAAATGCTTAGTTGTTGGGAATGAAATGCTTAATTATCATTAACAACAATATGTTAAGCAGCCCGGTATGTGGTGGGACGATGGCTGGGGCTTGTCCTCTACATATGCCCTATATATAAGCATACTTGGTTGGATAGCATAGGTGGTTGTTAGTGAGGCTAAGGTTGTCATTTCAGGGAAATCAAAGTAAACATTTTCAGGGTAATCAAATGTTAAGAATCATATGTCATGGAATCAAGGTAGTGGAATGAAATGCTTAATTATCATTAACAACAGTATGTTAAGCAGCCCGGTATGTGGTGGGACGGTGGCTGGGGCTTGTCCCCTACATATGCCCTATATATAAGCATACTCGGTTGGTTAGCATAGGTGGTCGTTGATGAGGTTAAGGTTGTCATTCAGGGAATCAAGGTAAACATTTAAAAAGGGTAATCGAATTCTAGGAATCAATGGTTATGAAATCAAAGATGCAGGATGAAACACTTAATTATCATCAGGAACAATATATCATGTGGTTTGGTATGTGGTGGGACGGTGGCTGGGCGGACGGTAAGTTCGACCCTACATATGCCCTATATATAAGCATACTGAAACGGATGGTATAGGTGGTTAATGGTGAGGTTAAGGTTGTCATTCAAAGGATTTTTCAAACTATTTTTACATAAAACTACAAGAACTCACCAACCATTGTGTTGACTTTGTTTTCTTACATGCTTTCTCAGGTGATGTACAGGATTAAGCTAAGACTTTGGATTGCATGCTAGGATGCCCAATTAGAGGTCCTAGCCGACTTTTGAAAAGCACATATTTTGGATGATATCGATACGAATCATTTTTGATATCTTGTACAGATGCAAGATAGAAACATTTGATTATTTTGATAGGTTTACTTAGTTAAATTACTAAACATTGATTATTGTAATTTAACTTTGTAATCCTAGTTTAATGCTTATTGTGCTTTAGTTATTCTTAACATTGATGCTATGTAAACAATCTGATCATCACGATTATCACTCACGATATCGCGCTCCTAGAACCTTTCGCCCGACGGGGACTCCGATCCAACCCCGCCGGCTCGGGGTGTGACACTAGGGTCCAACACACGCAATACGTGAACTCTGGATGGGATGGTGGGGACAACAAGGGGAACCTATGATAAAAGTGAGCCAAAACGGGCAGGTAGGATGGGGCACGTACACCTGACACACCATGCACCACCTCAAATCAAGCTGCATGTTACAAATGGAGAGTGAGTGACCATATCCAAAAGCTTTGGGGAAACTTACTAGGAGGGAAGCCGGTTGGAATATCTAGCACACAATGCACCATGCTTTCGAGAAGTTATTGTCTTATGCAGTACATCAAAAAAGAAGCGCATGGTTTAGAATGGGTGGGAAATGTTATATTCGGGAAAATATGAGCAAGGTGAGTTTGCATGGGATGGTAGGGCGGGGGTTTGGTACACTTATCACACTATGCACCACCTCAAAGAGAGATGAGAGACAAGATCTGAGGGGTAGAGAGAGGGTAGTAAATTCGTGGGAACCACCATGGGGAGGGACACAGGTTGGTACACGCCTCACACACAACACCCAGTTTTTGTCACACCCCCAAATTCCCACGTGCGTAGTCAGACCGTGCGGGTGTGATGTGGCCAGGATCACAGCTCATGGTCATATAGAACGACTCGATATGAGTTACACAAACATACGGTTTTGTAAAATAACACAAGTTTCAATAATACGCAGCAGAAAATGTTTACAATAGCATAATTAAATAAAAGTTGCAGCAGAAAATGTAAATTGTATCAAACAGTACAAAATGATAATTGTTTTAAGAATTAACAAAACAAGCCTAGGATTATAGTCTATATGCATGTCAGACTCCTTAGTGCATCCATGTGCGCATCCTAACTTAGGTGTCACACCCCCAAATTCCCACTCGTGGCGTCAGTCCACGTGGGTGTGACGTGGCCAGGATCACAGCTCAATGTCATATATAACGACTCTATATGGGTTACACAATCACACAGATTTGTAAAAATAATGCAAGTTTCAATATTTCACAGCGGAAAATGTTTAAGTAAATAGAACAGCGGAATTAAAATAGTAATACAGCGGAAATTATAAATTGTATCAAACACTACATAGTTTAAATTGTTTGAAAACTAAACCAATGCACACAAAGCCTAAGACACGAGTCTATATGCGATCCAGACTACTATCGTGCTTCCTTGTGCGCATCCTAGCGTAAGCTCCATTAGTTACCTGAGAATACATGTGAAAAGTGTCAACTAAAAATTTGGTGAGTTCACAGGTTTAGACAGACTGAAAAATAAACAGATATATACTGGGCATGTTAAGTTTAGTTCTGGATCTACGATCAGTGGAGTGTGTCAGTTCATCTTACCGAAACTAGACTGTTTCCGTTTGCCTCAGCGGGTCATCTCTGAACCCGCATTCACATCGAAATTACACTCGTTATGACCTCCAGTCAACATTGGTGCCGAGTGGGGTTAGTCAAACCCAGTAGTACTACGTAATTACGACTCGTTTGGTTATACAACTAACGGTAAGGATAAGTGAGGACTTTAAGCGATAATAGTTACACTCGAAAATGGTTTTCACAACATACCAGTCATATATCTAAAACAGTTGCATAGTATTCTCACCCCAAAGTTAAGTAAAACAGTGTAAGAGTAAAAGTGGGGCTGTAAACTCACCTGAGTTTGAGTAGAGTGTCTGCACGGAATAGAGTAGCTCACCGGCTAGCAGTTACCTATATCACATAGGTGTTATGAGTTTGTGTTTACGTACACGTGGGTCTCACAGGACCGTGTTAGTGTTTAACAACTCCAAGTTGTTATGCGGGTCGTGTTGACCGTGTTTGACCTAACGACTCGTTGGTGACGGTTTTGGATCAAGTGTTCGTGTAATGTGTGGTTTAGTGTCGGGTGATGTGTACGGATACCAAAATTCACTTTCGTGAGGAAACTTACTATTTATAGTAAGTTTCTATTTCAGGAAAGTTTCCAAATTAGGCAAGTCATGTAGGAAGTCATATTTCGATTATTCTATCATGCATATTTATCTTAAGTGAGCATGTTATCACATAGCACATAGTTACACATAGCCGGTTTAGCATAGTTTGCGCGTAAAAGTTACTATAATTAGAAAGTTGCACAAACAAGCATATTTCACCAAGTTTAACAACCAATATCATCTAAACATCAGTATCTTAGTCATAAATAGACATTTAATCATACCCGTTATGACTAGCATGCTCCTACTCACCAATTTCTAAAATAAAGTTACTATTTATAGTAACATTCATGAAAATCCTACTTTTGATAATTCTAAACATTCCTATGCACCAAATAATCACCATTTAACTTCTAAACATCATTTTCAAGCATATCATATGGACCTAAACATACAAATATGGTTATTTCATCAAAACAGATACCTAGTAACATTAAAGTTACTATTTATAGTAACATTCACATCTTTGACATTTCTTGACCATAATCAAACATTCTAATCATGTAGAACATCATCAATAACACTTATATCAACATTTCATCATCAAATATCATGGCAACATACTTAGATCATCCATGCATGTACTCAAAAGTACTCATTTTCTAGAAAAATCAACAAATAACCATCTAAATTATTCAAGATCATCATAGATCATTATGAAATCCTCAAATCAGTAACAAATTCATCAAATAGCATGTCCATAAACCCAAAATTTCGTGACCAAGATGGTGATGGTGATGCATGTGGTTACAAATCATCATATAGGCCAAAAAGCCCCAAATATGTACAAGTAACATAAATAAATCCATTCCAATACTCAAATCAGTAGTTCAACACATAAACCTTAGATTAAATCATTCTAGAATTCGTGCATAAAGTGTGTGGATGATTGCATGTGCTTGATTCACATTGCATGGGTGATTTCAAGTGTTAAAACCCAAAGATGGTGATAGAAGACTACCTTAGAGGATGTAAGTAGGTCGAGATGGGGCTGGAACAGATGTGTGTGGCTTCAAGATGTCCAGAAACGTCCTCCACAGCAGCTCCAATTTGTGCAAGGCAATGGTGGGTGTCTTCTAGCTCACCTCGACTTTACCCAAGCTTCAATGGTGCTTCGTTTGTGATGGCAATGGCTTCTAAGGTGTTTGAAGGTGATTTGCAGGTGACAATGGCGGAGTCTGGTCGCTTAGAGTTCGAGAAATGGGTGAGAAGGTCGACAGAATTGATTAGCATTGGTTATATAAAGATTTTATGCGTGTAAGGGTCGTCGCGTATCGCGACGTCTGCACAAAAAGGTTCTCCGCGTGGCGCGGCGATTAAAATAATAATTCTGTTCCCGAAACACGCCGCGTACCGCGGTGGTGGAAGATGATCGGTCGTCGCGTACCGCGACGGTTTTCGGAGAATTCAAATTCTCCCGCCCAGGCTTCGCGTACCGCGAAGGCCCATTTGTGTGCCCATCGCGTACCGCGATAGGTTTCGGCTGAGCCCAATAAGCCCAATTTCATTGTTTTGAACCGATTTTAGCGAATTTCTCGATTACGATCATCGTTTCTCGACATGTGAGCATTGTTCTACTTAACTTAGGTTCCCCGGAACCTATTGTGCAGTGAAAGTGTTCTGTGGTTCGATCCGTTCACCAACGTTCGTCATTCATGACACGTGCGAGTTTTGTGCGATAATTCCTCGAATGATCGGTGTGTTTGAACTGTTGTGCCACGTGTCACACTAAACATTCATAATTCTAGTGCCACGTATGCAATAATACTACACATTATTATTAAAATAATATAAATGCTGACCTGGAATTTGCGAGGTGTCACATTAGGTCCCATCTGTTACCTGAGAATACATGCGAAAAAGTGTCAAGTATAAAGTTGGTGAGTTCACAGGTTTAGACAGACAGAAATTAGTAAACAGACATATACTGGGTATGTTAAGTTTAATTGTTGGATCTACGATCCGTGAGTGTGTCAGTTCATCTTACCGAAACTCGACTATTTCCGTTTGCCTCCTCGGGTCATCGCTGAACCCGGCATCAACATCTATATTACACTCGTTATGACCTCAAGTCAACATTGGTGCCGAGTGGGGCTAGTCAAACCCCGTAGTACTACGTAATAACGACTCGTTTGTTACACAACTAACGGTAAGGATACGTGAGGGCTTAATGCGATAATAGTTACACTCAAAAATGTTTTTACAACATACCAGTTATATATCTAAAACAGATGCATAGTAATCTCACCCCAAAAGTTTAGTAAAACAGTTAAAGAGTAAAAGTGGGGCTGTAAACTCACCTGAGTTTAGCAAAGTATGTTCCTACGAGGACAGAGTAGCTCACCGGCTAGCAGTTACCTATATCACATAGGTGCTATAAGTTTGTGTTCACATGCATGTGGGTCGCACAAGACCGTGTTCGTGTTCAACAACTACAAGTTGTTATGTGGGTCGAGTTGACCTTGTTGACCTAACGACCCGTTGGTGACGGTTTTAGTTCAAGTGATCGCGTAGCGTGCGATTTAGTGTCATGCGATGTGTGCGGATACCAAAGTCACATCCGTGAGGTAACTTACTATTTATAGTAAGTTCCTATTTCAGGAATGTTCCCAAATTAAGCAAGTCATGCAAGAAATCACTTTCCGATTACTCTAATACGCATATTTAACCTAAGTGAGCATGTTATCACATAGCATTTAGTCACACTTAGTCAAATTAGCATGTTTCGTGTTCAAAAGTTGCTAAATATAGTAAGTCGCAAAAATGAGCATATTTCGCTAATTCTAGCTACCAATCTCATCATAGTATCATTATCCTAGTTTCAAATATTCACTTGATCATGTTTGTTTTACTCAACACATTGCCATTTACGTATTTAGCAAAATAAAGTTACTATTTATAGTAACTTATGACAAATGCTAATATTTTATTCATTCAAAGAAATCATATCACATATTATCATCATATTAACATCAAATAAGCATGTTGAACACATTACAACATGAATCTCATCATTTTTAAGCAAGTTGTAACTAAAAATGTTACTATTCTTAGAAATAGTGTGTAAATCATGACTCTTAGCAATTTTAACTAATCACATGCATCAATAATCATTCATTTAGTTCCATATCTTCATAAGTCCTAGTTCTAAACACATGCATGTGGCCATTTCATCAATCCTTCACATTTTGTAAAAATAAAGTTACTATTTTTAGTAACTATCACGTTTTAACATTCCTTAACAACAATAGCACTTCTACATCTTGTAGATCATATCAAATATCATAACTAACAACATATTAACCTCAATAATCATGCAAGTATGCTTAGATCATACATGCATGCAAGTATTTCACCCATTTGTGACCAAATAAACAACATACATATTGACATCATCATGGATCGTCATGATACCTCATTATATCATCATAGATCATCAATAATCTTAAAAACATCATCAAACACAGATTCAAAGTGCTAGAAATTCGTGCATGTGGTGTGTGAGTGATTGCATGTGGGTATTTCCCATTGCATGTGAGTTTTATGTGTTAAATGTGTGTGTTTTGATGTTGAGGATGTATGAATGCTTCGAATACTACCTCACAAGATTCCTAAGAGTTGGGTTGGGGCTGTAGCAGGTCTTTAAGAGCTCCAGATGTGGTTGTAAATGGCTCCAAACTTGATGAGGAGAAGAGGTGGTGGTCTTGGAGATTCCACAAGGCTTCAATCTTCAAAGATGGCTTCCAAATGGTTGTTAATGGATTCTAGAGATGTCTAAGGGGGTGTTTCAGGGTATAATGTCGAGCATGGGGTTTGGGATTAAGTAGGATAAGGGTATGGTGGTTAATAGGAATGATTAGTCTTGGTTTAATCAAGATTTTTGCG
This sequence comes from Mikania micrantha, assembly GCA_009363875.1. Lineage (NCBI taxonomy): Eukaryota > Viridiplantae > Streptophyta > Magnoliopsida > Asterales > Asteraceae > Mikania > Mikania micrantha. The sequence goes on along the minus strand of CM018681.1, from coordinate 86,584,334 downwards.
TGTTGGACTCATCGCGTACCGCGATGAGGATCTTTGTAAGTCTCGGCGTACCGCGATGGATTAAAGGATTCAAATTGCCCGCCCATCCATCGCGTACCGCTAAGCTCCTTCCAGGAGGCCTTAGCGTACCGCGATGGGTCCCTGAGGAGCCCAATAGGCCCAATTTCGTTGCTTAGAACCGATTTTCGCGTATTTATTGATTGCGATCATCGTTTCTCGACATATCATCATTGTTATAACTAATTTAGGTTCACTGGAACCTATGTCTAGTGAGAGTGTACTGTGGTTTGTGCAATTCACCAACGTTCGTTATTCAAGACACGTGCGAGCGTTTTGTGATAATTCCTCGAATTATCGGTGTGTTTGGACTGTGGTGCCACATGTCACACTAAATATTCATAATTCTAGTGCCACGTAAGAAATAATAATGCACGTTATTATTTAAAATAACGTAATGCTGACCTGGAAATTGTGAGGTGTCACAGTTTTCGAGAGGTGACAATCAAAATCTATGGGATCGGAATGTGGAATATATCAACAACAGGTGAGAATACAAGGTATGGTAGGGCAGGGGTAGGTACACAAAGCACACGGCACACCACCTTCAAGAGAGATAACACCATGAGTGTGAGTGATGGAGTGATGCACAAATGTATTAGGGAAATGCAAAGGGGGGAGCGAGTTGGTACACGTTGCACACTAAACACGCTGCCTTCGTGAGATAAAAGCCACAGTTGGGATGTGCATGGAAATGGGGATTGGGGGGTTTTCTCTAGTTTGATACAGGTAATAGTGACCTGGAAGCACAGGACAAAAGGCCTACAAAGGAACAACATGGCAGACTTCATACGGCTACAAATACGACCGATTTGGAAGGACTCACATACGACCACAAGCCTTCCAATGGGAAGGATATTCTCACCGAGATACTTGAACAAAACACACAAATCGAGCATAGGAGGAGACGACACAATATCATGCATGGTATCAAGAATAAAGACCCATGTAACACCGCATGCATGGGAAGAGGGGCAAAGCAAATGATTGTAAAGATGTGCATGGGAATGCTTAGGATATGGGATTTACGTGCATGGGTCTCAACAATGGACTGATGTATAACGAGCTGAGATTAGACAAAGCATTATGCAGACCAAGTTGCAATAGAGCGGGAAATATAAATACATTGGGTTGGGTGTTATGTTATTTTTTTTGGATAAAGTGCATTTTTCCCGGAAAAATAAATATCAACCAGAAAAGAGAATACAAATACAAAGGGGCATACCCCTGTCAATACAAGACACCCATCCTAAACCCATGTTTAGGAACCCAAAAAATCGACATCAGTTGCCCAAAAAGGTCCGCCAAACTATACAAATAAGGGGACACAAACCTATACCTAACCATAAAGGTAGCGGTAACAATACAGACAATAATATAAAAAACAAGATGGTTAATCCAACATGCACCACGCAAAGATGATAGTAAGGAGAATTCCTTTCTTCATTAACGTATTGAATACCATTAGTAGCCATGCTCCTCATCGAAGCCCAAGAATGGAGAGAGATACCATGAAGGCCAAAAGAAACAGTTAAAACAAGAACCCAACATATCAGCCCAATACTGAACCAAAATAAATGCAGGCCCTCCCAACAACTATGTAAAATCCGGTGTATAAAGATTTACCAGACCAAGAATTAACCACATCAAAACCGAGTAAAATAGGACTCGATATCAGCCATAAAACCAAGCAAATAGCCGTTATACCCCATCCTCTCAAGAGCTGGACACCATGAACCCAACCCCAACCACACAAACCTGCATTCCGACCTTTAAACATCCAATTTTTTGCAAGACAACCCTGCCAGAGATGGATGGCCCAATACTGGAGCATAGGCAGACCAGCCCCCCAAGTATCCCAGCCCTCCCAGTGGAGAATCACAAGCATAGGACCAAAAGAAGTGTTGACAGGACTCCGCCCCAGCGAAACAATAGAGGTCTACAAGATATCAAAACCATCCACAAGAACAGAGAATATAGCCCAACCCAATCCCGAACTGCTCACAGTACCACCAGCATCATAATGAGTAAGGGAGTTGACTAAAATAGTCAACCTGACACCAGTAGTACAGGACGTATGCTTATGATAAGCCCTAACCCTATACATACAACCCTGATGGAGGAACCAAGCCTCTCTATTTAGCCCAGTCCATAAACCACCCAAACCCTTTCAAATCCAGCCACAAAAAATACGGAATATAGTAGTGTGAGAGGTGAAAGAATATGAAATGAAAAGGATACCCACAACCACTTTAGTTCCATCCAAGCTACTCAATCTCCAGCCATTTCCCTACAAATTTACCAGAGAACTACGAACCCAGACATTCCAGATCAAAAAAAGGAAGAGGGGCAAACCAAACGATTGTAAAGATGTGCATGGGAATGCTTAGGATATGGGATTTACGTGCATGGGTCTCAACAATGGACTGATGTATAACCAGCTGAGATTAGACAAAGCATTATGAAGACCAAGTTGCAACAGAGAGGGGAAATATAAATACATTGGGTTAGGTGTTAAGTTATTTGTGATGTTATTTAGTGGACTTTCGTATTTAACCGACATTACTTAATTTGTTTTTCAGGGTAGGTTCCTTATACTTTTGGGAACCTATGCCTCGTCTTGTATTCTTTTATTTGTTTTAATAAAATTTACCAAGGCTTAGCCTTTTTCAAAAAAAACCCTAAACCCTAAACCCGAACCCCGAACCCAAAACCCAGAACCCCGAACGCTGAACCCTATGGTTTTTAATTTTTGCAATTTTCACTCTCTCTAACTTCTCTCTAGAATTCTCTCTAGCCGGCCCTCTTTTCTCGTAGAATTGAACCATCAGCTGAGGGTTCTGTCCCTCAGCCTTTACCACAAGATAAGCCACTATGGGTGGTGGAGCCAACTGCGGAACAACCTGGGGGTACAAGTAGGAAGCATTGGCTTGGATGGGAATGAAACCTGTGCCCCATGTGAAGTTTCTATGTCTGAGAAGATAACCAGTGAAAATGAGGAAATCCAAGATGAACCGGCATTCAAGGAAGACGATGGTGCCCCTACCTCCCTGGGAGAGAGGTGGTATGCCAGAAACGCTAGCCGAAAGGGAGGTCCCGCCCTAGTTCATGGGGCTGGGAGACTGCGACGAGACAAGAAGAAGGTGAGATTTTCTCCTCTTCTCTCAGATCTTCGAGTAAGGGAATTTGTTCAACAAACTACAGCCATACTAAAGCCAATCACCGCTGGCAGGGGTTATTGAGGTTGATGCTAACCCAACTTCACAGAGCCCTCCTTCTTTTGCTGATTTGATTCAACAGGATAGTGAGAAGGAGAATGGTAACCTAGAATTTCCCCCTACCACCATTATGGATGGGAAAAAACGGGTTGTCCTCTCCTAGGAGGATGTACATCAATCAAAATCTGCCCCGGATAACCACCTGTTTGGCTACTTCTTGGGCACTACTATGGACTACAGGTATGTGGATAAGGTAGTTAGACGATTATGGTCAGCCTATGACCTGGACGAGGTTACAAAGAGTGCTTCGGGTTGCTATTTTTTCCGTTTCAAATCTGAGCAGGGCCTGCTGGATGTGATGGAAAATGGTGCATGGATGATTTACAACATCCCCTTAATTTTGAATAGATGGAGATCGGGGTTGGGGATGCAGAAGGTTTGGCCCACAGCTATTCCCCTTTGGGTGGCCATCCATGGTGTGCCATTGGATCTGTGGACTAAGGTGGGGGTTAGCAGGCTGATGAGCGCAATTAGCGTGCCAAAATTGATGGATACGGTCACAAAGGAAAGCTGCAACCATGGCAGAGGAAAATTGGGATATGCTTGGGTGTTAGTGGAGGTGTCTACAGATGCTAACCTACCATAAATTGTTGAGGTTGAGTACCCTCCGCAGGGTTCTGATCCAGGAAGTGTTGTGGGCCTGGAAGTTTCTTATCAATGGAAGCCTCCTAGTTGTGGCCATTGCAAGGTTTTTGGGCACACTCTAGGCAACTGTAAGGTGTGTCCTAAGGAAGATCAGGTTTTGGACCCTACGGCTCCAAAGGTGGTGCATACCCAGAATAGTGAGGGATCTTTGGCTGTTAAGACTCTGACTAACAATGCTAATGTGGAGAACACTTTGGGTTCCTCTGTTGGGTTTGTGCCTGTTAACAGCAAAGCTAAGGGGCAGTCCAAGCATGGGGAAAATATGATTGCAGCTAAGGAGGACATGAGGCAAGGGGATGCTAATACCAGTGGGGATGGGGGGATGCGAAAAGTCAAATAAAAACAAGTTGGGTTTGATTTTTCAAGGGCAGTTAATAGGGATAAAAATAAAGTTAGATAAAAGATCAAAACTAAGGAGAATAGTCAAGACAAGGAGAAAACTCCTCTTGGGAATAGTGTCACATCCCCAAATTCCCACGTGCGGTGCCAGACCTCGCGGGGTGTGACGTGGCAAGGATCATAGCTCTTGGTCATATAGAACGACTCTATATGAGTTACACAATCATACAATTTTGTAAATCAGACAAGTTTCATAAATACGTAGTGGAATAGTTTAACATATAAAGCAGCAGAATACATAAAGCGTTTGCAGCGGAAAAGTAGATTGTATCTGACACTACATGTTTAATATTGTTTCAAAATCACCCAAATCAAGATATAAGCCTAGGATAAGAGTCTATATGATGCAAGACTCTTTGGTGCATCCCCAAGTGCTCCTAGCTTGTGTCATCAATTACCTGAGAATACATGCGAAAACGTGTCAACATAAAGTTGGCAAGTTCACAGGTTTAGACATTAGTAAACAGTAAGACAGACATATACTGGGTATGTTAAGTTGTTTTGTTGGATCTACGATCCGGAGTGTGTCAGTTCATCCTACCGAAACTCGACTGTTCCTTTTGCCTCCCCGGGTCATAGCGGAACCCAGCAAAGCATCGATATTACACTCGTCGTGACCTCCAGTCACAGTTGTTGTCGAGTAGGGCTAGTCAAACCCAGTAGTACTACGTAAGAACGACTCGCTTGTTACACAACTAACTGTAAGGATATGTGAGGACTTGTTGGGATAATAGTTACACTCAAAAATAGTTTACAACATACCAGTCATATATCTAAAACAGTTGCATAGTATTCTCACCCCAAGAGTTTAACAAAATAGTTAAGTACATAAAAGTGGGGTTGTAAACTCACCTGAGTTTAGCTGTGCGTTCTTCTCGTGAACGGTTTTGTACGCCTTTAGCGGTTACCTATATCATATAGGTGTTATGAGTTTGTGTTCACATTTGTGTTGGTCTCACATGACCGTGTTCGTGTCCAAGCAACTTCAAGTTGTTATGTGGGTCGCGTTGACCGTGTTGAGCGTGTTTGACTTAACCACCCGTTCGTGATGTGTTTAATTCAAGTGATCGTGTTACGTGTTCACAGTGCCGGGTGATACGTGTAAGTGCATAAATCACATTCGCAGGTTAACTTACTATCTTTAGTAAGTTTCCATTTTAGGAAAGTTTCCGTATTAAGCAAGTCATTCAAGTAATTACTTTCCGTTGTTCTAGCATGCATGGTTAACCTATATGTACATGTTATCACATAGCACATAGTCACGCTTAGTCAATTAAGCACGTTTCTTGTTTAAAAGTTACTATTTATAGAAAGTTCACATATCTCATTATTCTAGCCAACCTTTCTAACATGGTCCTAGGACTCTCAGCATTATCATTATAACTCAAACTTGGCCAAATCGACCTTTATGGACCAGTTCATTATGGAAACTTGTAACAAATACTCATATTTCAATCATTCTAATGAATTAAAACACCTAATATCATCATGTTAAGATCGAATAATCATGTTAAACATACATACAATAGCAAGTTCATTATCCTTTAACCATTTGTAACTTAAAAGTTACTATTTTTAGAAACAATGGTGTAAATCGATTCTTATATCAATTCTAACTAGCCAAATCCCCAAAAATCATCATTTTAAATCATAAATCATGATTCTAAACACATGTATATTGTCATTTCATCATCTATCAACATACTTGCAAGAATAAAGTTTCTATAATTAGTAATATCTTCAAATAATGCATTTTTGACCATATCAACCACAATGAACCTTGCAAATATCCCCATACATCATCAATAATCATTCATCATCATTCAAAGTTATCTAAAATTGGTTAGATCTAGCATGCATGTCACTAATATCAAGCATTTCATAGATTTATGTCTCAAATCACACTAACATCAACAAAACTTGTTGTAGATCTTCATAGATCGTTATTGTTAATCAAAATCAGTCATAATAACATAAAACCCAGATCGTATATCATCCATTTCGTGCATGCAAATATTGAATGTGTGCATGTGGGTGTATGGGTGTATGACCTTGCATGTGTGTGTATAGGTGATTCTAGGCCAAAATGAACATGAATCTTCCTTCTTAGAGTTCTCTTGAAGCTTTATTGCTACTGGAACAACTCTAGATGGATTCAAGAAGACCTGGTATTGTCTCAACAGCAGCTACAAAGAGGTGTTGGTGATGGTTGATGCTTCCAATCTTTTCCTTCAAGCTTCAAGCTCTTCAAGAACCTTCAACAATGGCTTCCAGGGGCAAAAGAGGGTTGTAGCAGGTGATTATGACGAGCAAGAAAGGTCTGGAGCTCGAGAAATGAAGTATAGGGAGGTTAGAAATGATTGTCTTGGATAAATAAAGATTTTGCGTGTCAGACTCTTCGCGTACCGCCAAGGGGGTCCCCAAAGGGCTTGGCGTACCGTAATGAAATTCAGTATTCGAATTCCCCCGCCCATCCTTCGCGTACCGCCAAAATCCTATCTGAAATCCTTGGCGTACCACGATGGGTCCCGGAAGAGACCAATAGGCCCAATTTTGTTGTTTCGAACAGTTTTCCTATCGTTTCACGATTATGATCATCGTTTCTCGACATATTAACGTCGTTTCACTTGTTTAGGTTCTCATACAGCCTAAGTGTTAGGAAATTTGGTTGTGAGGTTTCTAGTTTGGGCCTTGATATGACCTATGCTATTGAGGATGTGGAAAACGAGGACAACAGTATGGCTGCCTTTATGGCAGGCCGCTCCTAGGTTGTTGAGTTTTTGGGTTGTTTTAGGCTGTAGCTATTTGTTTTTTCTTCAGTTTTTTATGGCTGCTGTTTTTTTCTTCTTCTTTTTGTTGTTGTTCCTTGTTGTTGTGTATGGGTGTTGTAGTATTCTGCCTGTTGTTGTGGTGTTTGTGGCTGGGGTGCATAGGAAAGCTCTTTTGGGGTTGGGTATTGCTCGTTGCTTTGCTAGTTGCCCCTGGCTTGAGTGCTGCCCTTGCTGTGTGGATGTTTCTTAGTTTGTATAGGTGTGGTGTTATATGACGTGGAAGAGAAATGAGGGTGGTGTCTGCTGGTATCGTTAGGGCTGGAAGGGTTCTGGGAACTATAGTGGGTCGCATTTAAGGGTGGTTAGAGTTGGGCTGTCATGGGCCGATTGGGGGAAGATAGGGTGTAGGTTGTTGATGAAAGTCCTCTGCTGTGTTGGGCTGTTTTTTAAGTTTAGATGGTTTTGAGGCTGGCCTAGGCTCTTTGCGGAGTGGGTTGGTTCCTTTTTAAAAAGTACAGGTATGGCTCCAGGCTGGCTCTCTAATGCCCTTTTCCTCTATCCTAATGGGCGGCTCTGTTTCTACCTGGTCGAGCTAGTTAGGAGGGCCAGTAGGTCTGCCTGGAGCTGGCTCGATGGGCATCTTGCAAAGGGGGCGGGTTGGGATCTTTTATTCCAATGCTAGGTTGGTGAGCCCGTGGGTCATGCTTGTTGGTGGTTTCTTTGTTGGCTTTATATTTGGCTTTATTTTTTACAACTCTTTCTTTGTAAAAACTTTGGGGTTATATCTCGGATACATCAATTTTTGCGGCTTCTGGTATGTGAACAAGGGGAGTTCTAGTATGGAGGGCACGGTTATATAGTGGTTTTTTGGGGGCAGAGGATTGGGTTTTCTCATTGTTGTCGTCTGGGGGGTTTTGACCGAATGAGGCCTGGTTGCGGCCAGTAGAGGCTCAGGGATGATTGGGGGTTTATTCTGGTTCTGCATGGGGTTGAGGTTAGGGTGGTCTCCTCTCCTGGTCTGGGGATGTTTGGGGCCTGGGTGGTGCTAGTTAGGGCCTGCTGTGTTGGGTTGGTTAGGGGCTGTTGGCTGTGGCTCAGCTGGCACAAGGGTGGTAGGTGCAAGGACATCTCTTACTTGAAGGCTTGGGGCACAGATGCTGCTGATAGTGGGACGCATGGGGCTGCTGATAGTGGGACGCATGGGACTGCTATGTTTTTGTGGATGTCTAAGTCTTGGAGGTATGGGGTCAGTGGTGTGGACAGGGGCAACCATCCTTAGCTGGCTTTGGGCTTCCCTTATTCCTGGCTCCTTGGGGGTGTTGGAGTGTTGGGGTTGTGTTTTGCCTTACACTTTAGGAGCCAGAGGCCTATGTTTGGCCGGATGTTTGGTGCCCTTGGTGGAAGCAGCTGGTGGTGGAGGCTCTATGGTAGGATTTGGGCCGCTTGGGCTAGTGGCTGTGTGGCTGCTTCAGTTTGGTGGGCCAAGCTTCTGCTGATTTAGGCCTAGAGAGGGCTTATAGGGGCCAGTGTGGGAATCTGGGTTGGGCTTGGTTCCCTTGGTTTTTGGAGTCCTCTGGTTGTAATATGTGGTTTTTGTCGGGCTTCCTATAGTATTGTTTGTTATAGGCTTGGTTATTTTTTCCATATTCTTTGCTTTGGGCCTCTATTATGGGTTTGTTTTGTATTGTCTAGGGCCCAAAGTGGTTTTGTATTTGTATTGTAGTTGTAGGCCCATTGGGCTTGTTGTTTTTTGTATAGCCTTTCCGGGTTTGTCGAATAAGTGCTGTTCACGTAATTCTTTTGTTGGTTGGTATCCATTTTTCTGGGCAAAATCCCTTTATCCAAAAAAAAACTAAACCCTAAACCCGAACCCCGAACCCCGAAACCCCTGAACCTCGAACCCTAAACCCTTAGGTGTTGAAAGTGCAAATGAGCTTCAAATACTACCTCACAAGGTTCTTAAGGACTAAGATTCGAGCTAGATTGCTGAAATGTTGATTCTAGGAGCTGTTCTTGTGGATTTCCCAGCTGCTTACACAAGATGGTTGAGAGTAGAAGGCCTCCAATGTTCCTTTCAAGTTCCAAGCCTTCCAAGATCTTCAAATGACTTCCAGCTAGCTCCTAACGGTTTATGTGAGGCTCATAGAGTGTTTGTGGTCGAATGGATGAGTTTTAGTCAAAAGAAATGGGGTGGGAGTGACAAAAATGGTTTGGAGTTGGTTTTATAAAGTTTTTGCAAACTGGGACTTGTTGCATACTGCTAAGCATGCCCCTATGGGTCTTGGCGTACCACGATGAATATTTTAATCGAGTTTCTTCCTGAAACACGCCGCGTACCGCCGAGTGGAATTTGATTGGTCGTGGCGTACTGCGAAGGCTTTCGGGCAAATTCAAATTTGCCTGCCTTAGCTTTGCGTACCGCCAAGGCTTAATCCAAGGCCCTTGTGTCACCCCCACCTCTCGTCACCTGTTGATGATGTCACCGGGAAGGTTGCGGAAGCATAATGGTGATGTCTCATAGATGAGATGTGACTTACTTGATTTGGAATCACAACACACAGATTAACTTAAATATAACATATTATAAGGGTTTCGTAATCACAACAAAACTTACAGTTTACAAACTATGTTTATTACACAAACTAACTTATTTAATTACAAGTGTTTAAAAGTGCAGCCTCGCCGATGGTCACTGTCTACCTGCAAAAGTTTTAAGTTTGAAAAGATCAGCACAAAGCTGGTGAGTTCGTAATGTTCAAGTTAAACAATATGATATGATATGCAAATGTTCAATATATACAGTTCAAAATAACCATGGGACCCGTATCTAGTTCCTTTCGGACTACTATGTTCTGTTCTATAAAAATACTACCCGTCGGTAAATATCTTAGTGCCTCATTGTCTTAATGTCTATCACAACATTAAGAAGTTCTAGAAACAGGTAACAAACATTTACACCAAGGGGAGTTGCAAGCTCCAGGAAAATGGGTTGTCAGCTGATAGTACTATCATTGTTCCCCGTTCGGCCCTACATAGGTTCACTAGATACAGTTCAAGGAATGATGACTTTTAGATAATGTGATAGTGTTCTGTTCTACAGGCAAAATCCCATGAAATCCACAAGTTCTTAACAAGTTCACATGAAATCACACAGATAACAATGATACATATCATATGATCGAGAAAAGTTCCATAGTAGTACCCCGGTGTTTATAAAACATTAAAAAGGAAAAGGAGTTGTACGAAACTCACCTGAAGTCTCACTGATAGCAGAATATCGCAAAAACTGGTAATAATAGGGTGATTCTGCATTAGATTATGTTTAATGAGTTATTTATGTTTTAACTTACTGATTAGATCATTCTGAACGTCCAATGTCAAAGACATTGCAGCGAAAGTCATCAAAACGATATTAGATGTTTAATTAGTTAATTAATGGAATATCATACAATGTATGATAATGTAGGAACATATACTGATTCAGGTTCCTAATACAAGGTTGATGACACATTTGATTAATCAGAATAATCTCAGATTAACCAAATAGGTACTGTTGTTGATTATAGTACTGAAACAATTTCTAGATGAATTTATGGCTTAGGAACAATCAATCCTTGTTATTGATTACCCAAATGTCATGAAACATCATAATGTAACATTGGAATAGGTTTAATAACCATATTTAACGTACTAATCTGACTGTTATCATAAACATCAGATAATCATTCCAGTGGGTATGCTAATGATTGTGATTAGTTTGAAACACTTGGATTTAACCTTGCATTTCAAGGATTAATCAAACTAATCACATACATTGTCACAATCATATGGTTTAAACCATTATAATCATGGGTATAGTTTCATGATAACCGGGCCTTATAACGGATTTCCCTGTTAACATATCGAGTTCTTCGTTTATAAACATTCCTAGCCATTATCTAGGCAATAATCAACAACCCTAACTATTGCATTACGTTCAAAAACAAGATCTAATCAAACCATTATCAAACTAGTAGGTTAAAACAAGTCATTACCCGATCGGACGGATTTCTAACACGATCAACACTCGTAGATACTTTTCCTGGCTTCAAATATATGATCGGATGGCCTTAGAATTGAATTTGGAGGTCCAGAAGTCGAATTCTTCGTCTGTGAGTGAAAGTAAGTTCGAGAGAATATTAAAAATCAATTCTGCATGCTTATAGACCAATCTGATGAAGTAGACCAACTTTTCCCACTGCCTGCTTGGCTCTAGGTGTACCGCAAAAAATCACGGAGTCCTCAGATATTTTAGTCCCGTGCGTACCGCCTAGCGTGGCCATCTGGGTCCAGGCGTAGCGCGCGAATCATGGAATCCTGATATGTCTTGCTTCCTCGCGTACCACCTAGCATGGCAAGCTGGGGCTAGGCGTACCGCGAGGACTTCTTGATTTTGATATTTTGATATTTTTCTTCGTTTTTCGATTTCGGAGAATCCGGAACTCCATTTCGCGCACGGTTTTCTACCACGTTCACGATTTCTCGCATACTTTCAATTTGTAGTCATCACAATCGCTAAATCAACGTGGATTTCTAGAACAATGAAATGTGCTTTCGTTTGTTAATGATGTAATCCTCAAACACAATTGTCACACCTTGGCGTACCACGAAGATTGCCGAGTGAGCCCAATTGGCCCAATTTCGTTATTTAAATTCGTTTTTCAATCGTTATTCGTTATAGCTTATCGTTTTATCGATTATTCATACGTTTTGTTTGTTGTTTGATCATATATGAACAAATCGATGTTAAATTGTTTGATTTGTTTAACGTTCACCAACGTTCGTAAATGATTCAACACGTGTGTGTTTCTCGATAATTCCCCGAATTATCGAGCTTGTGATTGTGTTTGTACTATCGTGGGACGTGTCATACTAAATTAAACTAATTTTAGTGCCACGTGTAATTAAATCAATTAAACAATTATTTAATTAAATGGTTTGCTGACCTGGAATTTGCGAGTTGTCACATTGTGTTGTTTCGCATTATTATTTTTAAGCTCATTATTTCATAAAAAATAGTAAGACACAATAACGAACAAAAAGACATAATAACAGACACAATGACACAATGACGCATTATAAACATAAAAGGTGAAAGAAAACATAATTTTTTTTATTTTTTATATAACAATATTATACTTGTTTTAAAGATAAAAAAATATTCATTTTTTTGGTGTGGTTTTTTCTTTTTAAAATAACATCGTATATAAAAGTTATGATCGTTTTAAAAAATGAGAGAACATGATAAAGAAGTTAATAAAAATGTTTATAATTAAAATATCTTTTCACTAACTTTTTTAATACAATTTAACATTTTTTACTAAAATTTCATCCTGTAAATATAAATGTTAAAAGCACAGTCACTGATTAATTTTTTATTAGCTAAAAATTAGACATCAATCATCGTATGGATGGCGTCATCGATTAAGAGTCCAATAGTCAATTCTTGCTTAGATGATTCAGCTGTCTCTCAACCCCACCGAGAAGATCTTTGGGGCATTCGTCCTCCGCCCTTGTTTCTTGGGCGGAGCGGTTCTTTAAATTCTCCTCGTCCAACAGTATGATTGATCAGTTCATCAATTTTGTCATTCGACCACCCAGGTACGCATTATCGCCATCTATTTTCCAACAATTTGTTTATGAGCATATGATAGGGTATTTGGAAGCAGATCTGTGATTTTTTCTTTGTGTTTGAGTATAGATATGCTATTTATTTCAATTTCCATGGAGAAATTGAAATACACGATTACCTACTATCATTTAGTTTTATCACTTTATATACCACTTTTTGCGAATTCCAGATGATTAGTTACATGATTACTTAATCACCATCTTATGTATGCTTCCATTTCTCCCATCTGTACAACAATGAGGCCCTTGCTCTACATTGTGCACTTCCTTTATCAAATCAAGTAGCATTTGTAAATTAGTTGGCGCATCTCATGATTCTTGAGAAGTTTAGGTCCAATCTGATAAAATTGAGAGAACAAATGCTTGATGCGAAGTTGCTTGAGTGGTCTAGAGCTTTGTTTTGGAATTAATGTCAAATGAAAATTGGCTGTTTGATAAGTGTTTTAAAGGGAAATTCTAAATGGCACAAGTTTGGAGCATCTTGAACAAAAAGGCTGTTTGATAAAATTGAAAAGTTATATTCACAATAAATTCTAACCATAACTTGAAGTATACACTCTGATAAACAGCATGCTTGAAAGTAGCTTTCGAATTATTATAACTCAAAAGGTGTTATCTGTTACATAACATGTTTCTGATTACACCTTATGAGTTACTATAATTCAAGAGCCACTTTCAAGCATGTTGGTTACATAACATGTTTATGCTACGAGTAGTATTTACTGAGTATAGTGGTTGGTTGTTGGTTTCTTCACTGTTAGCAAACCTTGGAATTTTTTCTGAGCCATCTTAATGATTACACAGGGCTGAATATAACCCTGAACAGTATTTATGGGAAAAAAACTTCACTCTTGCTGGAAGGAAATTCAGAAGACAAGACCTAGAGGCAAGTATGGACATGCATATCCACATCTTGCATATGTTTGTTTGAGTTCTTGTATAATGCAATCTGATTGGGAAGGCCATAAGTTGTTAAACTTTCTGAATAACATTATTTGTGCTTTGCAGCTCAGGAATAGTAGAGGGCATACCTTGAGATGTAGCCATTACTTGCCTTCACCCTTCCCAGAGGATACTTCTCTCCCTTGTGTCGTATACTGCCATGGAAACAGGTTTTTTGTTAATCTTGATGTATCCATAGACGGGGAATATATTCATCCTTAGGCTGAATTCCTATTATCATCTTTTCTTTTAAAAAAATATAATTCGGTTTTAGGGCTGCAACCTACGCAAACATGCATTTACTGCAAGCTTCTCTCCCTTATTTATTGCTCAACAATTCGATATGTTTTATAGACTCCTAACATCATATGCATCTGTACACATGGTGTATACCCCTTTTAAGAGCCTCTGTCATTCATTTTTTTTGATAGAGTTTGTAGGGCTGACATGATTTTGCATAAATGAACGAGAAACTTACATGTCATCTGTGGAACATATGTAGTGGATGTAGGGCAGATGCAAATGAGGCTGCTGTTGTTCTTCTACCATCAAACATTACCGTGTTCACTCTTGATTTTTCTGGTTCAGGATTATCTGATGGCAATTATGTTAGCCTTGGTTGGCATGAGGTACAAACTCCCTTCCATTATTCTTTTAATTACCTAGTTGTCCAATTTTTGTAATATCTTGTTTTTATTTGCATTTCAGAGAGATGACTTGAAGGCTGTTGTCTCATATTTGAGAAGAAATGAACAAGTATCTCGCATTGGTCTATGGGGACGCTCTATGGGTGCAGTCACTAGGTTTTCTTTATTCTTTATTGGTAATTCTATGTAGTTAAAGGCATGTAAGGTGCTTCCCTAGGTGTTGAGGTGCATCTTGCGTCCACCAAGGCATATTTTGGCCAAATTTAGAAACCTATGTCAACAGTCTGGAACATCAAAAAAGGCATTGAACCTGCCTAAACTATGCCCTAAATCCGTCTTAAACATGTCTAGACCCCCTAAAATAGCATATTCATACATTGAGCCTTGCTTAGAAAAGACCTCGCTTTATAAGCACCTTATGCCTAAGCCCACGACTCACTCTTTGAGCCTTGAGTGCACCTTAGCCTTTTACCATCCAAATTAGTGTATGTGAAATTGGAATTTAAGGCTTAAAATATTGGTGTCGTATATAAAGTATTGAACCTATACGCATGATCCCATCAAACTTCATCATCAAGTTAAAGTAGATGTTAATTTGTAAACATTTATCTCTATGATGTCATGCAGCTTACTCTATGGAGCTGAAGACCCTTCTATCGCTGGAATGGTGTTGGATAGCGCTTTCTCTAACTTATTTAATCTAATGATGGAATTGGTTGATGTGTATAAAATTCGACTCCCCAAGTTTACGGTAATGGTATTTTAATGGTTATTCATTCATAATATATGTATGTATGCATGCATGCTCACCAACAACAATTAACAACTGTATGTTAGGAATCAAAGAGGCGCAGCGGAAACCGATTAACTCATACACGCACACGAAAGCAAAGAAAATAAACAGACACACGATATAACGTGGTTCGGTCAATGTGACCTACGTCCATAGGTTGCAACTAGGAATTCTTTATTGATTAGGTATTGAAGATTACAACTACACGACAATGCTTAAACTGAAAAAAAAACAATTAGGTTAAATTGCCTAGTGGGCCAGGATTAGGGCCGACTGCCCTAAACCTCCTAAAGGCCAGTCATCCAGTTAATCCAGTAATCTTCAATAACAAGTCTTCCAAACCTTAATTCCCAAGAATAAGCTAAGACTCCATCATATCCAGACATATCCCCCTAGTGCAAACCGCTCCTCAATCATCAAGTACAAGAAGGGCCAGTTGAAGCTCCCCTGAGCTCCAACTCAGTCGTGACAAATCCCGTCAACGACTCATCCTCTATCTCAACTGTTATGGGCACTCCACAAGATCCACAGATACACCGAGGATCACCAACGCTCTCCAAACATAGCAAACTACCAACAGGAGAGAATTCATCAGTTCTAGTCTTCAAAACCCAATGGCTCTTCGTAACCGTACCCGGAACACAACCCTTGCTCCCACTGTCACCGAATCCCCTGAATGATTTAGACTTTTGAACACGTTCAGCTAACATCCCCTTGGCTCCAGACTTCACGTTTGTAAAATGAACTCTTAGCACGAGATTTAGCGAACCAGATTTTGTTTCGCTTAACCGGGACGGTCATACATCCCACAGCAGGTTCATCAACCAAATACAACGACCCATGCTTCATACCACGAGCAATCACGAGATTTCCCTTGACCACCTTCCATTCATTGCTACCAAACCTTACTTCCATTCCCTGTTTATCCAGCTGACCCATAGAAATCAATTTCCTATTCAACCCCGGAATAACCCTAACATTCTTTAGGTTCCATGTAGTTCCCAATGAAGTAACTAGGTCAACATCCCCCGTGCTTGTGACTTCAAGTAACTCGTCATTAGCAAGTTGAACCTTCCCAAAATCTCCTTCTTTCAGATTCAACATCGTTTCCCCGCTGTCCATGGCATGAAACGAAGCCCCTAAATCCATGACCCAAGAGTCTACACAGCTTTCAATGCTGCAAACCAAAGCATCATCATCATAAACGCCCTCAGCATCGTTCACTTGCTTCGAAGTACCCGGGCATTAACTCTTAACATGCCCTACTTCATTACAGCTCCAACACTTCACAGTCTTCCGAGTCCTACACGTACTTCTTGTAGCAAAACCTAACACTGTACCCTATAAATTCCACTTGTAGCAAAACTATTACTTAGGGTCTAGGGAGAGTGGGATGTAGGTAAACCTTACCTCTATCCCTAAGGAAAGAGAGACTGCTTCAAAGATACACTCGACTCCAAAATAAACATTACATAAACTAACACTATTAAGCATATAAATACTAAACATACATGGATGAAAGGCTACCCATAACATGTTACATACTTTAGTGTAATTGGGATTAATTTTATCGATCAATACGAATTATGAAATTCATTAAATAAGTTGGGTGTGGGGTGCACGCTTGTTTAATGATTTATAATTCAAGGGGGTTCCAAGGGGGCAATGCCCCCTTGGCAGAGCCCCTGGCTGGGGTCGAGCTGTAAACTATGTTGAAAAATCAATAGAAAAATTGATTTTACGAATTTGGATATAAAATTTGTAATAAAAGTTTAGTGGCAATTTTGTGAAACTGAAACTTGAAAACTGCTTGAAAGCAGTTTCCAAAACCTGCAAACAAAAGATTGATCGATGATTTCATTATTCTCACTGGTTCATTCTCGAATTCACAACAAATTCTCATACTTGTTCTTGAATCGAAATTGAATTTATCCAATCAAACATTTAAGTGAACCGCAAATAGTTTGATCTGAAAGTGCGATCCACGACTTTCAATTTCATCCGAGTGTTCGTGTTCTGGAAATTCTCTACATAACATAGCAATGGTGAAAGGGTAAGTTATAGAGTTTATGGTATAACTCAATGACTTGAATTTTATTGATGTATCAAGCCTCATTATGTTGGGGAAAATATACAAAGAAATTACAATTACAATAAATAGGAAATCAAAAATAATCCTAATTCCTAAATAATAATATCTACAATCCTATTATAAATTCTTAATATAAATATATGATCAGCTAGTATCCCTCATAATTTGAGCAGAAGGCTGCCGAATACTCAAACTGGTGTGAAAGTTTGGAAAAATTGTCGTGATAAGCCCTTTGTGAAAATATCAGCAAATTGCAAAGTGGACAAGATGTGAAGGACTCAAACGTGACCTGACTTGTTTCCAAACAAAGTGGATATCGATCTCAATTTGATTCGTTTGTTGATGTTGCATGGGATCATCTGACATATAATCGACAAAGATGTTATCACAGAAGCTAAGGGTAGTCGGTTGTCTTTTGAAGCAAGACATGTAATTTGAGCAACAAGTTGCATTGCCAAGTGGTTTCACTCACCGCATTGGCCACACCCTGGTATTTCGTCACGGCACTGAACCATGAAATTGTTGGTTATCATTTAGACTACCAAGAGATCGAATTATCCCCCAAAAATACACTATCCCGAGATAAAATGTCGGGCATTTAAACATCCGGCTCAATCGACATCTGAGTAAGCAACCAATGCATGGTTCGGGAAGGAACTAACAGGAGCCTAAAGTTAATCGTGCCACTTAGGTACGAAGGATTTGCTTCATAAATTAAAATCGGGGCTCTCGAGGTGTGTGCAAACAGACAGGCCTGTTGCGTACATATGAGGCTTCAGGTTGTGTAAAGGTTACATATTGCAACGCACCGACAAGAGTCCTAAATTAAGTACCATCTGAAAGAGGTCACCTTGAGGTTGCGCTAAGTTTAGTGGGCATAACCACCGGTGTTGCACATGGTTTAGAACCAATAATACTTTCTCATTTAAGGATATCCCGAGTGTAATTGGCCTATGAGACAAAAAACCCCTTAGTGTGTCATGAGTGACGGTAACACCGATGAACTAATGTAACGTACCCAAATTAGTCATGACAAACTTGATTGACAAAGTATGTTTGACATCCCGTAAGAGCCCATAATCAGAAGTGGTGAGGATGATATCATTCACATAAAGTAAAAGGTGTGACTGTTTGTCACCGTGGCAATAAGTAAACAAGGAAGCATCACATAAACTGCTCCAAAATCCACTTTAAAAGACGTAGGTGGTGTTTGTTTTTTCGTAGGTAAAATGTCTGCAGTCACATCTGAAGACATCGTTAGCAAAAGAGCTAGACCAAACCTCTGTAGATGTATAAAAAAGACTGTTTGTTTTTTAATGTCTCCAACATGCTAAAATAATCTAAAATTTAAATAAACCAATTTTTTAAACTTAAAGAGTTTTTCAACATTTAAATTAAAATAATAGTTTTACACATTTTTTTAAAAAAAAACCACAATGCTTTTGCTGGTGATTGAAGAGGTTAGGAAGAGGTTTTTAAAAAAATCAAACACCACCGTAGATGGCAGCTTAAGGCCATATAAGGACTTTTGAATAAGACAAACATGGGATGTAAATCTACAATTAACAAAATCCAGCCATGGGTTCAACTAAACTCTCTTTTAAATCAACATGGATGAACACATTCTTGACCTATGAGTCATGAAAAGGCCAGGAACAAGAGACAACCAAGCTTAAGATAAGTGTGAATTGTAGCAAGTTTAACGACTTGACTAAAAGTCACATTATAATACATCCTCACTGTTGTGATTTGCCATTGACTACCAAACAGGCCCTGTGCTGATCAATAGACTCATTCGAATGCAATTTGTGTCGATAAGCCCACATACATGAGATGATACGATGATTAAGAGGGTGTGACACTAACTCCCACCTTTTGTTATCCATTAAAGCCTTAAACTTCTGATCCATGGCAAGTTTCCAATTAGGGTCCGTGCAAGCTTGTTTCAAGGAAGGTGATAAAGTATGGTAGTAGTCATGTGGAGATGTAGGTGAGAAATGGGTTTGACGATAACAACTTTAGCATGGGTAAGTGTTGGAGGTTTTGCAAAAAACTCTAAATCAAAACCTTTAACTGTTGGTTTCAAAAATGACAAACCAAACCGACCATGTAAGCTGGGTAAACCAAACCGTTTGATTCTTATGGTTTCACAGTTTTATGAAAAACAATAGAGAACAATTAATATAATGATGCAAAAGACCATAATCAATTTCAAATTCACATTTCAAAAGTCGAAAACCATAATCCAAAAGCCAACCAATATCAAAATAACAAAACTATTCCAAAAAGAGTGATGATATGTTAGACAAAATCATGATCCATTACAATAGTCTACAATATATAATTCAAAATCATACACCATTATAAATGCTTCTAGTCTTCATGGCTTTCGAACTCCTTTTCATATATATATACATACATACATATATATATATATATATATGTATGTATGTGTGGTTTATTTAGTTTAGTAAAAATGCAAATTGCAAACTGCACCAAACCACTTGGATTTTAGAATACTCAAACCGTAAAGGCGTAAACTGAACCATCAAGTTTTAAAATTAACCAATTGTCTTCGGTTCGGTCTTGACGCTTCGGTTGGTTTACGGCCACCCCTAGGCGAAGCTGCTATTTGATTGCAAGGGTGAAGAGAATAGGTTATGGGGAAGGATGATGATGCAGGCAAGGCTACGAGTGGTTAGGGTTCGAATTTGGTGTCAAATATGGTGAGAGATTGAAAGAAAAGAGAAGGTAGACCATCAAGGAATCAATAGGAGTCCAATGTGGGTGGATTCCATTCAAAAAAAGGAAACGAGGTTTCATCAAACGTTATGTGTCAAGAAGGATGTACTTTCCTAGAGATAGGATCATAACATCGGGAGCCACGAGAGCTCTCGAGTATCTGAGGAAAATGCATTTAGTGGAACGAGTGAGTAATATGTGAGGTAAGGCAGTAAGCATATCTAGATAGCAGGCACACCCAAATAGGGGTGTCGAAAATACACGAACCCCACCCGAACCCGAATAATCTTAATAGAGTCGGGTTATTCGGGTCAAAAATGTTGGTCGGGTTATTCAGGTTTTGGGTTCATCCGAATATGGATGATTACATATATATATATATATATATATAATTAAAAAGCACGAAAAGGAATAGTAGTTAGTGGGTCCCATTGATAAATTGATTATATATATAAAATCATAAATATATTATGTTATATATATTATTATATTATTATATATTATATTATTTAGGTGTCTGATCCATGTAGTGACGTTTTGAAAATTTAGACTTGAACCATCAGAAGTTTTTTTAACTTTGAAAAGTAGTAAACAAAGATAATGATATTAAATTTGAGAGTTTGCTTAGAGATTTGGGTTTTTATCAATTAATCAAATTAAATATGGTGCAACACATTTTCCATGTATTATATGTTTGAAACATGAATTATTTGTAGCAATTTAAATTGGGTCAAATAGCAAACAGATATTAACCCGACCCGAATAACTTGTGACCCGATTAGCCCGAACGTTATTATGTTCGGGTCGCAGATCAATAGTTTTAAGGAATAACCCTACTAACCCGACCCAATTAACCCAAAACTCGATCGGGTTGACCCAATTCACACCCCTACACCCAAAGACACAAAAATGGTCATATGTGGGATGCCATTGGTAAATGGCGTAAGTTGTAGTTGAAAAGTTGTCTTTTGGTAGGTAAAATATCATGGAGATAGGTGACGGTGTGGAGAGCCTTTACGGCTTTACCCAAGTTGTTAAGACGATGAAGCATCTGTTTTGCCAGACCGTTGAGAAGTTTGAGGACAAGAGAAGCGAAAAACAAGGCCATGTGTAGGAACATAATATTTGAATTGATAGTTGTCAAATTCCCCACCAAGATCACATTAAAACGTTTTAATTTGACGATTAAGTTTAGTTAGTATGAGCTGATGAAATTTAGCAAAATTGGCGAATATTTTTAATTTATACTTTAATGGTTACATCCACACGTAATGGGTATAATTATCTATCCAAACCATATAATATTTATAGCCATTTATACTTAACACAAGAGAAGTCCAAGATCACAAAAAATAACATAAACCAACAACAACCTTACCCAGTATATTCCCACTTTCAGTAGGGTCTAGGGGGGAAGGATAGATACAAACCTTACCCCTATCCCAATTGGGATAGAGAGGCTGCTCCGAAAGAGTCCCCGGCTCAAAGTTATCGTTTGAAGTTGATCATCCCAATGATTTTAACGTTATTTTCACAAAATAATTGAAATAACGTTAAAATTAGTGCACTTTTACTTTTGCCCCTTAAGGGCCCACACATATATACATGATATGCGTGCACCACAAATGGGGCGTAAAAAAATAACATAAACATTATTATAAAATGGTGGTTTTTTGTGTTTTAAAACTTGACATGAATGGCTGAAGCCTTGTTACACAAAAATTGAAAAACGAGAACGAAGTAAATCTAAAATAGGTTCGGCATGGTGATTGAGCCGGTTGTGCTATTGATCAGCAGATAAGATGAGTGCGGTCATGACAGACGATGACATGAAAGGGTAGAGTTCTCTGGTGCTATTGTAGCAGGACTGGAGAATTCTTTTCTTGATATCCTTCACAAGAAGGGTCAAATTCAACATATGTTTGTGTATCTATTGTAAATGTTTGAATGACCGGAGATTTTTAATGATATCAAGAGTAAAAAGATGTTGTTCAGTTTGTAGGTGTGATTGGGGATACGGTATGTTGTGCCCTTGGACATGTAAATTGGGATGAACTTGCTATCTTCAACAAATATGAACTAAATTGGAGACAGACGAAAGTGTAGTAATATTACCTTGACCCTGTATGTTGCAAGAGGAAGCTCTAGTGTCCATGTACATTTGTTGATCGCCAGGTTTAAGTGGACTTACCACGTTGCATTAATGAAATCTGAAGGGTTGAACACATTGTAGGAACCAAAGTCATGACTAGTGCCTGTTTGAGGGCTGTTGGTTGTGGGTTGCTGTGCAAATTGGTTCGTATCCTGCTGCGGGATTGGTGCAGATTGTGGGGCAGCCAGTGGCATAGGTGGCCAACAGTAGTATGGTGTTGAAGGGGCTAGATTGTGTAGGGAATGGTGTGGGCGGTGGTGACCAGGTTTAGGATTTCCAAGTTGGTTGCTGCCATGATGTGTGACCAGATTGAGACTGGCCAATACCCCAATAATAGCTACCGTGTCTGCAACCTTGAGACTGTTGTGGATATTGTCGGTGGGTGGCGGGTTGGAGTTGAGGCTTTCAAAAGGGGTAGTATGAATAGTTTCTGCACTACCCTTTCGAGCCACGACCTGTTCCAATTGTAGCATATTGTGAGCCGTATCCCAAGTAATACATGCACTTTGATTAGTGAAGGCACCAACTGCATAAAACCTTGGTGAGACCTGTGCAAGTAGTTGTAGGACCAACTGGCATCAGAGATAGTCGTCTATGTCACCAAGTTGGTCAACAAGGTCTTTTAGACGTAGTTGTAGTCGTCCATGGACGAGCATGCATGGAGATTTAGTTTGCAGAATTCAGCTCTAGGGCAGCTACTCACGACCCTTTGCTGTTGTGAAAGATCTTCTGAATTTTGATTTTGGTGAGCGGTAATGTCACTATTGAAAACTCGGATCCTAAAGTATAAATAGAATTGTATATTGATTGTTTTGTGTAATAAGGCTACAGAGGTTTCTATAAATACAAAGAATAATATTACACTTGGTTACCTTCTATATATGATAATTATATAACTAGTATAATGGAGAGTTTTATTAACCATATAGTTATCTGTTCTTGAAGTTAGGAGTTAGAATGCTATGATTTTGGTAGTTGCTTATTAGCCCATTAGCCATTTAGTTGCACTTGTAATTGGATTTTTTTTTGTTAAATATAATTCTTTCTATACTGTTGGTTTTAGTAACTGGCACATGGAAAAGAGAATTAAGCATGGTTATAACTTATAATTATGTTGCTAGCACATGTTATTCATAAACGCGTGAGCACTTTAATTTTTTTTTTTACTTTTCTACTATACTGTAAACAGTCTTTACTACAATTGTAAAATTTCCTGAAAAATATTTAGATTGTTTACATTCAATCAGGTGAAGGTGGCTCTGCAGTACATGCGGCGAGTGATTCAAAAGAAAGCAAAATTTGATATCATGGATATTAACGCCTTGAAGGTTTGTCTAATAATGTGAATTCTATGAAATACTGACTTGCTTTGATTCATGTTTGAAGGGTTGAGAAGGATATATTACATTATTGAAACAGTAATTAAGTTAATTATGTTATATCCGTGCAACCTAAACCCCAGTTCTCCCAAACATACATGCACACAAAAGTTGACTGATAGCAGCAATATATGACAGTTTTCTTTCACACTGCAGGTTGCACCGAAAACATTTATTCCTGCTTTATTTGGACATGCCAAAGGTGACAAGTTTATACAATCCCACCACTCTGACCTCATCTCTCTTTCCTATGCGGTACAAAATATTTCTTGATGCTTTCTGGTTCAGTTACAGGTATTAAGTTTGGAAATACTTAAAGAATAATCTGATTATCTCTGATCATCTACAGGGAGATAAAAATTTAATAAAGTTTGATGGCGATCACAACTCAACTCGGCCACAGTTTTATTATGATTTGGTATCCATATTCTTTCACAATGTTCTTCGCCCTCCTCAAGTATCACCCGCATGTTCAAGCAGAGATGAGAAATATCATGATCTGGGAGATCTTCAAGTTGATGCAGGTATAGAAGAGGTAATTTCTGTTTCTCCACTGTATTATTGTAACAAGTGTTTTCTTAAATTGGAGTATGAGTCTGTTAAGGTGTATCTAATAAAAATTTTAGCAATAGGTGTGTGCATGTTCCCTTCGTGTGGTACTGGGAAAGAGGCTGAAAGAGTGGAATGTAACTTCGCCATGCATCCTGCTTGTTTTTGTTTAGTTTGTGTTGCCTCTCATTTGTGTTTGCGTGTGCATTTTGGTTTGAGGAATGGGGCAGATATGTAGATATGTCTTTTGTTGAGTTGTTACATGTGCAACGAAGATGACATGCTTGGAGCAAAATTTTCTGGACACATTAGAACTGGTAGTTAATTTTGGGAGCATAACATAAAGGCTTGTTAAATGAATCTGATCATTATATTAACTAAACGACTTCTAAATGTTCATCCAGTTGCAATCAAGATACTTGATGTCACTTTCTAAGTTGTTTATATCTTCAGATCAGCAAACAATACAACATAGGAAATTTATTCTTTTGTTTTTATCGTCAAATAAAATCCACTAATGATCACACATGGTGCAACCTTTCTTCACGACTTCAATTTGGTTTGTAGTGTTAGTCTAAGCTTTGTAAAATAGAATAAAATTAGTTGTGTTGGTTAGTTGAAATCAGTTAGAAAGTTTGTTTTCTGTTTTGTTCATTGTATTGAATAAGCAACTATAAAAGCTGCATGTCTGTATTTGTTTACGAGCAGACAAGTGAAATCAAAGTGATCGATTTTCACGAATTAACTTTCAATTTCATATTCAGATACCATCTTTCAATTGGTATCAGAGCTCGGTTAATCAAGATTCATCTAATCGAGCTCTCCCGGCGTTTGATTGAAGAAAGGACTTGAGCAGGACATAATCAATCGACGGATTGATCCGACGGACTGGATCAAGAGGCGACGGTGACGTACCAGCGAAGACGAAGAAGACAATCCATGGCCGACGGAGCCAACGCAGGCGCGGTGGTTACTGTAAAAGAATCCGGCACGACATCGCTCCAATGTCCGATGCTAAATGTTAACAATTACAGTATTAGGGCAATCAGGCTAAAGGCTGTTTTCAAGGTTCATGGAATCCTCGATGCGCTCGAACCCAGGATTGGTATGGTGGTGGATGCGAAAAAGAACGACATGGCGGTTGCTCTTTTGTACCAGGCGATTCCAGAAGAGCTGGTTCTACACGTGGCGCAATATCAATCGGCTAAGCAGATTTGGGAGGCCTTGAAGGTGAGATTTGTGGGAGCCGAACGTGTAAGAGAAGCTAGGCTTCAGACACTGCAGTACGAGATGGAATCCATGAAGATGAACGAAACTGAAGAGATCGATGAGTTCGCTAGTCGATTAACTCAATTAGTCTCCAAGGCCAATAGCCTCGGATCCACCATTGATGATAAAACTCTTGTAAGGAAACTTCTGGGATCTTCTGGGATCTGTCCCAGACAGATTCTTGGCAATTGTGGCTTCAATAGAACAGTTTGCCGATTTGAATGTGATGACCTTCCAAGAGGCCATTGGCAGACTCAAAGCTTTCGAAGAAAGAACGAGAATGAAAGGGAAAAAACCTTGCTCCAAGCCTGATCAACTTCTGTTGAGCTATGACGAATGGCAGGCCAAGAAGAGACCTGAGTCCAGTCAAGGGACTTCCAGGGGTGCTGGAAGACAAGGGTCAAGGGGCCGAGGTAGAGGCAGAGGCCCTGCGGGTAGAGGCAAGGCCCATGATCAGCCCTCTACAAGCTATCAGTCAAGAAAGAACAAAGACAGGACCAAGATTAAGTGTTTCAGATGCGATTCAATGGGACACTATGCCTCCGAATGTCCCACAAAGCCAAAGGAGGAAACTAACCTCACTGAGGCCAGGGAAGACGGACCAGCCCTGATGATGGCACTTGCAGTGTTTCTAAATGAAGAACGAGTATTCCCCAAGAGGTATTTGACTGAAGAACAAGGAATGTGGTTTCTGGACAATGGGGCCAGCAATCACATGACAGGTAACAAGGACCTGTTTGCTGGTTTGGACAAAAGTGTAAGTGGGAAGGTCAGATTTGGTGATGGCTCGTGTGTAAGCATTGAAGGAAAGGGGAACATAGTGTTGGAATGCAAAACCAGAGACCAGAAGGTGTTGTCTGAGGTATACTACATTCCCACCTTGAAAAGTAATATAATTAGCCTGGGGCAACTCACGGAGATAGGCTATGAGGTGCGAATGAAGGATGAGCACTTGTGGGTCTTTGAAGAAAGTGGGGTTCTATTGATGAAGGTCCCAAGATCCCCGAACAGATTGTACAAGATCACTCTCAAGATAGCCTCACCAATCTGTTTAATGGCCAATGTGGAGCTAAGTTCAGCCTGGCTGTGGCATGCCCGCCTCGGTCACCTGAACTTTGATGCAATAAGGAGATTGTCAACCCAAGAATTGGTCCAAGGTGTGCCCAAAATCTCTCATCCTTCACAAGTCTGCGATTGTTGTCTGGCTGGGAAGCAAATCAGGGCACCTTTTCCAAAAGAAACTCAGTTTAGGGCTGAGCACCCACTGGATTTGGTGTATGCTGATGTGTGTGGGCCAATACAACCAGAGACTCAGGGAGGAAACAGGTATTTGCTGCTTATTGTTGATGATAACAGCAGGTATATGTGGCCTTTCCTGATTCGAACCAAAGCTGAAGTGTTTGAGAGATTCAAGGAATTCAAGGAGTCCACTGAACTTGAGTATGGGAAGAAGATAAAAGGTCTGAGGACTGACAATGGAGGTGAATTCATCTCACAAGCTTTTAAGGCTCTGTGTACTGAGTCAGGGATGCATCACCAACTGACAACCCCCTATTCTCCACAGCAGAATGGAGTTGTGGAAAGGAGAAATCTGACGATTATGAGTATGACCAGATGTCTGTTGAAGGCTATGAATCTTCCACAAGATCTGTGGGGAGAGGCAGTTAGACATGCTGTATATATCCTCAACAGATCTCCAACAAAATCCATGAAAATTGCTCCTTATGAAGGAATGAAGGGAGGAAAGCCAAGACTGGAACACTTGAGAGTGTTTGGCTGTGTTGGCTATGCCAAAGTCTTGGGAGGTAATCTAAGAAAGCTTGATGACAGGAGCAAGAAGCTGGTCCATCTAGGCTGTCAACCAAACACCAAAGCATACAGGATGCTTGATCCAGACTCCAAGAGGATTCATGTGACTCGTGATGTAAAGTTTGATGAAACTAAGTCATGGAACTGGGAAAGAACTGATGAACCTCAAAGACCTGAATGGACTGAGTTCCTGGTCCATTCAGAATCCAGAAGGGAAGAACCAGGATGTCAGCAGTTTGGATATGACCAAGACTTTTCAGGAGGAATGAATCTGGGAGAAGACAATGGTGAAGTAAGTGAAGCAGAGTCTGGATGGAGCAGTCCAGAATCAACAGTAAAGAGTAGGGGTCCAATGCTGCAAAGGCTGCCTGGTGATCGAGATGGAAGTCATGATCCACCTATAGCCCCAGAAGAAAGGTATGATCACACTCCTCTTAGAGGCTCAGAAGATATAGATGTTGTTTATGAAAGGACACAAGGGTCTCAATTGTTATTGCTGGAAGGAGAGCCAGTAAACTATAAGGATGCACAGGGAATTAAAGAGTGGGAACAGGCTATGGAAGCTGAGATAAGGTCTATAGAGAAAAATAACACCTGGCACCTCACTGAAAGACCAGTTGGGGTAAATCCAATAGGATTGAAGTGGGTGTACAAGGTGAAAAGAGATGCATCAGGGGAGATAACTAAACACAAGGCTCGATTAGTTGCAAAGGGGTATGTGCAACAACATGGGGTAGACTATGGGGAAGTGTTTGCTCCTGTGGCTAGGATTGAGACTGTTAGGTTGATTTTGGCCATAGCAGCTCAGAATAGTTGGTGGGTTCATCACATGGATGTCAAATCAGCTTTTCTACATGGTGATTTGAAGGAGGTAGTGTATGTTACTCAGCCTGAGGGGTTTTTGAAAAAAGGAGCTGAGCAGAAAGTCTACAGGCTATCAAAGGCCTTGTATGGGCTCAAGCAAGCACCTAGGGCTTGGAACAACAAGTTGGATGGTGTATTGAAGGAATTGGGTTTTGAAAAATGCAAGCATGAGCCTGCAGTGTATAGAAAAGGAAACCAGGATGAGACTCTGGTAATTGGGGTCTATGTGGATGATCTGTTGATTACTGGTGGTAGTTCTGAGAAGATTAAAGAAATTAAGAAGAGAATGGAGGAGAGGTTTGAAATGACAGATCTAGGATTGCTGTCATATTACCTTGGAATACAAGTTACTCAGAATAATCAAGGGATCAAGCTTCAACAAACAAGTTATGCTAACAAGATACTGGATGAATCAGGTTTAAGGGATTGTAATTCAACAAGATTTCCAATGGAGCCTGGGTTGAAGCTGTCAAAGAATGAAGAAAGGGATGAAGCTGATGCTACTCAGTTTAGAAAGTGGATTGGCTGTTTGAGGTATTTGATACACACAAGGCCCGACTTGAATTATTCAGTGGGATATGTGAGTAGATTCATGCAGACTCCCAAACAGGTGCATGTGCAAGCCTTAAAACAAATTCTAAGGTATGTGAAGGGGACTACCAAGGTTGGTTTGTTTTATAAAAGAGGGGGAAGTGATGTCTTGCATGGATATAGTGATAGTAGTTATTCGGCTGACAAGGATGATGGGAAAAGCACTTCTGGGATGGTGTTCTTCTATGGAGCTAGACCAATTGCTTGGAATTCTCAGAAGCATGGTTGTAAAAATCGCTAGTCGGTTGGTGAGGTGGGGACTAGGGATTAATCGGATTGAGATTTTATATATAAATTTTAAAAATTATATATATATATATACAAAACTTTATGTATAAGTTTGCAAATAATATAAGATTTTATCAAATTAATTCACATGGGCCATTTTTTTTATTTTTTTAAATTACCCAGCCCATCCATCTAATAAAAGCCATTATCTGACTTTACAAAAAAAACCAATTCACGTCTACTTGGGCTCTGGCTACACTCCCGTCTCCCTACTACGCTTCAGTCGATCGTCGTTGTCCAAATTAGGGTTCCGGCGAGAATGAAGTTGGTTCTTTCACAGTCGTTCTTGTCAATCGAAGTTGGAATCGTCGTTCTCAACGAAGATCGAAGGTTAGTTTTCCATTTTCTTCTCGTATTCGCCGGAAATCGGCCGTTTTTTGGCCGATTGTTGGCCGTTTGGTGGCCGATTAGGACCGATCAGAACCGATTAGGACCGATTAGATCCGATTTTGACCGTCGTTGACCGACTAGCGATTAATTGGCCGATTTGAGGAAAATTAGTCGGGAACACCCCGATTAGCGACTAATTCCGATTAATCGGCCTAGTAATCGCGATTTTTACAACCATGCTCAGAAGCAGGCCACTATAGCTCTATCCTCTTGTGAAGCCGAATTTATAGCTGCCTCGACTGCAGCTTGTCAGGCCATCTGGTTGAGAGGTCTGTTGGCAGAAATCACATGAAAAGAGGAGGCCCAGGTGGAGATTAAAGTTGATAACAAGTCTGCTATCGCACTGATAAGGAATCCAGTGTTTCATGGTCGTAGCAAACATATTGATATGAGATACCATTTCATAAGAGAAAGCATGGAAAAGGAACAGATCAGAATTGAGTATGTAAGAGGAGAAGTACAGAAAGCTGACATACTAACCAAAGCTCTGCCAAGGATAAAGTTTGAAGAAATGAAAGACAAACTTGGGCTGATAGAGATTACAAGCTTAGGGAGGTGAAATGTTAGTCTAAGCTTTGTAAAATAGAATAAAATTAGTTGTGTTGGTTAGTTGAAATCGGTTAGAAAGTTTGTTTTTTGTTTTGTTCATTGTATTGAACATAGTCACAGAATTCGCCATAAAGGCCGCGTATTTCGTATTGGTACGAACTGTACCCAATCGGAATTCGCCAGCGATTTGGTACGCTCCGGTTCGTCGATTGCAATCGCCTGGGTTCGTCGACTTCAATCGCATGGATCGGCGACTTCAATCACCATGGTTCGTCGATTGCAATCGCCTGGAACATCGAATTTCATTGATTTGGGATCGCGATGTTGGGTTAATCTGGTCCGATTTTGTCGATTTAAGTTTCTGGGCGGGAAGAAAAGAACAACCTTTCAATAACCCAATGTCAGCTACGATTTGGTACGTTTTTACATTCATCCAGTTTCCAAAATCGAATATCAATTTCGAAAATGGCATTTGGCAAGCATTGACAATAGGAAAGGAAAAGGGAAAAGGATTGATTAGTGGAAATACCTCACTTTTTGTTTACTATTTTCCGATTTGTTCTATGTGTTTGTTAATATGTTACTATTACTCTATTTGGTGTTTTTTAGATTTTAAGCTTTTGTAGCTACTATTATCATGTTAATCAACTTATCACTTAAATTTCTGTTGTTAATCATTTAACTAGTTGTTAATCTGACATCTAACTGATTTTTAATGGGGTACAACGAATTGGAATATATGGTACACCGTACCAGAGCGTACCGAAATGAACCTACCCCCCTTCGTACCGAATTCGTTGAAGCTTGCGAACCGCGTACCCGAACCGCGTTTTCGTACCGTAGCGAACCGCGATTTATGTGACTATGGTATTGAATAAGCAGCTATAAAAGCTGCATGTCTGTATTTGTTTACGAGCAGACAAGTGAAATCAAAGTGATCGATTTTCACGAATTAACTTTCAATTTCATATTCAGATACCATCTTTCATGTAGAAAAAGAAAGAAATTATAAGAGAGCTTTTCAAAGTTGACAAACAAGTGTTGTGTCCCTCAACTAGTTATATACATTTTTATGATACTTAAAGATTGTTTTGAATAATTCTGTTTTTGATGGGTGCAAAACTCCCAGGTGAATGATGCGAGTATGGTGAGTCTTCACAAAACTTCACAATTGCAGGTGATTGAAATTATAGATAATGGTGTCCTTTTTTTAGTGTACAAATTCCCCTAGTTGTATGTTCTTCAAAATGCACTCGACCACAATTTAAGATTTATCTGTTTGGATATTTTAAGTAGTTTTTAACTTGATACTTTATAATAATCTTCTCAGGACAAGCCGAGTGATCAAACTGAGGAGTGTTGTTCTTATACAAGCTCAAATAGAGAGAGCTGGGGAAGATGCTCATCCTTGGGCAGTGTTGGTGAACCTTTTCCTGACTGCAACCTTTCTAATGATAATGTGATGGTCTCTCTTTCTATGCTCTCTTCTCTCTCTCTATATATGTGTGTGTGTGTGCTTGTCTCAATCATGTGCACATAATTTTGCACAAGTATAGAACAAATGCCCATTACTTTTGTAGATGTTTGGGCTCAGTGATGGGCTAGATCTTTTGGATAATAACCAATATGGTGACTTCTAGTGTAAGCTTAAAGTTGGTATTATAGAAATGGTGTATCTATTCATAAGTTGTTGGCTCATAGATATATTATATGCTTACAATAGCTTTTTTATAGGTTGTCACTTGGTGTGATTTTGTTTCAAATAGTTAAACCACAAAGGTAGTGCTAATGTTGAATTTGGATTGGTACAATAGGTGCCTTCTAGACTATAACAATCATGGTTAAATACCATATAAGCATAGTGCGGGAGTTGTTAGGAATCAAGCGGGCAGTAGAACCAGATTAACCAATACACGTACACAAATGCAAAGAAAAATAGACAAACGAAAATAAATGACACAGATTTAACGTGGTTCGGTCGATGTGACCTATGTCCATGGGCTGCAACTAGGATTTATCTTTTATTACTTAGGTGCTCAAAGATTACAATTACAAGACTAGGATGTATATAGAGAACTAATTAGGTTACAAAACATAAACCGGGTCGGGCTTAGGGTCGGCTGCCCTAACTCCCTCCCAAAATATCTTCAAAACCTAACAATTTCCCACTCAGAGGCCTTGCGATAAGATCAAGCCCGCCATCCAAGCACACAGTAATCCAATCTTCCATTATTTTTTATTGTGTGTTGATCATTATTCTAAATTTATGTGGTTCTTTCCTCTTAAATGAAAATCAGATGTGCTTGATACGTTCAAGCATTTCTTACTCATGGTTGAACGCCAATTCAACACAGTTAAAATCTGTACAGACTGATTGGGGAGGCGAATTTCGTAAGCTGTCGCCATTTTTCACTTCTCTTGGTATAGTCCATCGACTCTCGTGTCCACACACGAGTGAACAAAATGGTCTTGTCGAACGTCGACATCGACACGTGGTTGAAACCGGTCTTACCTTACTCGCTCAATCTAAAGTTCCACAACGTTTCTGGCATTTTGCATTTGACACTGCGGTATATTTAATTAACCGTAAGCCCTCTCGCACCAATGACAGTCTTTCACCCTTCGAACACATCTTTCATCGCAAACCTGATTACTCATTCCTTCGGGTTTTCGGATGTCAGTGTTTCCCTCATCTACGAGCCTACAACAAACATAAGATGGATTTTAGATCTCTTCCTTGTGTTTTTCTAGGTTACAATACTGCACACCATGGGTATCGGTGTTTTGATCCCACTTCTGGTCGGATGTACGTTGCCAGGCATGTTCGTTTTAATGAATATGCCTTTCCATTTGCTGTCTGCCAAACACAGTTTCCACCAGCACCTACTCCATATTTCTCCTCTTACCCTATACCCACAAATCACCCTCCATCTTCATCAGTCCAAACTTCACCACTCTCTCCTAATCTCCACATTGACCCAACTCCAACCTCACCTCCACCCACACCACCAGACTCTCCAACCACCCCTTCCACCACCCACACATCAATTCCATCCTCCACATCAGCCTCTACTAACCCCTCCACCTCCTCTCAAACTCCACCACCACCACCTCCACCATTTCGTCCCCGTCCATCAAATCTTCGTCCCAATCCTAAACAGCCCGAGCGTTATACTCCATCTTCTTTTCACACCTCCTCTTCCTCGGATAGCGAACCAACTTCTTTTACCATTGCTAACAGGAATCCTCGTTGGCAAGCTGCTATGGCTGCTGAGTGCTCTTATGAGAAATGGCACTTGGTCTTTGGTTCCTTGAGTCCCAGGCACCAATATTGTTGATTGTAAACGGGTCTATAAAATTAAAAAGGATCAACACGGGACTGTCACGCGTTACAAAGCGCGTCTCGTTGCAAAGGGGTTCCATCAACAATCGGGCATTGACTATAATGACACGTTTAGTTCGGTTGTTAAGTCTACAACAATTCGGGTTGTTTTGTCACTTGCAATTACAAGGGGCTGGTCCCTTCGGCAATTAGATGTTCAAAATGCCTTCTTGCACGGGGATCTTACAGAGACTGTTTAGCTCAGCCAACCACTAGGTTTCGTTGACCCACAAAAACCGGATCACGTGTGTCTCCTACATAAGTCACTCTACGGGCTCAAACAAGCTCCCAGAGCATGGTTTAATCGTCTCTCCATGGCCTTGATTGCTCTCGGTTTTAAGGGTTCAAAAACAGATCCATCTCTTTTCATTTACTCAGCACATCGCACGCTTCTGTATATGCTAGTTTATGTTGATGATATTATTCTTACTGGCAATGATCCCCGGGCCATTGATCGTGTTGTTCACAGCCTAAGCACTACGTTTGCCATTCAAGACATGGGTCATTTATCTTACTTTCTTGGCATTGAGATTATCCCAAAAGGTAAAGATTTGGTTCTTTCTCATAAAAAGTATATTTTGGATCTGCTTCGCAAGGCCGGTTTATCCGAGGCCAAGCCAGTTTCGTCTCCCCTACATACTACTGCTAATTTGGCCATTGGTGACGGTCCACTTTTTGATAACCCGGTTAAGTATCGTCAAATTGTTGGTGCTCTTCAGTATGTTACATTCTCAAGACCTGACCTAGCCTTTGCTGTCAACAAAGTGTGTCAGTTTATGCACTATCCTACTCAAAATCATTGGTCTGCCGTTAAACGCATCCTACGCTATCTTCAGGGCACTTCTGATTTTGGACTTTGGCTTCATCATAACTCGGGTTCACACCTTCAAGCTTACATGGATGCTTATCTGCAAGCGTTCTCAGACGCAGACTGGGCTGGGTGTCCGAATGACCGTCGATCCACCGGGGGATTTGCTATCTATCTTGGCAATAATCTCATTTCTTGGGCTGCTCGCAAACAAAAGACTGTATCTCGGTCATCTACAGAATCTGAGTACAAGGCTCTAGCTGACACTGTTGCCGAACTCACTTGATTAGAAACTTTGTTACGAGAATTGTATGTTCCAATGAATACTGCTCCTACACTATGGTGTGATAACCTAGGTGCTACATACATGTCAGCTAATCCGGTGTTTCATGCTAGAACAAAGCATGTAGAGGTTGATTTTCACTTTGTTCGTGAGAAGGTTGCTCAGAAGAAACTTAATGTCCATTTTATTTCTACTACGGATCAAATTGCTGATATCTTCACAAAACCGCTGCCTTCACAACGATTTCTACTTTTACGGTCCAAGCTACAGGTCGCTCCCCGACCTTAGCTTGCGGGGGAATATTAGTCATATTAAATCGTTCATAAGTATCATAATTAGTCATATTAAATAGTTCATACAACAACAACAAGCGTACCCAGTAGAATCCCACTTAGAGTGGGGTCTGGGGGGGAAAGATAAAGACACACCTTACCCCTATCTACAAGTAGAATAGAGAGGCTGCTTCGGTAGAGTCCCCCGGCTCAAAAAAGTTTTTTTTTTTTTTTTTTTTTTTTTTTTTTGCCAACATAAAAATCGCAACATAAGCCAAAAGTACCGACATGAAAACATCAACTATATAAACGGGCAAGTAAGCACTAAATCATATAAAATCAAGTCAACTAATAGAGTGAAACACCCCACCCACCCTCCCGCAAACAATAAAAAACACATCTGAAACACGCGTCCTAGATACCAAACCAACAAACAGGCACGTATAAACACAAACAAAGATCCCCAACATCCAAATAACATATATAAGACATATAAGCACAATCTACCGAAAAAACTCGTACCAACCCACCATCCCGCAGACATTTGAATAACACATATAAACATGTATCATAAACCCAAACCAGCAAACAGACACACACAACAAACGCCCTACGTATCTTGCACCTTTATTCTACGTCTCCACTGGCTCCTATCATAGATCATGTCCTCCGAGAGGTGTAGCTCTGCGAAATCCCGTCTTATCTGCTCCTCCCATGTCAACCTCGGTCGCCCCCTTCCCCTTTTCCCCTCCACGGTGAGAAACTCTATTCTTCTTACAGGGGCCGACTGGCTTCTTCTTCTGACATGTCCAAACCATCTCAATCTTCCTTCTCTAACTTTGTCCGCGATGTTTGCCACTTGTAATCGTTCCCGAAAAACCTCGTTTCTTATCCGATCCAGCCTCGTGTGTCCGCACATCCATCTCAGCATCCTCATCTCCGCTGTCACCAGCTTTCTAGTTTGGTTCTTCTTAATCGGCCAACAGTCAGTGCCGTACATTATTGCTGGCCTGATCGCCACTCTATAGAATTTACCTTTTAGTTTTTCTGGGAACTTCTTGTCACATATGATGGACGTTGCTGCTCTCCACTTTTTCCAACCAGCCTGAACCCGATGATTTACGTCGCTGTCAACGTCTCCATCGCCTTGTATAAACGATCCTAGGTATTTGAACTTTGTCGTCTCTGACACCTCCTGGTCTCCAATAGTCAGCTGATCGTCTTCGTCTTCCGTGTTTGGCTCGCTAAACTGGCAATGCAGGTACTCAGTTTTTGTCCTACTTATGCGTAAGCCTCTCTGCTCCAGAGCGGTTCGCCACTCTTCTAAACGCCCATTTAGCTCCGCTTTTGTTTCTGCCACTAAGACGATATCATCCGCGAAAAGCATACACCATGGGATATGATCCTGGATAGACCTCGACAACTCATCCAGAATTACCGCAATTATCATAAATTATGTATTAATGTTGAGTCTGTTGGTCTTTCCTAAAGGCTTTACATCTTCTAGATCTAAGCCTATATATTCTCTTGTATTCTCACATTATAGTGAATCATAATAATACAAAGATTGTTACCATTTTATTACAACACAAGTACATTTAACTCATCTGATTTTTGATTTTTGAACTAAGGGATAAATCCACATGTATGGAGAATGATTATCCACATACAACACAAAATACCAATAATTTATAGACAGAAGTTGTAGGGCTAAAGATCACAATAAATCAAATAAAAAACACTTTACTTTTGAATTTAGAGACATGCAAGGGGAGTTTTGTGGATGTGGTAAAAATCGTGTTGTATCCCAAAGAAACTTTAGAAAGCATGGACTGTAAAAGACTAGGATGTGGATCATCGAGTTGTCTATGCCAGAGGGTAGATCAATAGAGAAAGCAGATTTACCGACTAAAGTTGAGGAAGACAGAGTTAGGAGAGATTGTGTTCACTAGGTAGTACATGCAGACTCGTTCTTCACAACAAAATGGTGTGACATGTTTTATGTGATGAACCCTTACCATTACCAACATAGAGTGCGTCAATTGTGCAACTATGTGAAGTCAATGTGACATGACGGTTTGTTCCTTTGACAAAACCATGTAGCAAAAGCAGCAGATGACGAGGTATGGTTATCAACAAAGTTAGCTTGATGCATTGAACGAATGTTAGAAGGGTTACATATAGGGCATTGTTGTGAGGTGTCCAATGCCTCATTGATTGCAATGACTGTATAATGTGTTTCGATGGTAGCCCAATCAAATCAGCAATGGTTGCCATGACCCTTGTTTTTTACATGAGTTTCCATGTCGATTTCCATGGTTTTTTGTTGAGCTGAAGGAAACCATAAGAA
Source organism: Mikania micrantha (assembly GCA_009363875.1). Lineage (NCBI taxonomy): Eukaryota > Viridiplantae > Streptophyta > Magnoliopsida > Asterales > Asteraceae > Mikania > Mikania micrantha. The sequence goes on along the minus strand of CM018681.1, from coordinate 86,547,363 downwards.
GCATGCCAACCAAATGAGACAGTGGTATTAGACTATTAGTTGACGACTGTGCTACATAGCCAGTTGTTAGAACCATAATGTTGTGCTAAAAGCCGTTTTAAAATTTTATCTCAAAGAAACTATTCCCAAAACAATCTGAGTTCCTGCAATGATTGACGACAACCAGCGGCGTTTGATGGTGACTGGAAGTTGCAGAGAGCCAATACAAAAGATAATTCTGATTCTAAATGGTCTGATTAGTTCATCTGTGGTGGCAGTGGCCACACACGTGTGGTGTAGGCAATGATGTTAGTGAAAAAGACTATAGTTTTGTTTTTCTTGCAATGATGCGTGGCGGTGCATCAAAGCTATGGAGGTGGAGAAATTTGGTGGGGATTGTTAGGAAGTTGTGCTTGGACATAGTGGTGTTGGTGGTGTCATGTAATTCAGCCTTGTATTATCTATTTTGATAGTTAATAATCATATATTTATGTAGTAACTTTGTTTAGATGACACATCACTTTTGTAGCAATAGAAATTGTGTTATCAATCAGATCCTTCTTATCTTCACGACACAACTAATTATGATAGATGTATACCTAATATATTGGATAGCTCGCAAAGCGCATCATATCTCGATCATCAAATGACACATTCTGCTTTAGGCATTTCTTTGTGAAAATGAAATTCATTATTCTTCACCATTATCTTTTCTACTTTGATAATTAGGCCGACATTTTATTCACAAATCCAATATTCCGTACCAAACATGTTGAAGTTGTTTCCATTTTGCTTGAATTAAGGTTACTCAAGTTGCTTTTCGTTGCTTTTTGAGTTCAGTTCATGTCCATTTGCACCTTTATAAAACTTCTGCCAATTCCTTGATTTTTGATCCTATGGTCTACCCTAACTAAAATCCTTAGCTTGTTGGGGGTTGTGTATATCATGTAATTTTTAATGTCTACAGGCCAACTTAAGATTATGGTCTCTAGGGTTTATTTAGCCTTATGTCATGGATCCATCTTTGCAAGTTTTGTACATCGTTTTCAAGTTCAACCATTGACACCATCACACACACTAGTTTCAACTTTTGTCTAGTGGGGTAAGAGAAGTGCAGGCACTTCTAGCACACACCTTTAGTTAATCGTTGTAGCACTTATGCAGTGTAGATACAAGTTTCATTATTTCCTTATGCATTGTTGCTTATTTGTGGTAGCACTCAAAATATTGTTTTTACTTTGGCTTCATGGCCAAAAGGTCACTCAGTATTTGATCCTAGCATGAAGTGGCCATTCATCCCATGAATCGGTCCCTGTATCCATCTTAACGTGCTCAACTTGGCATCTAATCACGATCCCTTCCTTTGGGTCCATTACATTTTTAGCGATCTATGGTTCCTGTATACAGTGACCCGTTCGTCATTTCTTAGATTGGTTTCATCAAAAACCCTACAATCCTTTATATAATAAAATAAACCCATGCAAAAAAGGTCATCTAATCCTATTCAAAATTTACTCTAAACATAATCTCTACTAATTAAATTCAAACTAGATAAGTCTAAACATTTCAAATCCTAATTAGCTGAACTCTTTCTAATTACCCTTACAACTTTCACTTTCTTTTGATACTGAACATTTCAAGATTAAAACAAGCATTCCCGTGTAATCCTGAAACTAACACTACTTCTCTTGCTCTTTTCCCTATTGAATTCACACGGGTCTTGATCGTCTTGCTTCTTACTTCTTCTTCACGGTTCTTTTTTTTGGATCGATATAAAACACAAAATCAGTACATATATATATAATCAGAATAAGCACAGCGGAATCATAAACATTATCATAACGATTGACTGTATTGATTAACTAAAACCACTGAGTACAAAGAAATGCTCCCCCTTGGATGAAAACTCTTACATGATTTAAAAAATTCTCAAAATCTCTACCAATATAGACAACGATATCTGTATTTATATTATAGAGTGACGTTATCATGAAAAGGACATCTAACAAAATAATTAAATTTATTAAATGCTCACTAATTACTAACTACTGAGCATATTACAACTGCTAAACAAACTAACTACTTAAACCAAACAACTGACTAAAGACCTATCTAAATATTGAAAACTAAAAGAGTTTATGGTTTCAATGCTTGACCATTCTATTCATGAAAAACCCTTTAAATAGGGAAAACATACAAACCAATAAGGAGATAATAAGCATTAGATAAAGTCAAACATAAGCATTTAAACTAAGCTAATACTAAGCTAAAAGATAATCTCATTAAAAGATAAGTCAACAGCTGCATTGGCTAAGACTCCCCCTCAGTTTGAACGATCGGAGAACAGACGTTCAAGCTGGATCGAAAAGACTGAAATAGCTGCCTAGAAAGTCCTTTGGTGAAGATGTCTGCATACTGAAATGAAGAAGGAACATGTAAAACTCTGATGTGACCAACTCGAACTTTCTCACAAACGAAGTGGATGTCAATCTCAATGTGTTTCGTTCGCTCATGTTGAACAGGATTGTTAGACATGTATACTGCAGAAACATTATCACAATAAATGACCGAGGCCTGCTTAATGGGGATGTGAAGCTCAAGTAGTAAGTTGCGAAGCCACGTTGTTTCAGCCACGACATTGGAGATGCCACGATATTCAGCCTCGGCGCTTGAGCGTGAGATTGTGGATTGGCGTTTAGAAGACCAAGAAACGATGTTGTCGCCGAGGAAGACGCAGTAGCCACTGGTAGAACTCCTGGAGTCGGGGCAGCATGCCCAATCCGCATCGGAGTATGCAACTAGCGAGTGTGTAGTGGACCGTGTTAAGCGAATGCCATAATTGATTGTGCCTTGGAGATAACAAAGAACCTGCTTTAGAAAGGCAAAATGGGGTTCATGTGGTTGATGCATAAACATGCATATTTGTTGCATGGCATAAGTGATGTCCGGTCTTGTGAAAGTGAGGTATTGTAATGCTCCGGCTAGGCTACGGTATTGGGTAGGGTTGTGGAATAGTGGACCATCTGATGCACTCAATTTGGACGAGGAGTCAACTGGTGTGGAGCATGGCTTGCAAGAGGACATGGAAGCCCTGGACAGGGTATCTTTAGCATATTGGGATTGATCCAAAAATAGGTCCGTGGGTGTGTGTGACCTTTATGCCCAAAAAGTGATGCAAGTGGCCCAAATCAGTCATTGCGAATTCTTTGGAGAGCATAGCAATGATTTGAGATAGCAGCTCATTGGAGGAGACAGTGAGGACTATGCCATCAACATAGAGGAGCAGGTAGGCCAGGTGTCATTCTCTTGTAGGGCACTAAACTCAGTTTGCATGGCTTGTAGCCAATGAGGGTCGGCAAAGGCCTGGGCATAGGATTTTGGGACAGGGGAAAGGGGGGCTGTTAGGAGGGTGTGAGTAGATTTGGAGCGTGTTTGCATTGGGTGTGTGTTGGGGGGAATGTGGTTGCCAGTGGTGGGAGGAGGAGTGGGTAGTAGTGGTGGCTGAGAAGCCATTGTTGAGGGGGCTGTTGCTGGGTTGTTGGGGGCTGGTTTGGGCCTGCGAGAGTAGGCGAATTTAAGGGGAGGGGCGGATGGAATTGGATGTGGAGGTGTGGTGGAAGGGTTAGAGAAGGTAAACCCGGGGGGGGGGGGGGGGGGTTGTCATCCATGAAGGAATAGGTGGATGAGGGGGTGGGAATGGTTGGGAATGGTTGGTCAAGGCAACGGTAACCCCGAAAGTTTGAAGGGTAACTGAGAAATATGCAGCGAATGGATCGAGGATGGAGTTTGTGGGGTTGTGTGGCGGAGGTGTTTGGGTAACAAGCGCACCCAAACACTCGTAAGTGATCATAGGTGGGGTGGCACAGGTATAAAGCAAAGGTTGGGGTGAAGTAGTTAAGGCGTTTGGTGGGAAGGATGTTATGGAGGTAGGCTGCATTATGGACGGCTTCAACCCAGAAAATAGGGGTAAGCTTGCATGAATGAGGAGTCAACGAATGATGTCATTGAGACGTCTGATCATTCGTTGTTTGTGGGCAAGAAAAACGGAATAGGAGGCCGTGTTGATGTGCAAAAGATTTAAACGCATGGTTGTCGAATTCTCCTCCCAAGTCGCATTGGAAGGTTTTAATGTTTCTGTTGAATTGGGTGGAGATTAGGCGGTGGAATTTGGTGAAGGTGGGGAAGGTTTCTAATTTGTATTTTAGAGGATATACCCAAACAAAATTTGAGAAATTATCTATTAGGACCATATAGTATTTATAATCAGTTTTACTAATAATAGGTGAAATCCACAAGTCCCATTGAATAATGTCGAAAGGAGAAAATGTAAAAGAATTTGATTCATAGAATGGTAAACATTTGCTATTTCGATAAATGACAAGAATTGCAAAAAGAGGAAACAAATTGTTTATTACAATTAAAATCAAAAAAACGAAATAAAATATCTAGAATTTGTTTGCTGGGATGTCCAAGTTGGTTGTGCCATGGGAGACTTGTAGTTGTGATGAAGCTGGCTTGAGGTGGCAGAGTAGGCGGAGTGACTGGGTAGAGATCTCCCGAGCTATTGTGGCGAGAAAGGAGGCATCTAGTTTTGAGGTCCTTCAAAGAAAACCCAAAGGGGTCAAATTCAACAGAAACATTGTTATCACATGTAAAACGACGAACGGAAATTAAGTTTGTAGAGAATATTGGGGAGGATGTAATTGCAGTTGAGAATAGGTAGATGGCCAGTGCCCGAGCCCTCAAGGGGTAAGCAGTAGCCATTGCCGACTATGAGTTTAGTGTTAACAGGGAAAGAGTCCAATTGGTGAAGCATACCTTTGTTGTTAGTGACGTGGCGTTCTGCCCCGGTGTCCATCATCAGATTGGGATCTGTGTAGTTGAGCTGCATTGTGCTAAAGGCCTGGCTGAGATTTGAAGGGCTGAGTGCATCAAAGTTGGTAACTTGTGGCTTGGTAATGGGCTGAGAGGTGGAGGGGCAGAGTAGCCGGCGTAGTGGGCAGTGGGAGGTGGGTTGTTGTGAGGTGGGCGCCCAGTAGGTTGGGATGGATATGGGCAGGGGGTGTTCCACCAGGCCCATTGTGGGTATGGGTGAGAGGACCAGGGTGGGTCTAGGTTGCACAGGTACGGCACGGAAACGGGAAACGCCAAAATTCAAAAATTCAAGAAACTGGTACAGCAATGGTATGGCAATAAAAAATATAAAAAAAAATATAAATATATTAAACAAATTCCAATGTTATATATTTTGATGTAAAGTCTAAATTCCAAATGTACTAGATTTCCCAAAGATAATTAATTATCAATAATCAAATCATTTTCAAATTCTGGTTCATCTAGTGATAGATCGGCAAACTCCAAAAACCCCACATCTTCCATTGAATCAAAAGCATCACCACCCACATCCCACGTCTTTACATCACCATTTGGATTCCTTGACAAAAGTATGAGATTATTGTGGATGTAAACCAAGTCTTGAGCACGACTTGTAGTTAGCTTGTTCCTCCTAAGTGAATGAATAAATGCATAAGTACTCCAATTACGCTCAGCACAAGAAGATGAACTAGGTTGTCCAAGTAATCTAAAAGCCAAATCCTGGAGAAAAGGAGTTTGAGCACCAAAGTTGACCTACCAATTCTTGGGTTCCATAGTTGCCATCTGCAAAATGCTAGTTAAATCCTCAAAAGTACCTCTTCATTGAAAACATTGCATACTCATCAAGGACTCTCCTATACTTGAAACAACCTTCGAAAACATTTCATCCTTTCAACTGAAACTTCTCCATCCCTATGCGGAGCAATTCTTGTAGAATCCTCAAGTAACCATTCTTCACTATAATATCTACAACATTCAAAGGTCAAAACAGAAGTACATAATAGAAATCAAGCATATAATTTAAAATCATATACCTTGGATTTAAAGAGTGAGCTAAACAATGTAGGGGAGTGTTACTCTTCGCCCATCGAGCCTCTAAAATATCATGCACAACATCATAAAAGAGACTTAATTGAGATGTAGGACGTTTTTCTTTCTTGTAGATCTCAATCTTAACTTTCTCAATCATCGAATCCCACATCTCATACACCAAGTGTAAACATGGCTTGTCGGTGTCACAAACTCTAATCATCTCATATATAGGTGCAGTGAAACTAAGAATATATGATACTTGATCCCACCAATCATCATCTAAAATCTTTTCTTTAACAAAGCTTGCTTTCACAGTATCATCTTCTCGATAAGAAGACCATTCTTTGCTTATGACCATAGCTTGAAGACCTTTGACAAGTTTCAATCTTTTAAGCATCACAATGATAGAGGCAAAGCGAGTATCAACAACCAAAAGCAGTCTAAGAGGACTAAATTTTGAGAAAATTGAGAGTCTCATGTTATGGTTCATGATGAAATTTTTTATTGCAAGCGCATCTACGTGAACTTTTATCCATTTGCATTCTTCATATGTAGTTTCATTTGTTTCCACATTCCTTGGTGAACAAATGTTCTTCAAAGCAAGATTAAGTATGCACAACACATGGTGTCCAAAAGATGTGAGGAAACTGACTCTCGATAATCTCTCCAGCCGCCTTACAATTTGCTGCATTGTCAGTAATGATTTGAACAACATTTTGATGACCAATCTCATTCATGATTTCTTTCATCAACTCAGCAATAAAAAATCCATCTTTTACTTCCCCAAAACAATTAACTGCCTTTATAAACAAAGGACCATTACCAGATGTAGCCATGAAATTGATTAGCGGCTTTCTTGTAGGATCACGCCAACCATCACTCACAATAGTCACACCTTTTTCCTTCCATGTAAACCCTAAGTGGTTCCAATAGCCTATGAACATTTTCTTTTTCTTTTTGTAGCAAGGTTGTTCTAAGCTTGTTATAACCAGGAGGTACGTAACCATCAATTTAGTGGGTTGCAGCAAATTGAAAAGCCCTGGCATAGTGTGGATTTCTTGCAAGATTAAAAGGCAATCCTCCTGTATAAAACATCCTTGCTATTTTGATTTGGACTCGGCTTTCTTCTCTTCGTACGCATCTTCTAACCGTTTCATCTCAAGTTTGTCACCCATTGCTTTCTTGCAAATACTAATTCCAGAACCTATGTAAACATGTCTACTAACATATTATATACACTAAAAACTATGATTATACAAAAAACACTATAAAGATTACCTTAAATACCAAACAAATGTACTCTAACTCTTGAATACAATCCTTGTTGTATTTCACTACAAAGATTGCACTTAAATTTCCAAGTACCTCCTACACCTTGCTTTTCTATCTTACTTACATAGTCCCACAATGGAGGTTCTTCTATACTTGATGATTCTTGGTTTTTTGCTTCTTGGTTAGCCATAAATGAAAACTGTAACCATAAGGGATCGATAACAATTAGCAACATGGTCATGCTAAGCAAAAACCATGTTTTTTATTGTTGTTTTAAATTTTTAATCTTTTTTAATTATTTAATGGAAAACGACAAATAATCAGTACCATATGAGAATTTGAGTCTTAGACTGAAAGTTCAGAATTGGGATAAGATTGCTCGCCGGTTTCTAATTCCTCCTCGATTTCTCTCAGCCTCTCACTCCTCCACGATTGTCAATGCTTGTCGGCCTACTGCTCGTCTACTCCACTCCTCCAAGGCTCCAACATGCAGAACCAGAAAACGATTGTTGCACCTCGTCCCTCTGACATGATCCTCCTGCTCGACGGCGGCTCGTCGGGCGTCGCTAGGCTGCCGGCTAGGTATGCGAATACGATTGAAAAGGGGCTAGGGTATACGAATACGTTGTGAGGGAGTAGGTATACGATTATAAAATACGTATTTTTTAAAGGGGGCTGTATACGGTTCCAAAATTAAACCCTAAAATTTCAAAGGAAACACATGGAAACGTTCTGGAAACTTAATGGGAAACGTTTCCACTTTAGGGGGACGCTTCCGCCGCGATTCAGCCACGTTTCCGCAGGACGTTTCGAAACGGGGACGGCATCCTTCCAGACGCTTCCGAGGGGTGGGTTTGGGTGTTGACCGCGATAATTCCTGCCACGTCCACGGCCACGAAATTGGGTATGGTAGGGTGGAGGTGGTCCGTTGAGGGGGTTGTCTGTGGAAGACTGGGTGCTATTTGTGGGGTTATTGGGTGAAGGGGTGACAAGGACAGTGGAGTTAGGTGGCTGTCGGACAGATTGACGGAGAACTTCATCCGTTAGCATGGCTCGAGCAAGATCCCAATCCGCATGTTGGTAGTTGATTAAGGAGGCAGTGGTGTCAAATTCGGCAGGAGAGGCCGCGGACCAGTTGAAGGACCAACCGGGATTCAGTGATGGGTTGGTCCACGTCGGCCAATTGAGTACCGAAATGAACCTACCCCCCTTCGTACCGAATTCGTTGAAGCTTGCGAACCGCGTACCCGAACCGCGTTTTCGTACCGTAGCGAACCGCGATTTATGTGACTATGGTGCAAGCGGCCAGAGTAGGGTTGACAAAGCAGGTTTCCAGGGCTGCGGCTTTTGCTTGTTTGTTGCTGAGGAAGATCTTCTCAAGTTTGATCCAGGTGTGTCGAGCGGAGGCTTCAGTGTCGAGTATGCGGGTGAGAAGATCGTCGGATACGGTACTATAGATCCATTGAGAAACGAGGACATCCAGTTCCTTCCATGCGGTGTATGCCGGGTCTTTGAAATATGGTGGTGGTGTATCATCAATGTGGTCGACGACCCGGTAGGCTAGGGCATGGAATTTGAAGAGCTTAACCCATGAAGAGTACGTGATGGTGGTACCATCAAGGGTTTGGATTTTTGATTCGATATTGGCGACGGAATAGGCATGATGAAGGGTGGTGGTGGGTTTGGGGGGTGCGGAAGTTGTGGCGTCATCGGGTTTGGCCATTGTTGCCGTTGACCGAAGGGAGAATGAAGGCGATCGAAAAAAATCAGAACCGAGGCTCTGATACCATAAAAGAGTTTATGGTTTCAATGCTTGACCATTCTATTCATGAAAAAAACCCTTTAAATAGGGAAAACATACAAACCAATAAGGAGATAAATAAGCATTAGATAAAGTCAAACATAAGCATTTAAACTAAGCTAATACTAAGCTAAAAGATAAATCTCATTAAAAGATAGGTCAGCAGCTGCATCGGCTAAGAAAAACTATATAATGCTTCAGTAGTAATACACTCTTCAGCACTTGTAATTCTTCAGCTTTTGTTCTTCTATTCTTTGTACCTTCGGTCTTTAAGCTTCAACTTCAACTTTTGTTCTTTTTTTCTTTGTACCTTACAACTTTCTTTCTTTTACTTGTTTAACTTGCTCTTGTTTTTCTCTCGATTGTTTTCATGTTGCTGACTTGCTATTTCTTGCTCTTAAATGCCCTTGCTAAACAAAACTGAATGGTTCTTGCTTTTCACTGATCAGAGGATTATGGTTCTTGCTCCTTTTACTGATCAGAGGGTTCTTGCTCCTTTCATTGATGAAAAGATAAGATTCTTGCTCTTTTCACTTGCTAACACTTGCTGTTCATTTGGAATCCTTTATGCAACTTCAAATCTTGCTGCTCATCAAAAGAACTTTGCTGCAGTTCAGGATCAGCTGAACAACCTTGTTGCTGTTCGCATCTTGCTTCACATCCTCCTCCTAGTTAGTCGTTATCACATAAGTGGGCTCCCATGGTCATAAAAAAAAATCTTGCTGCACATCAAACGACCTGCCTGTTTCAAGTATTGCTGCTCATCAAAAGACCTATTAAATAAACCTTAGTATCCAGCCGCAATGCTTGAAAACAAATTCAACCAAATAATTGCTCTTCTTTTGCCCTTCTGCCTTGATTCCTGTGCAGCAAACACAAAAACAAATTCAACTGACCTTCACTTCTCTTCTGATGCCACTCCAACTGACCCAGGGCTGTCTTATTTGGTTTCTTCTTGACATGAACACGGTAGCTTGGTGAGTCTCCCTTAAACTGCCTTTTCTTTTCTGCACAGAAAACAAAAGAATACACCATATCGTGCAAAAATCTTTGAGTTCTTTTGACTGCCTGCTCACGAAATCCGAATGAACTGGGGGCCAATGTTTTTTTTCCCGTCTTTTGCAACTACTACTGGTTTTCTTGCGTTGGCCTGCAACATTAGCAACATTTGGCTGCTGCCTTCTTGTGGCTCTGAAACTTTCATGCTTTGATACCAAACAAACATAACCAGTAAAATTCCAATAAATAGTAGGGTCTAGAGAGGATAGGATGAAACAAACCTTACCTCTATCCCAATGAGATAAAAAGGCTGATTCTATAGAGACCCTAGGCTCGGATTTGTCACAAAACTTTTATTTATTTAATTTTCTATATCTCTTAAATTATGATTTATTTTACACATTTTTTTTTCACATATCGTGTTATTGGCAGAAAAGAAAGAGGAACTAAACGTTCGATTAGAAGAATGGCGGGCGGCACTAGAACGGAGAGGCTTGCGCGTTAGTAGGACAAAAACTGAGTATATGTATTGCAGTTTTGGCGGGACAGACAAGGAGGAAGATGGGAAAGCGACTATTAGAGGCCAGGAAGTGCCACAAAAGACAAAGTTCAAATACTTAGGATCGTTCTTACAAAGCGACGAAGACATTGACAGCGACTTAGCTCACCAAGTCCAGACGGGATGGAATAAGTGGAGAGCAACAACCATCTTATGTGACAAGAGATTCCCTGAAAAACTGAAAGGGAAATTCTATAGAACGGCGGTTAGACCAGCCATGATGTACAGAACTGATTGTTGGTCGATTAAGAAGACCCAGGTAAGAAAGTTGGAGACAATGGAGATGAGGATGTTGAGATGGATGTGCGGCCACACAAGGCTTGATCAGATAAGGAACGAAGTATTCAGGGAAAGATTAGGAGTAGCGAATATATCGGAAAAGGTAAGGGAATGAAGACTAAGATGGTTCGGACATGTGAAGAGAAGAGACCGTCGGCACCGGTAAGAAGTATAGAGAATCTTATAATGGAGGTGAAAAGGGGAAGGGGTCGACCGAGATTGACATGAGATGAGCAGATTCGACAGGATTTGGCAGAGTTGCACCTCTCTGAGGACATGGTGTCCGTGGAGGTGTAGAATTAAGGTGAGGGATACATAGGGCTTCTTTTGTGGAAGATAGGTTTAGAGACCTCAGGTATTAGGTGTTGTTTAAGGCCGTTTTTTTTTTTGGTATATAGTTTGTATATTTGACATGTCCGTATGTTTGATGCCTTGAAATGTATGACATATGTTTATATGATAGTATGCTTTTCTGCCTAGGTATGAGTTGGGGGGATGGAGGGGTAGTTTACAACTGTTGTTTTGACTGCTTATTGATATGCCTTATATGGTGTTATGCCTATTCGTCTCGTTTCGATTAATAGGTTGTGATGCATAGGTATGTGTTTATTGGTGCTTATTTGATTGGGTTCATACTGAGGCAGTTTTCCATTATAGTGTTTTGATGCAACCTATATACATGTATATGTAAATAAAAAAAGATATCCATATATATAGTTATATACTCACATAAACATAGATAAGCACATACATACATATATATACCTATAAATAATTATTTGAATGCCGGAGCTATGAGCCGAGGGACTCCCACAAAGCAATCTCTCTATCCTATTTTCGGTAGGGGTAAGGTGTGTCTTTATCCCCCCCCCCCCCTTCAAGTGGGATTCAACTGGGTATGTTTGTTTGTTTGTTTGTTTTTTCACATATGCACAATCACAATCACTCACATCTACATAAAACATATAAAACGAACAATGTAACACATCTAGCGTAACACGTAAAAGCATCAACAACATCAAAACAAACAAACAAACATACCCAGTAAAATTCCACTTAAAAGTAGGGTCTGGGAGGGGAGAGATGAAAACAAACCTTACCCCTACCCCCAGAAGGGTAGAGAGGCTGCTTCAGAAGAGACCCCCGGCTCATGAAAAACTTTTTATTTTTTTTTTATTTTTATTATAACCATTATTAATACTGATACTATAAATATCTTTTATTTTTTTTTATTATTATTATTATTTTTTTTTTTTCCGTTTTTTTTTTGGGGGGGACACCGCAGGAAAAAACAAAAGGGTACACATAGGCTCCTGTAGACGAAGCAATGTATAAGTAGTAAAGCAGTAAAACCGTAAAGCAATAAACCAATGTATAAGCAGTAAAGCAGTAACGCAGTAAAGCACTAAACCAACATAGCATAGTATCAAAGAACCTATTAAACCAATAAAGCATATCCACATACAAACTACCACAATCATCATTGCAACAGGTAACATGCAACAGACATAAAAGACATAAAGCAAACATACTAGCATGAACAGGAATAAAAGACATAAAGCAAGCATATCAACATGGCAGTTACGAATTCCTCAAAACTATGGCTGCTAACCTGTTATCCTAATTACCTACTAATCCCTAACCTTTATTCTACGTCTCCATGAAATCCTATCACTGATCATGTCCTCCGAGAGGTTCAATGCTAACAAAGTAAGAAATAGAAGGCAAGGAGCAAAGTGCAAATGCCTAATTACACCATGTAATCCTAGCACATAGAAACAAGCATTACATTTGAGCTAAGGTATCCTAGTTTTGTGGTTTCAAAGGAGCTATTAGTGTTTATGGGTTAAGGAGGGCTCTGTTTGCGACTATGTTTAGTTTTCTTGGGTTCTCATAGGCAAAGAGGGATCTGGCGTTATGCATAGTGTTTATAATTAGTTTTCTTTTCTAGTGTGCTATATGTACTGGTTATATGGTGCATGTAATGGCTAGTACAACTGTTGATCTGTTCCATGTTTGTTAAGCTGTCTCAAATGATGTCATCAACTTTGATGCAACACATAGTAATATCACTAATTTGTACAAGATATATTAACTGGCTTGTCATACATCACTGAGAGAATGTATTCTGCATTTCTGGTGTGTTATTGTTTCAAATTACTCAAGTGTTGAATTTTAGGTGACATACAAGGTGCTTGCAACGCCTCTTCGAACCAGTCAGCATGCACTTAAAACAGCAGATGTAACAAAGGAAAAAAAGAAAGTTCCAATGGCTTCAAAGAGACATGGACGTGACAAGTTTGAGAAACTAGAGGCTCTGAGTCAGCGCCTGCGCCTTTGCATTCTGAAACGTGTCCAGCATAGGAGAAATCGTTCATCCTAATTATGTAACATACTTAGGTTCTAGGTTTTAGAATGATTGCTCTATTTGCTATTCTTTAACATCTGCTGTGTAACTAACATGTAAGGGGAGTCAATTGTATGAGCCCGAAGTCAATTGCTGTGTAACAGATGCTATTCTTTAACATTGGGTTAACAACAGATCTTTTTCACACACATATATGAATTATACCAAATGAAAACCAATCTTAAAACCCTTAAATATAATGGTAACAATTTATTTTACCTTTATACACTAGGATTAATTTAACACTTATATTTGTTTAATTTAAATAAAATATTCATATCTAATCCTAGTCACATTTATTTTCTATCTTTCTAACAAGTGTTTAGAATAAGTCTAAAGTTTTTTTTTTTTTATTTGAGCTTTTATAATATACAATTCCTAATGTATGTATATGACTCATTTATTACTTGCTATGCATATATATTTCTTATTCGATTATTCTAACTAAACCTTCTTATACTATTTAATAAATATGTTTCTCACTTCAATTATGTTATACTCCGAACTTCATTTATTATCTTAATCTTTTTTTTTTATTTTCATAATATTAATATTATCATGATTTACTTTTTTTTTTCTTTTATGATGAGAAATATTAACAACTTTATTAAACTGATTACAATCTACTTCTTAAACTTACCTAATTTGAACAAACAAATATACATATTAAACTATATGATTTGTCAACATAAAATTTTGCCTCTGCGAAATTACGGGTTGCTAGTTTTTTGGTACTGAATCTCTTAATACTCGTTAGTTACACTGCGGATGTTAAAAATGGTCAATCAAAGCCCAAATAAGTTGATAATATACATGGTGGTTATTGACAAGGGAAATAAACAATTTTCTTTTAACAAATGTTAGAAAGACAAAAGTGATATTTACAAGTAGGTTTCGTGGTTTGGTTTCTTGTACTCCCCTACTGTTGAGTTCAATTTCAAATGTCTGCCTTGCTCCATATGGCCGTATTTTGAGCGTTGGTAATTTCTTCTTGCATTGTGTTGTTCTCATGCATGCCTTTCTCCACCTTATCAAGGATTCCTCTCTCTTTCTGTTTGATTATTTCAAGTTGAGCCTTAATAGTTGCCACTTTTGTATCAGCTGCAATTGTTGCTTCTTCAGCTTTTCTACTCAAAGCTTCAAAGTCTTGTGTGTTCAACGTGATAGTATTTGAATCATTAGCAATGATAGTATCTTGTTTCATTCCAGAGGACTGCCTACGAATTTGATCATCTGCGAGCTCTTTTGCTGCTTTTGCTTCTTCAACATGTCTTTGCGCAATCTCCAGCTTCACCTCTGATTCTCTAATCGCCAACTCTGAACGTTGTGTCTCCCTCCAAAGTGTCTCCACTTGTCTCTTCATTTCCTTTTCTTGTTGTGTTGCACTTTCAGCCTCAGACCGCATTTCTTGTATCTTGGATTCTAACTCATTCACATGAGTTGTTGCTATTGTTTCTTTTGTTATAGCATCTTCGGCTTGCAGTTTGATTTGTTCTAGTTCTTCTCGTAACTGTTCACTTTTTAAGTCATGTTCCTTGGACACACAAATTTCCCTCCTCACATCCTCAAGTTCCCGTTTTAGAGACTCCACCACTTCTTTAACAGACCTCTCTTCTACCTTCATTTCTTCAAGAATCCTTTTAGCCTTGTCAACCTCTGCATTTGCATTCCTTAATAACTCCATATCAGCAGTGCGCACCTCTTTCAATTGATCTCGTAACACGTTGACTGCTTCACTTGTTTCTTCGAGCCTTTTTTCAAGGTTTCCATCTGCAGGATCTTTCCCGATTAGACACTCGTTTCTTTTTGAGTCAATATCTTCCTTTATCTTCTTCTTGAGAGCTTCTTTTTCTTCCATAAGCTTGTCATGATCTTCCTTAGCTTTTGCAGAAGCAAGCTTGACACGTTCAAGGGTTTGATTCATGGCTTCAACATCCTTGGAGAGTTCACTTATTTTCTTGCGATTGAGTTTGACAGCATGATGGGCTTCCGCAGCTTGTTGAAAAGAAGCTTGCTTTGCTACCAAGGCAATGTCAAAATCTTGTTTAAGGTTATTAAGTTGTTGCTTGGTTGAAATAAGTTGGTTAGTAGCTGCTTTATACTGGTTTCTTTCGTTGTCAACGGTTTCTTGCCAAGGTGGTTGGCTTTTAATGGATTTGAGTTGTTGCAGTTGAGTCTTAGCAGCTTGTGTTGCCTCTATTGATGATCGTTTTGACTTGCTTGCAACCTCTAGCCTATGGGTTAGATCCTTCAATGTGTTATTGGCCCTTTCCAATTCTCCAAGCGCTTGGCCTCTTGTAGATTCTGCAGCTTTCGCATGTTCTTTGTACTTGTCAATCTGCTTGAGGATCCAGTGAAGTTGTGTCTCCTTCCCCAACACGCTCTTTTAATTCAAATGATATATAACATAAGATATATATATATAGAGGGTAAGGATCAAATAAAAAGTCTTTTTTGCCTAAGAAGGCTAAGAAGGATTTTTAAAAACTTTAAAACCGACCCAAACGAACTCCGATTGAACTCATTTCGATGGCATTGGAACCGTTTCATCGAACCCTACAATATTAGATTTTAAGTTTTCGTTTTAACATCTAGATTTAGATTTTAGGTTTTAGGGCTTGGTTTTTAGCTTTTAAGTTGTATCTTTATGTTAAAGATTTGTTTTTAAAGTTTTGGTTTTAGTATTAGGGTTTATTGTTTATGATTTAGGGTTTGGGTTTTAGGGTTCGACAAGCCGGTTCCAATGACGCAAAAATGAGTTCAATCGGGGTTTCTTTGAGTCGGTTTTCGCGTTTTTAAAATCCTTCTTAGCCTTCTTAGGCAAAATAGACTTTTTAGGGGAACCCTCCCCTATATATAGATATATAGGAGGAAGCTATAATATATACACACACATAAATGTAGCCATCCAGTAGGTACCTCTTCCATAGTTTTGGATTTCTTGAGGGCAGGCTTGTTATCTTTGGGTGATGCTTCGACAAATAAATTAACAGCGGCCTTAACAGATTCAAAAGGTGGCTTTGTATCAATTTCCCCAACTGCTGGTGTACCTGGAGAAGCTGGCTCACTTGGTCGCGCATTTTGGCGGTTTCTTGCTTGAAAACCAAGAATCATTTTTTCTTCATCAACTGCCAATTTTTATTAAATTTATGTTTTGACAAGCAAATGTTGATATTGATGAGCTAATGAATATAAAAACTGATTAAGGTCACAATTAAAAAAAATTCAAAAATTAATTATTAAGGAAGTAGGTGAAGAGAAGAGAAATGTAGATCAATTCCCCCTCTCTGTAATTGTAAAATGAAACGATGGATCAGAGGGAAGTTAGAGAATCTGACCATGAAAGAAGGACGATCGACCTGTTTTTGTGGAATACATCCTATTCCAAGTTATCAGGAGGATGTTTATTACTATATATAGAAACTATTTTCGTTCTCTGTTTTTTTAATCATCGAGGTGTGTGTATATCCTACACACACATACACTAGGCTAATACATTAAAAGATGTATTTAATATTTTAGTAATATATTTTTTTAGGGCAGTAAACGAACCGAACGAGCCCTTGTTCGTGTTCGTTCGTTTAACTTTTAACTTGTTCACGAACGCTAACCGAACGAAGATTTTTGTTCGTGTTCGTTCATTAAGGAATTTAGCTTGTTCACGAACGCTAACGAACACATATTATTTAAACAATAAAATTCAATAATCTTAATCTCAAGCATTAGATATAATCATTTATAAATATATAAATTAAAATATTATGTATTAAACTAAAAAATAACTTAAATATTATGATATTAAACTAAAATTAAAAATTAAGAATAAATATAATAAATAAACTTAACCGAACATAAACGAACATGTTACCGAACGTTCACGAACACAAATGAACAAACACGACCTTTGTTCATGTTCGTTCCTTTAACTAAACAAACGGAAATATCCTTTAATAAACGGATATTTCGGCGGGAAGTTCGTTTATGTTCGTTCGTTTAATAAATATATATTTCAGATATCCAAATATCCGAAAATTATCCGGATATCCGAAAATTATCCAAAAATTATCCGAAATATCCTAAAAATATTCGGATATCCGAAAAATTATCCGAAAAAATATCCGAATATCCGAAAAAATATCCGAAATAAAAAACTATTTCGGATATCGGATATCCGAACTATCCGAAAATTTTCAAAACAGGTATCCGAATCCGAATCCGAACTTTCGGATATCCGATTTTTTCGGATATTTCGGATTCGGATTTTTTTGAACACCCCTAGACTCATATGTGTATTATAATAAAATAATATAAATGTTTATATGATTGTAAATTATGTTGTGGTTATGAAATAATAATATTTGGATATAATAACTACCAGTTTCATCTATCTGAATACATCATTTCAATCTTGTACTCGTCTAGATCTTATTATGGATTAAATAGTCCTTAGCAATAGCGAACTTTTGTCTTAGGGTCATCATACGTGACTATATTATTGATAACAAGAATACACTCAAATAACATTAAAGTACTTTGACGACACCACATAGAGTCACCATCAATTTTAAATTGATGAATAAACTCTAACTTTGTTGTGTATCAATTGTCTTTCATGCATAATTCGGTAGTTTTCATACCCTTGTGTGTGAATAGATGATACTAATGTTATGAGAAGGCTTATAGAACTTTACTACTAACCATCTCTTCATCACTCCATGGTGGACTGTGTTCTAATGATTCTAACTCACTATCAAACACTATATAAAACACAAAGTATCGCAATATGATAAGTTGGTAAAACACTATATAAAAGAAACCATAAAGAGGCATGGAATGCTTGTATTACTCATATCTAGTAGAGATAATTGTTTTACTTAGAGATTTTGGCATACACTACAAGAAATTCTTGAAATGCAACTAGATCTAAGTAAAACTTACCAACTAGAAATAGATGTATAAAGTGAACATACAAATCAAACATTAGAATACATGATCAAGGCATGCATATCAATTTTAATGGTAATTGGGATTCCCATTTACCATAAATCAAATTTTCCATGACAAAAGTTATCATGCAAGTATACGATATGTCTTATTCGAGGCATTGTACATACATATTAGTATCGTTTGCCTCTATGTTGGGCTGAAGTTGAACACAAAATTCTTTCAAAAATGACGCCCAAACTTGGTTTAGTAGTCTATCGATTACTACTACCTTAGGAAATAAGTGGTGTACACTATCTTTTTCGCGAAACAATTTTGAAAGGATGTTTAGGGATGAGTTGTTACACATGCCTCTTGAGGATGTTCAGCTAGACAACAAATTACACTTCTTTGAGGGGAGTTCAAGCCCTTTTAGTTTCCTCCATTACTCACATGTAACCAATATTTAAATCCCTTTAAGTCATCTTTTCATTTCATCTCCTTCACACACACACGAACACTCACTTTTTCCCTCTCTATTTTTGTCAAAAAAAAAAGCTTTTATATAATTTCCATCTTGAATAAGACAAGGATTGGAGTGTGGCGTTCATCTTTGCATGTTTTGGTAAGCATTCAGTGTGTTTTCTTTGCTTTTCATTATGTTTCTCATTTTAAACCTTTAATTTTGAAAGTTCTTGACGGGTAATTTAGAAAAAGGGTAAACTTATATTCTCTATATCGAAAAATTCAAATAATACATATAAAATAATGCTAAAGATTAATCTTGCACAAAAACATAAGATTTCATAACTAATCAATACGTTTTGTAACTTTAAAATTCATTTAGAAATTCTATAAAATTTGATCTAACTTTGAAAACCATAACTTAGTCATATTTTCACCAAATCAAGTGATTCTTGAGTCTAAAATCAATTTCCAAGAGTATACTTTTCAATCAAGTAGTCCTTTTTTTTGGGACAAGTTTGGCCCATTAAATATTCATCTCAAATTGAAAACTTTAATATGTGTTGTACAAACAAAATAGATTTGTCAACTTAGGAAGACCACAACTCACTCAATTTTTATCCAAATTGAGTGATTATTGATTCAAAAGTTTTTTTTTATTATGTATTAGATTTCAAAACCCACGTTTTACATAAATCCAAATAGGTTTCAAACTTACCACTGGATACGATTTCAGTGCACAATCAGACTTGGTTTCTGTGTGTACTAGTTTTCTAAAAATTCTTCAAGAGATTGATTAAACTTAACCATGTGTAAAAACATATAATATATTAAAACATAAAAGTATAACATAAAAAATTTTCAAGATCCGAAAGTAAAAATTAAAATATAAAGAGCACTTTTAAGCTTACAAATCTATCAACTTTAACACTTGATAAAAACTCAACTTTTGACACTAAAATAGTTAAAATGTATATATACCACAAAAACATACTACACAATATAATACAAGTATCAACAAAGGTGTGACCAAACTTTTATATATTATGAACACTTATGAATATCAAAGTCAAGAGGTTGAAAGTTTTGTGACCGATTGTTACAATAGATACGACTCGTGATGCAAGTTTTATCTTCTTTAGGTTAAAGGTGACATCATGGTTTACAATGTTTGACAAAGACAAACGTTTCCATTACTCATACTCTAATAGGTTAGTTCATAGCCTATTTACATGTTTTATATTTTATACTTCAAGGTGGAAAACACATTATTACTTAAAAAAATTTTGAGATAATTACTTTATGCCTTTGTATTCATGTGACTTTGTTGTTAATTGTATAGGCATGAGCTGGCAATAGAAAATGTTATACAACACCTTATCGTAAGTCCCACACTATCACAATCGTCTAACTCATGAGGCGAGCCGGTGGACATGTATTGGATAGATATATTTGAGCTCACAATCCTCACCTATGGTTTGGTCGTGCCAACCAATGCTTTGTTGAGGCAAATAAATGAATATACTCCACACAATTTGGTATATTTATTTGGATTATGACAATTTGACAACTGTCATGTGTACTTGTTTTTGGGCAGATAAGTTATAGGCTTGATTGTGAGCTCATGTCATTTACTGTCATTTACATTAGTGAATGATATACTTGACATACCAACGCATACATATCATTATGCTTTTATTGAGACAAAAATTGTGAACTTGCTAACTTTTTAGTCGAAATTTAAGTGTGTTTTTCAGGTTATGACAACTGCAATGACAAGATGTAATATTACATCAAGATAAGTTTATATGTATACTGTTATTATATATTTCATTATTATTAGACAAGTGTTTATTGTTACTTTGTCGGGTTGTAAGTTGTGCCCGTTTTATTTTTTTTTTTGTATATAAGATTAGTAGAAGTAGAACCTACAGTATGACATGCATACTTATTCAATTTGTCGATGTATCTCTTGACACATTTAACGAAATCTTTTATTAACATGATGTGTTGTGACATACGATTGGTTGTGTTCCCACGTTTCCGCCAAAGGCAACTGATGTCCTAGCGAGGACGCTAGCATCGTAATTGTGCCGGGGGGGGGGGGGGGTTGTAATATCTTACATCGGTTGGGAGTGAGATCTAGACATTCTTTATAACAAGGTATATACCTTCCCTATCAAGACGTGTTATGCCAGGGCAAACAACTCGTCGAGTGAAAACAAAACCGTGAGTTCTTGGATTGGCAACCCATTAGGGGCATAGCGAACAATATTTTGGTACGGTTGACTTGGGGTGTGACTTATCACTCCATCAAGCAAGCTCGAAAGGTATAGTGGAACGGATTTATGCCCACTTTTGTAATGACCGTTTTTTAATGATCAAGTGTATGTGTGTATTCATATTTCTCAAAAAAAAAAAAAGGGAAAATTGTAACTACGGGTGAAACAGGGTTCCAGATTCTCCGGAATCGTAAAAACAAAGAAAAATACGAAAATAATGAATTCTGGAGACCCGCGCACTACGCCTGGCCCAGTTGGCCACGCTAGGCGATGCGCGCGGATGTAAAAAAATATCCGAGGCTTAGAGACACCGCTAGGCGGTACGCGAAGGCTGTAAAATATCTGGGATTCCAGGAACCCGCGCGGTACGCCTGGCCTCAGTTGGCCACGCTAGGCGGTGCGCGCGGAGGAAAAAATATCTGAGGCTCCGTAGTCCTTCGCGGTATGTCTAGCCTCAAACTTCCCCGCTAGGCGGTACGCGAGGGACGAGGCGGTTTGGCAGATCCCTTATCTTATCAGAATTTCATGGAAGATTTTATTTTTTTCATTTCTTCGAACTTCAGCCTCTCCACAAGCCATCAAAACGACTTTTTACTATCTGATCTCAATTCTAAATCCATCTGAACATCCGAATCAAGCCAGGGATTGATTCTACGTTATCGGATCGTCGTGTTACAACCAGAAATCCGTTCAAAAGGGTAACGATTCATTTTCTCCTACTGGTTTAATAGTATATGGATTAAATATAGTTTTGAACACAATATAATGATTATTGTGGTTGATTATTGCCTAGATGATGGCTAGGAATAATTAGAAACGAATGATGTGATATTTTAACGGTGAAGTCTTTATTGTAAACCGTTATAATGTCTGATTATTATGAAATTCATATCATTGTGATTGATAACTAGTGGGATGATTAAACCATGATTATGATGACTGTGGATCATTCCTTGGAATGATAGAACTGATTCAGGTGTTTGATTAAATGTTGAGATTTGAAAGTTAATGATTTTGGCATAAATATGCTAATTATAAGTGATGACTTGACTTCTAAATGCCACATAGTAATAAATGAGATTCAAATGAGTTTGAATCAGTATGTATGGGTGTTGGGTGTATTGAAACTAGTTGTATACGTGTGATTTGCAACTAGGTGTTGGTGGTGGAAGTCAAGCGACATAATACAAAATATGGAATTTTGATAATTGAATATGGCTAAGAACATGGGCAGATTAGTTTCTGCACATGAGTTGTTTGATAAAAAGCCTCAGTGAGGTGAAAAGTCAAACAGGTCAAATGAATTAGATTACATAAATAACACAAGTTGTGTGTTCATGTTATTAAATCTTGTTATATGTGGATATAGCATAGGAAGAGGAGGTGAATCTAGTTCTAGAAGGCCTGGAAAAGAATTGGAGATTGTTGGTAGATCTCCAAATCAAGGTAAGTTGCCCATTTTGATTGAACTTGTAGTTGTAGGATTGGGTGAGTCGACACTACAAATATTTGTGCATTTAGCATATATGTGATTTGTTTTTTTTATTGAATTTGATATAAATGGTTATGGTTAGTGTGGTTATTGTAGTTGAATGATTTACAAGGTGTGTGAACATTCAACTAGTGATAATGATTGAGTTGATTTACAAGAGTGTAAACAACCATCATAATGTGGAGGTTATGACCTACAAAAGTGTAGACATTAAATTGGTTATGTGCATGTTTCGATTCACAAGGTGTGTGAACAAAAGATGATCTACAAGAGTGTAGACATCCAATTTCAAGTGTCAAATTGTTTAAGTTTGACTTTTGGGAAAAATGATGCACAATTGAAGTTTTGTGTACACATATGTGTTGTGTTAAATTATAATGGTTGTGCATGAATGGAAGATTTACGGGATTTTGAGTGAAAACAACCCATTAGTAAAACGTTTTGTATTCGATTGAATAATGTTACCAAATTATATTTGGAACATCATTAGTGTATCCATATGGTGGTATTAAAAACACTGGAGGAAACAGCGGGGTAATCTTACTTATTTCTAATGAACTAATGATGATTTAAATGTGGTGTTTACAGGTACAAAAGAGTCGGGTGAGCAATAATGGTGATCGGAATCGAACGTGAAGGCTCGGAGGTGGTTTTAAACTTAATAACCAAACAGTTATGAAACTTTTGTGTAACAAATGTTTGGTGAAGTATTTAAACATACTTAAACTTTGTTTTACATGTGTTAGCAAGTAGTATGTTTATAGATGTGTAAAACACGAAAGTTTTTGCTGGGACATAAATGTAGTTTCTTAAATATTGGTGTAATATGTCCGGAGGGGACATAAAGTGACACGTGTGTCACAACTTTTCAATCCGATGATTTTCAAAAGTTAGATCTTTTGGCATGTTGAAAAGGAAAGGAATCAGACTTTTCAATTATAGTCACCATGATCCGTTATTAACTAAAGACCGAACTTTTAAGGGAGCTTCGAAATCTACACTTTCTCATTGTGTTAGGGTTTTGCTTACCCAATTTTACCTATGAAACCGGTTTGAGTATAACTGATACTTATATGAACCGGTTATGGAAAAATCTTTCTTTACACCTCTAAGTAAGCATGTTTAAATTCAAATATCCAAAATTTTCATCGAAGTTCATATATTCAACTTTCAATATCAAAAACTTCACATACGGATTCGAATAGTTTATTAAATATCGGAAATGAAAACAAATATTATACTTTTAACTGATAAAAGGGATTAGTCAAATTAAAAATCGTAGTATCTAAAAAACATATAGAAGCAGCAGTTGTTATATATATATATATATTTTTTGTTATAATTTTTTCATTTTTGTAAAATTTTAGGAATATACTAGCAATGTTAAGATTATCTAATTTTTATTTCATTGTACATAAATTTAATAATTTTAGATTAAAAAATAAATATTATAACAAAATAAAATTAAAAAAAAAAACGTAGACACAGCCAGGGATCCGGCTGAAAAGATGGTGTGAATGAAGTTTGGTCATCCCCAACACTAGGGCTACTGTTATAGCCTATAGCTAATATGTTATCTTTACGTATAGTGTCACCACAGCCATAAGGATCAACACAAGAGGCAACAACTGTGTATATAACAAGTTCAAGTAAAGATTGGACGTACTATATTATGTCAACCAGTAAGCAAAAAATATAAAGGGTTTGGTTTATTACAACTTTTTCGAAGAAACACAACTTGAAACTGGCACCAAAATGTCCTCACAACTTGGATAGAGTCCGGGCAGTTGGCCTGCAAATAAACATCTTGAAATGATAAACATTCATCATATTGGTGTAGTACACGCCCCATTTGCGGTGCACGCATATAATGTATATATGTGTGGGCCCTTAAGGGGCAAAAGTAAAAGTGCACTAATTTTAACGTTATTTTAATTATTTTGTGAAAATAACGTTAAAATCATTGGGATGATCAACTTTAAACGATAACTTTGAGCCGGGGACTCTTTCGGAGCAGCCTCTCTATCCTAATTGGGATAGGGGTAAGGTTTGTATCTATCCTTCCCCCCCAGACCCTACTGAAAAGTGGGAATATACTGGGTATGGTTGTTGTTGGTTGTTGTATATTGGTGTAGTACAATCCAAAATAAGAGTTTTAACGTGTATGTGAAAAAATCTATTGTGTTACTACAATTTGTGCGTCTGTAATGAATCCAAAGTTACATAGGCACCTTTCTTCACATCAAATCTTTCATCTTTCACAAACACATTTTACTTAGCGGTATACAAAATCTAATAATATATCTTCTAGTCCTTCTGTCTGACCAATTGCCTTGGTTTAAGGGATTACTCTGTAATCTTTGTTTGTCATCATCATTATGAAAAATTGCTTTTCCTTGTTAAATTAGAGTCCATTTGTTTTTAAAGTACTAGTTGTTACTTGAATAGCATACTTGTAAACTTACATGAGCTCCAGAACCAATGCAGATGCTCCCCCACCCCCATTGCAAATGCCAGCAACCCCCAACCTTCCATTCTTTTGCTTCAATACCTGCAACAATAAAAATCATAGTTGGGGACAAGCATTTTATTTTTAATTTCTGCAAGACAAACTCAACTCGTAGGATGCAGCGAATTAGAACATATAGAAAATGCACACCTATATTAAAAGCATGCAAGCCAACATAAACATACCCCTAGCAAGGTGACCAAAATCCGAGCTCCACTACAACCTAGTGGGTGTCCCAAGGATACAGCTCCACCATGAGCATTAAGTTGTTTCTGTATGAGATTGGCAAATTTTAAAAGTTGACAAGGATAAACTATTTCATCATTCAAAAAGAGAGTTGAAGACTCACATCACCAATTCCTAGCAGCTTTTGATTAGCTAAGGCCACAACCTGCAAGGTGAAAGAGAGAATTCATTAAAACAGCATAACTAAGGCACTGAAGAAAAAAACAGACCAATGCTTACTGAAAAAGCCTCATTTATTTCATAGTAATCAATTTGAGAAGCCTTCAAGCCAGCATTTGAAATAGCTTTTGGTATTGCAAGGGCTGGGGCTGTGGTAAATAGTTCAGGGGCCTATTCACCCAATTGTCAGTATATCAAATAATTTAGCCAAATAAGGTGTAAGTTTTATAAATCACCTGAGCAGCATCAGCAAAACCTCTTATTTTAGCAATCACTTTTAACCCAAGTTTTGATGCCTTTTCTCCACTCACTAACACCAATGCAGCTGCACCATCACTGTTGAGGGGATACCATCAGTCACGCTACTAAAATAAGTTATGTTCTCACTGCTCACAAGGTTGCATTAGCATAGCACAAATTTTTCAACAGATATCTAACTAAGATGGCAATCCAACAAATTAGAAATGTGTGCAAAAGCATGAACAGAGTGCATACCTTATACTCGAAGCATTGCCTGCGGTAACAGAACCACCTTCTACCTTAAAACTAGGTCTTAGACTCCTCAATTTTGTAGAATCAAACTACAAAGAATACAAAAATAATCATGGCACTGCACATATAGCCACTATTCTACTAATGTGAAAAAGAACATTATACTCTTTTCTTAGGGGCTTTCAAAAATTTGTTTCTTCTAATCTTGTTTCTTTTGATATGATCACATGTTACTGTTCAGTTGTTCATAATCTTGTTTCTGCTCAAAATCACCTGCTGCTGTTTAAATGCCCCCATATTATTGTAATTTAGTTGTTTAAATGCCCCTATATTGCCATATTATATTATTGCATTTGTGTTTTAACACTTTAATTGTTGAAAACTGCTGTTGTCACTCAAAAGTTCTTTTTATCTCATAATGTTGAATTTTAGCTTATTGTTTCTTAAGAATGTGAAAATATTTAGTTATTTACTATTTATGCATGTTTTGGAATCTAGTAATTTTTTTAATAATGAGCGCATGGTGTATGTGATGCACACGCATCACACAACAGATTTTTGAAGCAAAAGCATCCTAGTGCATTGCGCAATTTAAAACTCTCAAGTGGTAGGTACCAATGAATCCTAATTACCTTTGTCAATCCTTCGTCTTTGTCAACAACTGTAGGGACCTTCCCTCTCCCCCCAGAAACTTTCACCTAACACCATGATTATAATTAGATAATTTAACTAGATGCACAACCTTTTTGATTAGTATATATACTTGTATCTCACCGGAACTATTTCCCATATGAAGGCACCATTCTTTTGCGCAGAAATTCCACGATTAAAACTTCTAACAGCATAATTATCCTTGTAAAATGACAAAATAGGTTAATCAGAAGAATGTAATGTAACCCCTACTCAACGATGTCAAGTGAAGCTGCAATGCAATTAAGACTTGATAATTAACTACTTTTTCGATACACAAGATCAAACACTTTTATTATATTCGTAGTCTTGTACACTTCATTTATTTAGTAAAAGATTATAAGCAAAGAATTAATATAAACATATACAATAAAAATAGATCTAAAAAGGCCTACCTGATCTTCTCTTGTTATTTTGTACCTCTCAGCACATAACTCACCACACACTCCCATTCCAAAGTCATTGTAAACATCCCATAGGCCGTCTTTAATCATGCCATCGATGACAGCATCATGTCCGAGACGAGATCCCTTTCTGTTAATTTGATTCATATACATCAGACTTGCATTTACAGATAACTATTTTTAAACTCTAGTATGCTCCGGCAGTTAAATCATCACTACCAAAACATGAAGTATGAAAGTGTACACTTCATGAAGTGTTCATTTTTACACTTGCAAACACATAAATTAAGTTACAAATCCAAAATCAAATCCGCTAGCTAATCACATGACAAAATTCGAGCCTCAAAGGTGGTTGAGTGTATTGCATATTGGTGGCTGTTTTGCAGAATACAAACACACACACACACACAGATGAACATCTTGACTATAACTAAGAAAATATCAATATTTTTCTTAAATATATCTCAATTTATGCAAGGCAGCAAGAAGGCCAACCTTGACCCTGCTACATATTTAGGCGCATTAGACATGCTTTCCATGCCACCAGCCACTACAATATCATTGGCACCAACTTGAATGCTCTGTGCTGCAATCATCGTTGCTGAGTTGGAAGAAAAGAAACAACATCATACCTTAGTTCCAAACTATATTATTGCGTATATATAACCAGCTGATTTAATCAACCCAGAACCAACCTTTCAACCCGGACGAACATACTTTATTAATAGTTGTACAAATCACATTATCTGGTATGCCCGCACCTAATGCGGCCTGTCTTGCAGGAGCTTGTCCTAAATTTGCACTGAGGACATTTCCAAAGAAAACTTCTTGCACTAGCTGTGGATCAACATTAGCTCTTTGCAGAGCACCTATTTAATTAAACCATTAACAGAATAGAATTACATATTTGGTGGGACATAAGAGAAGGGATAATGATAACTAACATTGGATAGCTAGGGACCCAAGCTTGGTTGCTGACAAAGACGAAAGAGAACCAAGAAAGTCCCCCATGGGCGTACGTGCAACACCCACGATACAAACATCTGTTGGTAAGAAGACAAAAACAAAAACATTCAATTATTGAAGCAAGCAAGTAATTGGGTCATGTTTACTTTATCCACCAGGAACCAAAACATAACCGGAGCACCGGAGACTGGTACAGAAAAAGGATCACCAACAAAGAAAGTTTGAGAACCCAAATTGTCATGGATCAGACTTGAAATTGAAGAAAGGGCAGACATAATTGGGTAATATGAATACTTCACCATATTACAAATCAAAATAATATATAGCAAAGCAAAACGGAAGCGTACCTCGAGGGTTAATTTCATCCATGACCACGAAGAAACGGTAGATTGAACTTCAGGAATCAACAAATGGGGATTGCATTTTTTTATTTTTATATTTTAGAACTTAAACTTAAAGGTCCTTCTCTCCGACTAAAATTACAATTTTTATTAGTTAGTTTTTTTTTTTCTTTCCAAATAACTTTTTTTTTCTTACCACTAGAAAATAAAAAAATAAAATAAAATATGTAATTATGTATTTAAATAAAGAAGTTTTGTTGTCATTTGCTCCTATATTTAATTTTTTTTTTCTTTTTTTTCTCCTTTTTTATCTTTCTATTTATCAGTATTTCTAGTTTACCACCGGCGGCCACCACCACCACCACCGTCCTTAAACCACCACAAATTTTTTTTAACTGTTAACAGATGTTAAAATCATTCACTCTTATTCTTGCAGACTGCATACATTTAGTGTACATTTTCTTCTATAGATGTCTGCAGATGTAGTATTTAGCATGTAGATATTTTACCTCTTAAAAAACAAACAAAATCTAAGTATAAGACTACGGGTGAAATAGAGTGTTATAAGGCTCGATTATTAGCAAAAGTATTCAATCAAAGGGAAGGAATAGACTTTGATGAAACATTTTCGCCTGTTGTGAAAATGAAAATTGTAAAATGTGCTTTAAGTATAGTTGTTCATAATGATTGGTTTTTGTATCTATTGGATGTTAATAATGTTTTCTTGTATGAAGCTTTAAATCAAGATGTATATATGGTTCCACCTGAAATATGTTTTACAAAAAATGAAAATAAAGTTTTTAAATTAAAAATGGCTTTACATGGATTAAAACAAGTACCAAAAATGTGGAACGAAAGATTAGTTGTAGTTTTAATGGAACTTGGTTTTATTCAAAGTAAATGTCACTATTCCTTGTTTATTAAATATAAATATATATGTGTTTCTTGTGTTGCTTGTTTATGTAGATGATATAATGGTTACATGTAACAGTTAGAATAAATAAATAAAGTAAAACAGTTTTCAAGAACTAAATTTTTAATAAAAGATTTTGGCTTGTTGAAATATTTTCTTGGTATTTAAGTTGTTAGAACATATTCTGGTCTTTGTTATCTCAAAGAAAATATTGTATTGAATTGTTAAGTAAGTTTGGGTTAACTGGTTGTAAACCAGTTACTACACCAATTGAACCACATTATGTTTTGGCAAATTTTTGTATAAAGGATGTTACAAAATTAGAAAATATTACAAATTTTAATATATTAATTGAAAATTTATTTTATCTTTCAATTAAATTGTTTTGTGATAATAATGTTGCATTAGCTATTGTAGCTAATACAGTTTTTCATTCTCGCACTAAGCATTTTGAACTTGATTTATTTTTCTAAGAGATAAATCTCTAATGATAATAATTAGTGTAGTTTCTGTAGACTCAAAAAAATCAGTTAGTTAGTTGATGTTTTGACTAGAGGGTTACCTGTTAAAAAACTTGATTTTTTGACAAAGAAGTTGAATCTCTTGAGAATAGCTTATATAGTCAATGATTCAATTCAGATTCACTGACTTTTGATTTCTTTTTAATTTTTTGGTGCTGATTGGAACAATTGAGAGGTAGGAAGACTTTGTCGAATAGTGAGTTGATGCCACGAAAAACGGTTGCTCATTTCTATCTTGAAGAAAGTCAAGCAGGAATAGATGGCCTGCCCCTAGCTCTAACTAATATCTCTACTTGGATAACACTGTCACAATAAAATTGTAGGTTTGGTCCCTTTGGCTAAAAAATTACAAATTTAGTATAAATATTTGAGAAAAGGTTACAACATGGTTCGTATGGTTTGGTTAGGTTGTATATTTTGTCTGCAACATTGAAAAATTGCAAACTTAATTCAATAATTTTTTTGATGAATGTGGGAACTACCCGACTAACTAGAAGGAATAGATAAAGTGATGGGTTGGTTTCTCCAATAAAAATCGCTTTAAGTAGGAATTAAACTTAATTCAATATTTGTTATTGCATAAATTTTCCCTATGATTTAATTAGCTATATGTTTAGTACGTAGATCAAACCACTATTTAAATTAATGTTAGAACATATTAATTAAGTTCAATCAATACAATAATATGTGAATCAACAAATTATTTAAACAATATAAAAATAATTTAAACATATTCAATTAATTAATTGCTCCAAGCCAACAATTTAAATAGGATTAAAATAATTTGCAAATCCAAAAAAAAATCAAAAATATTCGTTACCTAATATTTCTTATTCAAACATTTTTTTCTAATTTCTATTTTTGTTTGGAAAAATAATGTGAATTAGTTGTTTTAAAAGCTTCATGAGATTATACATATTATTTTAATAAGTTTTAAATAATTTGTTTGAATTCATGGATTATTAATATTAATCGAACTTAAATAACTAGGTTATAACATTTAAAATATAATAGTAGGTAGTTTAATATGAGAATTAAACCTAAAATTGAATAAATCATACATGTGCAATTGATCAAATCATACGGATCATCTATGCAATCATCTCTTAAATATTTGAACCAAATTTGCAATTTTGCAATGTTGGATACCAACATGCAATTAATCTGACTATACCACACGGATTATATCTTACTACTATAATAAACAAAAATCATTTTTACCACTTGTCATGTTTTTAAAATACTAATGCCATATGTCATCTTACTGTTATTTCATTTAATTCTCTTTTTTAATAAATAATTATATCATCTCTCCTATTAAATAATTATAATGTTAATCATATTATTTACCTTTTTTTATATTAAGAATTAAAAATAGTTTTAAATAAATTAAAATTTTATTTTTATTAAAAAATATGTACTTTTCTAAAAATTAGAATTTTCTTATAAATAAGAAATATTTAAAATCTTTATTTTTAGGAAATTAACAATTTTCTCAAAAGATGATTTTTTTTATATGAAATTAACTATAAAACTAAGTTTTTAAACAATATGATTTTTATAAACAAATGACATTTTTTAAACAAAACATTTAAAAATGATTTTTTTAAAAACCAAAAGTTTTAAAGAAATGACAGGAAAAACTATACTTTTGACATAAAAAAATATATGAAGTTTTCAACGTCATAGTTTAAAAATCTTAGTTGCTACAAACTAAGAAGATCAGATAATAATTCTTTAGTTATTTGAGTTTTTAATTTTTAGTCTATTACATAAAATCTTTATCTATACTTACTTTAATCATCTTATACCAAAATATTGTTTTTTAATTCTTAAGTTTTTATTACTAATTATTTAATATTTTTTGATTAATCCGTATAATACACGGGTTAATAACCTATTTTACTAATAAATCAAAATGTTTGGGGACACTTGTCAAAAATTTAGAGCTTGTTTACATTAATTTTCCCGCTTCTCTCTCTTATTAAATGCATATATTTATAACTACTAATTATATTTTTTATACATTTTTCAATTAAAAAATGGTCTTACTACATTAAAAATATATTAATATTAAAAAATATATTAAATACTAATTAAAGTATTTATACCTTTTATAATTAGAAAAGATTTCTCAATATACTAATAAAACTCTAATTAATATTTTATATGAAATTTTTTTCAATTGTATTTAACTCAAAGTATCCTTTTATAATTTATAAGTCGTTATTATTAACTATTTAAAAAAAATAATCAAACTTTGAAAAAATAATTGTTTAAAAAATAGTATTTTTATTTTATTACTTAAAGTATTAACTTATATGTAACTTCAATCATATTTTAAATAAAAAAAATCATTTTTAGTTATTAAATTTTTATCATTGAATATTTATTAGTTTTAATTCAACCCGTGTAATACACGGGATGCTAAACTAGTATATATACATACATACATACACACACACACACACACACACACATATATATATATATATATATATATATATATATATAACATTCTCACGAATATTTGAAAATTTTAATTTTAAGGACCAAACATGCAATTTAATCAAATTAAAGGAATAATTAAGACAATTAATTATAAATGATGTATATAGATCAAGATGTATATATAGGTGCACATACTAACCAGAAGGAGCTCCATCATCTGTGCGTTACAGCTATATGGATAAGAAATCTTTCACCGCTTTTGTTATTGTTGTTGCTATACTCTCTGGTATGCATATATCTCTCTGAAACATATTGTCAACTAATTGTCTAATTTGTACTAATTTAGACATGCGTACCACATTATTTGGTAATCCTTGATTTGTTTTACAAAATTAGAACCAATAATCAATTGGTTCAATCGTAACATCATTTTTTTTAATAAGGTCATGTGTTAAAATCTTACCCATAATTTGTTTCGGATGAACTAGTAGGTTTTATCAGTGATGAGTGTTCTCCTTATTAGTAGTGGCAAAATACTAGAGATTATTTAATTGTTGCTCATTTTATCTTGTATAGAAAAATAACAATAAAAAAGAAAAACTACGTCGCATCTATCTTTATTTTATATCCAGCAAATGTAATTTGTTTCGGATGAACTAGTAGGTTTTATCAGTGATGCGTGTTCTCCTTATTAGTAGTGGCAAAATACTAGAGATTATTTAATTGTTGCTCATTTTATCTTGTATAGAAAAATAACAATAAAAAAGAAAAACTACGTCGCATCTATCTTTATTTTATATCCAGCAAATGTAGCTCAAGTGGTAAGGATCCTGCCTTCCAAATGGAAGGTCAGGGGTTCGATCCTCTCTGGGCACATTTAATGGATATCCAGGTGATGGAACGAATCTGGGCTTTATCCCGGGTTCGAACCTAATGGGGGGCGAGGGTTTACGGATTCAATCCGGTTCCCGCGCATCTGGGGGCACACTAACCCACACCAGAGATTGGAGTAATCCGATCTTGGCTATCACTCGCCAGGAAACTGAAGATAATACGTTGGGTTAGTTTAACTGCCGTTCAAAAAATCTATCTTTATTTTATGCTGATTTTTATGCAAAGCTACATTAGCCACTCAGTAATCCAAGAACACGGATTCTTATTATTAAAAGTTAATTAGGCCGGGGCTAACACCCTCAAGATTTTGGAGCGTCAATAAAAAAAATACCCATTGCATATCAATTGTTTCCTAACTGTATCTATATTGTAAATTAAGTTTTTGGCTCAACTAACAGATATGCATTTTTTTTAATTTGGGTTATTGTAATATTAACAAAAAAATGATAATTATATATTCGTGTTAAGGTCAGCTTGTTGTGTTTGTTTGATTTACATATATTTTTAAAATTTAATTGGTTCCCTTAAACAAATTCTCATTAAGAATCAATTCAATTTATAGATATAATTAAAATAATTTAAAATTAACCAGCCAAAAAATGAAACATTCAGCATCTCTAACTTAGTTTTTTTTTAACGGCAATACTATTACTCCTAAATTACACCCAATTTTCCCTCTTACTTGGATTTGAACCCAAGACCTCCTTTCTAAGAGGCAATGCCTGACTCCGAGTTTTAGGTTTCTTTGGGCCTAAAAATTAAAACGATTGAGGTGGCTCGATCCTAGAATAGTTTTACAATTAAAATAATTTAAAAATATATCATTTGAGGAGATTTCGTGTCATGAAAAATGTAGCCAAAATGTGGCTCGTATATAGATGTGATCTCCATGCACTGCATGCATGCATGCTTATTTATTTTCATTATCGGTTAAACGTACATGCAGCAGTTGCAATCTGTCCAAGAAATGATCCTTTCCAAGGTCAGTATTTAAGAAACAGAGAACTCAGGTTTTTCAAGGACCATCTCATCAATGCCACCAACACCGCTACAGGTAATTAAACACACACACATGTACTAAGGTTTGGAATACTGTTAATGTGTTAACCCAAATAACTTCGTCAAAATCAATCTAAATCTTTGATTTTTTTCGATCATTATTATAACACATGTATATATAACACTTTCTTCGTTCATGTGTATGTGTAAATTCATCGCTGTTTAAGTTGTAAATCTTTGGATTACAATATTGCAACCATTTAGACCAAAAAACTTACAATAATGTTAAATCTTAAACAGTGATGAATTTACGTATGCACATAAAAGAAGAAAGGGTTATACATATGTTACACTGATGTTGAAAAAAAAATCAAAGATTTGGATTTATCTTAGCAGAGTTTCTTAGTTAGTTTTATTTCAAATCCTATATATGTAATTAATTAATTAACTGTTAACAAAGTTAATCCACTTGAATTGTTTTTTTTTTATTGTTTCAGATCATGATACAACGAGTAGCGATTGCTCCAAAGAAAGCATCTACGTATCCCAAGGGCAACAACGCCTCTTCCTGAAGGGATCCCTACATACACGGTTCAAATTCAAAACATATGCATGCCGATAATTATGACAGCTGGAGGTTCATGTAGCATCTATGACATTCACTTGAGTTGTGGGTGGTTTAGCTCCGCCAGACTCATCAACCCAAATGTGTTCAAGCGGATCTCCTACGATGACTGCTTGGTAAATAACGGAGACCCGATTAGCCCTGGTCAAACCATCTCTTTTCTATATGCCAATACCTACCCCTATCCTATGTCAGTATCTTCGGTTTCATGCTACTAACCCAACCCAACCCAACATCTATTTATAACCATGCATGCATGCATGTACATTAATTTGTTCTTCTACGTACGTTTCCCTTATTATTATCATAATTTGTGTATGTGTATGTACGAAAAAGGTCAGATATGAACTCGTGTTTTTTTGGGAAAACACTTTTATTACACATGTAAATTGTAATAGACTTCTTGTTGTTCTTTAAAAAAAACAAATAAACAAATTTACATAGTAAAATTGTACTAATCGGAAAGGTCCAATGTTGTAAGATAAAAACAAATATTACCTATATCTCAATGTAATAAAAAAGTTGTTTTTATAGAGACCCTTGACTAAAACAATAAATAATAATTCTTTCTTTTTAAATAACTGTAGAAACACTTTTTTTTGTTTATACATGTGTAAAAAAGTTATGACACTTGTCACAATATTTAGAGTTGTCATTTATGTAAATCAATATCGATGCATACAAGGAGTGTAACCTTTGCTAACTAACCTTGTTTAATTTAGATTGTTAACTTGCTATAACTGTCACACCCCGAGCCGGCGGGCTGAATCGACTTTACCGTCGGGCAGAAGGTTATCGGGGCGCGATATCGTGTGATAATCTTAGTGATCATATTGTTTACATAGCACATGAGATATAATGAGAAAGGCTAACATGACATTGATATAAAATTACAAAGTTAAATTACATAATACATCTTAATAATTTAACTAAGTAAATCTATCCAAAAAGAATCATTGAGTTTCTATCTTATATATGCACAAGATTTACAAAAGATGATTCAAAGTTATGTCATTCAAAAATATGCACAACACAAAAGTAAGCTGCCCTGATGTCTGGTGACTAAACATGTTCATCACCTGAGAAAACATGCATTTAAAACAAAGTCAACACTAGGTTGGTGAGTTCATAGGTTTAGATATTTAAAAAAACTGTTGGAGTTATTTACACAACATCTTGTAATACATAAGTCTTAGTTATTCTCTCTATAGATACACCTACAGATAGGATATCGTCCAGTTAAGCATACTTATATATAGGGCATACGTATCACGAATGAAGCCGCCAGCCCACCACACACTTAACCGAACTCAATACCACCTGTATTGTAGCTATAGATACCCATTTCATCACACATAGGCTTAATCCTAATTAGAATTTCCCATATGATAACCCATTACTTCACAATGATATTAACATAGCATAATAGGTTTTAAAGTGTACAAATTTCCACAGTTATAAATGGTGGATTACGACAGCTATAAATGGTGGTATACACATTCTATTTTAAAGAGTAAACTTATCCACAGTTATAAGTGGTGGATTACCACAATTATAAATGATGGTCTTACCACGGTTATCAGGGGTGGTATAATCTTTAACTTACTATTACTCACATCTGATTAGGAAGTGAGAGTAAGTCTGACACGTAGTTCTATACTTCTATCCCAATTGTTCTATATGATTGAATTGACCATATTGTAGCCACCACAAAGGCAAACCACAATGTCCTCAATTCATTCCTATTCCTTAGTTTTTCCCAAGACCTCACAACTATCTGCCACCGACTTGCGACACGAGAGAGGTCGGTCTCTCAGTCTACCAGTCCACCGAATATAAGTGGTGAGATAATTAGCAGACACTATCATACTCTTATCACCCCTGTCAGAAATAATAGAGTTGGAATAGGCTGGCTAAAAATCAAAAGAGTTCTTATAGTCCTCATTCCAAAATCATCAACTCATCACCTCATGTTCATCATTTCATAGGAATCTCATAGATATAACACATATGTTCTCACAGGAATAATATATCTATTTTCTTAGAATTAACTGAAATATTTCCATCTGAATAACAGTTACAATTTCCTTTGAATTAATAAATAAATTCATCAGGAATAACATGTAAACCTCAAAAGGATCACAAATGTAATCATAGATGAATAATAGTCTTATCTCTTAGAATTCACAGATATTGTCTCAGAGGAATAATAGTTATAACTCATAGAAATCATAGATATGGCCTAACAAGAATAACAGTTATAATCTCATAGTCATAACATTAACATAACAAGGCATACAATTGTAACAACAAAGTACAACCTTATTATCATAAAGTGTACTAAAACATTTAAGAAAAGTTTTAGCATGTTATCAGCCTCGCAGTTAAATCAAAAGATTAGTAAAAGGGGCATATGAACTCACCCTGTTGCTGTAGTGGTTGACTAAGACTCAATAAATGCACGCCCTCACTGTTGTTGTACTAATGTTGTATTCACAGTAGCTATGATCCCTTATTTGATTGTTCTTTTTAAAATCTGAGGTGTTAACTGAGTTCGTATAGTGAAAATGACTCATTCTTGTGATATTCATAAAAATGACTCATGCTAATGACCATTCATACGAATGAGCCATGCTAATGACCATTAGTATGAATGAGTCATGTTAATGAGTGTTCACACGAATGACTCATGCTAATGAGTATTCACACGAATGAGTAGCTCACACGAATGACTCATGCTAATGAGTGTTCACACGAATGAGTAGCTCACACGAATGAGTAGTTCACACGAATGAATCATGTTAATGAGTAGCTCACATGAATGAGTGGCTCATTCTTATGAGTCATTCGCCTGAAACGGGTTTCAGCCATGGCATGTGGCGATTTCGAGTTTTGGTCGAATATATAGTCGTTTTGAGTGGGTATATGTGAGAAAACTCATTTAGAAGGTGTATGGGTTGAAAAAAAGATGTTTTAAACCGGTTAAACTTCGTCTTTTGTTGGGTTTGTAGAAAACCCTAAAAACCGAAACTTTGAGCTCGATTTACCTTCGTTTAAGCCGGTTTCAATCCCTATCCCTTGCACTTTCGGGTTGTACACGTCGTGGGCTTCGATTTGATACCAAATTCGCACGATTTGGTCAAGA
Source organism: Mikania micrantha (assembly GCA_009363875.1). Lineage (NCBI taxonomy): Eukaryota > Viridiplantae > Streptophyta > Magnoliopsida > Asterales > Asteraceae > Mikania > Mikania micrantha. The sequence continues at coordinate 86,509,643 of CM018681.1, read as the reverse complement.
AACAAGAATTTTAGGTTGATTTCTTGGGTGGGTTATTAGAGAGAGAGAAAGACGAGAGTTAGAGAGAGGGAGTGTAGGTGAGTGTAATAAACGAGAAAATAAAAGGGGTTTTATGGTTTTTATACCCGGTTTCATTTGGGTTCATTCGGTTGTTCGATTTTACGTTCACGTTGCGTTTACGAAACATAACGCGTATTTTTCGTACTTTGAATAAAATAGTTTTATTTTATTCTTTTTAAGGTTGAAATTCCTAATAATTTCTCAAATTTCTTTTTCTCATTTTATTGTTTCGAAAACGCTAATTTTTAATGTTTCGTCAGATGGTATCACCTTCGCGCGTATTCGTTCGAATCGTCACCCGAACGAACACGACGATGGATTTAATTTCTGATTTTGTTTTCTACCTTTCAAATATCATTCATAACTTAAGCCCATAGATTTGTTTGTGTGAATCATCACCCACGCAAACACACTGTCAGTTTAGAATTCGTAAATGATACTGAAACATTGTTTTGATTTGGACCTTCTCACTAACGGACTCAACTAAACTTACCTATTTGCACATAGTTATATTGTTTTCTCTTTGTTTTTCACACTGAATTATCGGCCATCTGATTTCTGTTATTTATGGAAATCAGATCGCAACCGATATGTTTTTGTCATTTGTTCTTACACTTGTTATTTCTCATGATTTGTTTTATTTCTGTATTTCGATTTTCATCAAAGTACGTACAACTGTCATATGTTCCATAGCCTTGTTGTCTCACAACTGTTTAACGAATAGTTATTCACGCATAGTCATTCACACATAGTTATTTACACATAGTTATTGTGAAAGTACACATACCGTACGGATTGCCGAACGGTCGGGTACTAGTTGTCACAATAGCCCATCAAGATCAATTCAAACATTTTTTCCCGAATATTATTATTATTATTATTATACATATATAATATTTCTTTATGTTTTGAAAAGACTTTAATAAAATAAAGAGTAATGAAAATACAAAAGATAACTAAACAACTTAAAAAACTAAGGATTGAGATAGAGAAGCACTACATAGACTATTAGACTTAGAATCCTAAAGGTAACTTCTGTCACATCCCAACTGATGATGAAATACGTTGAGGTATGATTTGTAATTGTTTAAAAGATAACGGTGTTACTTTAAATTTTAAATATATTAAGCAAATATATTCATTTCATTCAACCAAACAACCAAATAACATTTAAACACATAAAAAATATTCCAAATTCAACAAATAACAAAATACATAAATGTAGCATTGGTTCTTGAAGCAGCATTTGCAAAGCGCTTCGTAAAGCAACAGAAGGTATGCTGAGTTTCTTTTTGTTAAGGTTTTGTGATAATCATCATTCGCTTATGTTTAAATGGTTGATTAATTTTTATAAAAGACAATTACATGCAAAAAAAATATTTGTGAATAGAAATTGATATTTTCAAAATTACTTATTACTACCATTTTTTCCACCATACATAATAAAATCAGTGTGACGAACACTTAAATTAGGGTAATAATCCTCCCCTAAAAATCTTCCCCCTTTTTTTTTTAAAAAAAAAAGATTCATGCTCTTTTCTAAAACTTCTTAATATTTTTATACAATATGATTTTCTTATAAAATAAATGCCACTGAAGAGAAGTGTTTTTATATCTTTAATTCGAGTCTAATCTTGTTATAGTTTCGTGCTTTTTTTATAGTTCATTGTTAGATCAATGTAATAAAAATGTCAATGTAATGAACACTAAGATCGGTGTTACATCAATGCAAAAAAAAAGGTCACAAGTTGTTATAATGACTAATCATCAATTTCTAGATAAAGGTCCACAATCAAAGTAGAATTTCATCACAATATGTAACATTTACACCACAAAATCAAAGCAACACTTCTTCACATTTAAGGTAACGTTTACATTATAATTAAAGTGATAAGTTCATGTAATATAAGGAATAATCCAAAAGAATATAAAACATGCATTGATGTAAAAGAGAATGAAATTGATAAAACAAGAAGCAACATTTATATAAAACATATGGAATAATTAACATAAATTTTGCTAAATGATCAAAATGAAACATGTTCCATGTTTTCTTTAATTGTTTTATAGATGGTATGTTATTTAAAACTCATTACATTAACCTAAATGATGTTTTAGATTTTTTTTAATTAAAATCTATTTTTTTAGCCTAACCTTGTGTGTGTGTCTATGTAAGAATTGACTAGCTAGTTTAACATCATTGGAATGGGTACAATTGAAGTTCATTTGATCTAGTTCCTGGTAGTTTGTAAATGACTTAAATCCTTTTTTAACACTCCATGTCTCAGCTAAGCAGCTTAAACAAGACATGGCTATCTTTCTTTCTTTGCATTCTATTTTGACATTCAATAATACAAGAGCTTGAAAACCTTTCATTAGAAAGTATATTATCATATATTAATAATACAGCAAGAGGTCATGAGACTACCAGAACCGGGTAAAATTCAAATCCAGGCTTTGCATCTAATCGTTTCCTGCTACTGAACTGGGATTATCATAACTGGGTAAAGGTAGAACGGAATCTGATAATCCCAATTATGGTTCCATATTCACTGAAAAACGAGAACAACTTATACCTGCCGGTTCCGGTTCAGGTAATCGATTCTGATCCCGGAACCTTTTTTTTTCCTTCCATCTCTAATTCTAATCATTGTGAAATATGACATGTTTTTTAGTACAACAAGTTAACAGAAAGATCTATTGGAATTATATGTATTAGTTACATATTTAATTATTAAAACTAAGTTTATGTTCTACGATGTGAGATGTTCACAACGAACTAAACTGGGTCCAAAAGTAAGCTAAGATGAATGAGATATCGAAGCTAACCACTGACAGGAATCAGTTGTTATAACCATTGAAAGGAGTCAGTGGTTATCGGATCAGTAGTTGCCTTCCATGGTTATCAGTGGTTGCTATACAAGATTGTGATAAGTAGTTGCTATCTATGGTTGTTATCAGTGGTTGCTATCCATGGTTGCTAGCAGTGGTTGTTTGCCAACTGTTAAAGAAACATCAGTTATTGTTTATCAGTTTCAGATGTTGCATTGAATAATCAGTTTCAACTGACTAATTCAATTTTCTGATTGTTAGACAAAATTAATTCTTGTATGTTTCTGACTGTTAGACAAAATTAATTGCTTTTTAAAGTGCAGACTTTAATTCTTGTATGTTTCAAGTGTTGATCTACCAGTTAAATATAAGGTTGTGTAACTTGGTAAAAATATACTAAAAAAACACTAAGAAAAATTCTGAAAAACACTGTAATACACACTTTCTTTCTAACACTTTTACAATTGATCTTGTTTTCCATACTCTTGTTTCAGGTATAATTTCAGGTGCTAGGTTAATTCCCACAGTACATCCTGCTCCGGCTGTTGTACCCAGAGAAATAGACGGGATTCACATTGGTGGCCCGAAATCTGTTTTAAAAGACCTCTGTTGAACATAACTCCTCAGCCAACACCTGTTCTTTTCTTGTTATTGTTTTTAATCTTATGTTTTCATTGTAATTCTTATTTTATTGTAAGTGTTTGAGCATTCAGGTTTATTTGAAATTGTATTGTAATCTGAAATATTAAATTAAAAATATTTATATTATTCTGTGAACGATTCTCCTACATGATCAGATCGTCTGCTTTATTATGTGGTTGTAGATTGTTGTCATGAATTGCTGGTATATGAAAATTGAGCAAGCAAGCGAGCAAGATTTTGTACAATTATGAGTGAAAATTGTTGTGCTTATTGTTATGTGCATGGCAGCAGCTGGGTTTATTTAGTTTATTTTAATAGTTGTTAATAGTTAATGAGTACGGTTTTATGTTTGTGGTCACGTTTGCTCAGTTTGCTTTAGTGGGTTAGTAAGTTTATGCTTTATTTTCTTATTTCTAAGATGTAATTGTTCTACGAGTTGAATGAATGAAGTGTGTGTTTTCGGTGTTCATCATACTAAAAACGAGTGTTAGAGAGGATAAGAGAGATCTGATCTATGCCAACATCTAGTATCAGAGCAGGTGTTAACAAGAGGACCAGTGACGGAGCTTGACCAAAAGTATAGGGGGGGCGAAATAAAAATTTTTAAAAATTTTACACTACGTATCGAGAAATGTACACTACTACACGAAAAAACAGGGGGCGGTCCCCCCTCCCTACAAAGCTCCGCCCATGAAGAAGACGACAATGGCGAACAATCAGGTTGGGTTACCCACATCTTGAGTTCACGGCGTGCCTACAACTCAACTTCCAATTTTCAAAGGAGAGGGCTATGAGTTCTGGAGTATTCGCATGAAGACCATTCTCATGTCTCATGATTTGTGGGAATTTGTGACTGTTGGGTACAACCACAATGATGGTGATCGACAGCAGTTTAGAGAGAACAAGAAGAATGATGATATGGCCTTGTCTTTCATCCAGCAGGCTGTCCATGATGAAGTGTTTTCTCGAATTGCAACCGCTACATCTTCAAAAGAAGCATGGACACTCTTGGAGACTGAATTCCAAGGTGACTCTAAGGTCAAGATGGTGAAGTTACAGGGGCTATGAAGAGAATTTGAGACTCTGCAAATGAAAGATGGAGAGAACATTGGCGATTACTTGTCAACAGTAACGAAGATTGTCAATCAAAAACGTGCCTATGGAGAACTTGTTCCTGACCAAACTGTTGTGGAGAAAGTTTTGAGAAGTTTTCCAGTAAAATGGGATCATGTGGTGACTGCAATTGATGAATCTAAAGATCTCACACAGCTTTCATTCGATCAACTAATGGGATCTCTCCAAGCACATGAGGCGCAGGTCAATCGTGGTACTGAAGTGGTTCATGAAGAACAAGTTCTTCAGGCTGCATCTCGTTAAGATGAACGACCTGGTTGGTACCAAGGGAGAGGAAAAGGAGCTGGTCAGAATAGAGGAAGAGGCCGTGGTAGAAACTATGGAAGAGGTCAAATTCAATGTTACAATTATAACAAGTTTGGTCATGTATGAGCGGACTGTTGGAACAATCCGCAGGCTCAAGCAGCGGTTGAACGAGAAGAAGAGGACAGTGAATATCATCTCTTCATGGCCATTGGAAATAATGAAGGCTATAAAGACAGGGGGTTATCGATAGTGGGTGCTCCAACCAAATGACAAGTCAAAAGGGGTTGTTCTAGAGTATGGATACTACAAAAAAAAATGCAAGTTAAGATGGGCAATGGAAAGAACATACAGGTTGAAGTAGGGATGGCAAAAAAACCCACGCCCGACGGGTTTACCCGAAACCCGCTACATATGGGACGAGTATTCCCAAGCCTGATGGGTATTGGGCCGGGTATGAAATTAATTTTTCAAATTTTCGCGGGTATGGGACGGGCTTGGGATTTGTTCATATATCCGTTTACCCGGACCGATTACCCGATTATATATACCCGTTTACCCGTCCCGTGTACCTGATTATAAATACCCATTTATATACATTTGAAGTAGATAGAATTTGTTTCTTTTTTATTTTTTTTTTAACTTTAGAAATTGTTCATAGAGTTTGTTTCTTTTTTATCTTTGTTTTTTTTGTGGCAACTGCAACATTTTTTTGGAACCATTTTGTTAATTGATATTTTTTATTTTATATTGAATGATGGTAACTAACTTATGACATTTTGAAATTTCATGATATTTGATATATTAATAATTTGTTATTGTCATATTTAACATATAGTTATTGGTTATAAAAAAAATAAATTTATTATCAGTTACCCGATACTCGACGTGATTTAAGCCAGTTATATAACTAAACCCGCCGGGATACCTGAAACCCGCCGGGATACCCGGTACCCGACGGGTAAATATTCGATAGATACCCGATGGGTTTTAGGACGGGTATGGGACATACTTTTATAAACGGGTATGGGACTGGGATTACTCAAACCCGTCCCAAACCCGGCCCATTGACATCCCTAGGTTGAAGGGAAAGGCAAAATCAAACTTGAAGTCGAAGTAGGTAAATTTCGAGTACTTGATAATGTCACACCCCCACCTCTCGTCACCTCGTGTATGATGTCACTGAACTGGTTGTGGAAGCATAGTGGTGATGTCTCCGAGGTGAGGGGTGACTTACTTGATCCGATATCACAAGCACACAGATTAACTTAAAATAATTACATTACTAGGTTGTCGCAATCACAATTACATTACAGCCAAGTTTGTTTAATTACAAAACTAATTATTCAAGTGCAAGTATTCCAAAAGTGTGTTCTCACCGGTGATTACTGTTTACCTGCAAAAAGGTTTGAGTTTGAAACGTCAGCACAAAGCTGGTGAGTTCGACAGTTCAAATTTAAAACAATATGATATGATAAGTATGTTCTCAAGAAGTTCAGTTCCGGATAACCATGGGACCCGTATCTAGTTCCTTTCGGACTGATATGTTCTTGTTTTGTGAAGATATTACCCGTCGGTAAATATCTTGGTGCCTCATTGTCTTAATGTTTATCACTTACATTAAGAAGTTTTGGAAATAGATAACAAACATTTGCACCAAGGGGAGTTGCAAGCTCCCGGCAAATGGGTTGTCAGCCAATAGTACTATCAATGTTTTCTATTCGGCCCCACACGGGTTCACTAGATACAGTTCATGAAATGAGGTCTTTTGATTCTGTGATAAAGATACTAACGGCAAAATCCCATGAAATCACACAAAAACATGAAATCACACAGATAATAGTGATGCATATCATATGTTCATAAAAAAATTTACAGAGTTACCCCGATATTTATAAAACATTAAAAAGAAAAGGGGGTTGCACGAAACTCACCTGATGATATAAATGTAGCAAAATATCTCGAAGCTGGTAACAAAGAGATGATTCTGCATTTAGTTATATTTAATGAGTTATTTATGTTCTAGTTTACTGATTAGATCTTTCTGAACGTTCAATGTCAAGGACATTGCTTTGTAAGTCATCAAACTGATATTAAATGTTTAATTGATTAATTTGTTATCATATCATACAATGTATGATAATGTAGGAACCTACATTGCATTAGATTCCCAATACAAGGTTGATGACACTTTTGATTAATCAGAATAATCTCGGATTAACCAAATAGTTAATGTTGTTGATTATGATACTGTAACAGTTTCTAGATAAATTAATGGCTTAGGAATGATCAATCCTTGTTATTGATTACCCAAATATCATGAAATATCACAATGTAGCATCAGAATAGGTATAATAACCAAGTTTAACATACTAATCTGACTGTTATCATAAATATCAGATAATCTTTCCAATGAGTATGTTAATGATTGTGTTAGTTTGAAACACTTGGATTTAACCTTACATTTCAAGGATTAATCCAACTAATCACCTACATTGTCATAGTCAAATGGTTTAAACCATTATAATCATGGGTATGATTTCATGCAAACCGGGCATTACAACGGATTAAAACAAGGATTTAACCGTTAAAACATCGTGTTCTTTGTTTATAATCAATCCTAGCCATCATCTAGGCAATAATCAACAATCCTAACTATGTCATTACGTTCAAAATCAAGATCTAATCAATCAAAATCAAACCAGAAAGTTTAAACGGATCATTACCTAATCTGACGGATATCTGCGGCTAAAACAACGATCAGAACTTGTAGAAATGATTCCTGGTGCGATTGGTGACTCCTGATGGCTTCAAAAGGTTGTTTGGAGGCTTCAACTTTCGTCTGATAGACTTCTGGGTCGAAGAAGTTCGAGTTGATAAAAAATTTAAGATCTGCATGAAAATCTGATAAAGAAGATCAGATCATTGCACCGCCACACCCATCGCGTACCGCGACCAGAAGCCAAATTTGGCTTCGCGTACCGCGAAGATTTTCGGGAATCTCAGATATTTTCCATGCATCGCGTACTGTGGAGAACCCTCAATCCCTCCATCGCGTACCGCGACGAGTCCATTCGTTCAATACTTAGAATTTTTTTCTTCGTTTTTCGATTTCGGGCAATCCAGGACTCCGTTTTACACACGGTTTTCGCCCACGTTCATCATTTTTCGTGTACTATCAACCTATAGCAATTACAATTATTAAATCAACGTGGATTTCTAGAACGATCAAATGTACTCACATCATTGATGACGTAATTCTCGTATGCAACTGTCACAGATAACGTGCAATTTGTTCCTGAATTAGATTATAATCTGCTGAGTGTAGGACACTTGATGTCTAGTGGTATGTTATATCATTTGACAATGCATGTACAATCACATGCAAACAAACATGTGAAGTTGTATGTGTTGTCAACAAAACATATAACAATCTATTCCCATTAGATGTATCTAAGCAGAGTAGATCACCCAAAATCTTATTAGTTGTGAGTAATGATGATTCTATAATATGGCATCTTCGATATGGTCATCTTCAAGAAAGAGGGCTCAAGCTTTTAGCCGAGAAAAATATGGTGCATGGCTTGCCATCAATCACACCTTGGCCTGCGTGTGAAGGATGTATTTTCAGGAAGCAAACTTGAAAGTCCTTCTCACAATCTGGGTGGCGAGCCTCTCGGGTGTTGCAACTTGTTCAGGTTGATTTGTGTGGACCAATGTCTACAAAATCATTTGGTGGCGTTTTGTATTTTCTTTTGCTTGTAGATGATTATAGCAGAATGATATGTGTGTATTGTCTTGCATCCAAATTTGAGGCATTTGGGAAGTTAAAAATATTTAAAGCAAAAGTGGAGGCTGAAACGGGAAGTAAACTTGCTTCTCTAAGAACAGATAGAGGAGGAGAATTCATGTCAAATGAGTTCAAGTCCTTGTGCGAAGAGAATGGTATTCATAAAGCTTTAACCACCCCATACACTCCATAACAAAATGAGGTGGCTGAACAGAAAAACAGAACTATAGCAGAGATGGCTTGCTGCATGTTAGAAGAAAAGAAGTTAAGCAAGATGTTTTGGGGTGAAACTGTGACAACTGAAGTTTATTTATTAAACAGACTCCATATGAGGCGTGGACCTGTCGCAAGCCTTTTGTTAGGCATTTTAAAGTATTTGGAAGTGTGGCTTATGTTACAACCGAAGAAACAAACAAAAAATTTAGACTCTAAATCCAAACAATGTGTGTTTGTTGGATACTGCATGAGCTCTAAAGGATATCGCCTTTTTGATCTTGAAAAAAGGGCAATTGTGATAAGTAGAGACGTATTTTGTGACACCCCGTAAATTCCAGGTCAGCACTTTAATTTATGAAATGTTTATTTAATTGATATTTGTACACGTGGAACTAGAATTGGTTTAATTTAGTGTGACATGTGGCACGACAGTACGAACACTGACACACAATAGGATAATCCAAGGGAATATCGAAAACCGCACACACGTGTCAGAAATCACGAACGCTGGTGAACGTCACAACATTTGGTCACAAAGACACTTCACGGGTCAATTATGGTTAATAATTGACAATTAGGGTCCAAACAATGCTCAAATGATGCATTACAGACGAGAAACGGGCGAAAACGAACTCAAACTAGGAAATTGGGCCTATTGGGCTCATTTGGAGGCCTAGGCGGTACGCCTAACCCCAAGCCTTGACCTTAGGCGATACGCGCGAGAGGCACAAAGGACGCCTCATCCGGTGGACTCGCGCGCTACGCCAGGCGCCACGCACGCCCGCCAGGCGATACGCCTGGGAGCCCTGTGACAACTAGTACCAAACCGGTCGGCAAGTTCGTATGGTATGTGTACTTTCAACAGTAACTATGCGTAATTACATGTGTATAAACAGTACTTGTATTAACAGAATTTTAAATACAAGAAACAGTTGTACGTATTTTCGTGTAAACTTAAATACTGTAAGTAAAACACTCAGTTGAAACATAAGTTGTGTGTATTTAAGTGAAAACCTAAGTACAGTTAACACAACAAATCACGAGAAACAACGGTGTTCAAACGAATAACAAGAACAAACCGGTTGCGATCTGATATCCATAGATGACAGGAATCAGATGGCCGACATTTCAATGTGAAAACAATGTGATAACAGGAGGTTTAGTTGAGTCCGACAGTGAGGAAACACAATTCAAACCATATTGCAGTGTCGTTTCAGAATAATAAACTGACAGTGTGTTTGCGTGGGTGACGATTTACACAAACATATCTGTGAGTTTAACGTTCTGAAATGATGACTAGGAGGTAGAAAACCAAAGTCCGAAAGCAAAACCATTGTCGTGTTCATTAGAATGACGATTCAAACGAATACGCGCGAAAACGAAAATTTCGCGTAAAGTTCCGGAAACGCAACGAAAACGCGAACCGAACAACCAAAACGAACCCGAATAACCGCGGGGTATATAAACCACTAATGAGGCCATTTAATTCATTTTCAACCAACCCTTTCTCTCTCTAGCATCATATTCCCGTCCATCTCTCTCTCTAGAACTTCCAACCTTCAAAGCTTCGTATCTCACTCGTTTGTGGACAAAATCGGGCGTTCTTGGTGTCCACGCGAAGCCCTCGACCTCCTCTACATGGAAGTACAACAGATCTAAAGAGTTACTCACTGGAAATTTAGGTATGATGCCACGAAACTTGTAAAAATTAGGGTTTTCTTGATGTGTTGTCAACTCCACCACATATCCGACCGATAACCCTAACCCCGTTACCCTCACACCTTCGTCGGACCAGAAGCAAGTAACACAAACATGGAATAACTTGAGAGCTCATGGGAATGATGGTGATGATGTTGAAGCTTGACCAAGGCAACATGTTCGCTGGATCTTCAGGTGGCCGAACCCAAGAATGAACACACGAACCTTTAACCCTACGAACCTTAGGGTGACTCACGAACCATCATATGAACAAGGAACCTGGTAGCTGGCAGCCGAACCATTTACTTTGGCGACGAACCTGTGCCAGCGAATCACTAGCCGAACCCTGCTAGGGTCCCATGTACATGAACCCTAAGCCATGTAGACGAACCCTCACCCTCGGCAGCCGAGCCTTTCATCGGCGAACCTTAGGCTGCTTCATCAGCGAACCCTCTTGAACCAGGTAGCCGAACCAAGTAGGAACATGCATGGGCGAACCTTCAAACCCTAGCCGAACCAATTGATATGGCCGAACCATAGCCCCTTTAATTCAATAGGTTTGCTGATGGATGCCAAGCATTACACTAACCGGTTGAGTTTAATATACCACTCGGCCAACAGTTGGGCCCTTGGTCGTTTATTTCGGTCCAGATATTTGTTGATCAGCCCAAATTGTTCTCTTGGCCACGTGAATTCTGGCCCAGCTAAACCTTTCACCCGAATAACAACCTACTAAACCAAGACCTATATTTGGCCCATGTGGTGCTAGTCTTGGCCCAAGAACCTACACACGTTTTTCCTAAGGCCCATCTCTTCACTCTCGGTCCAATTGAATTGGCCCAAGGATGATTACATTCGGCCCACTTGATTTAGGGTATAACCTAATACATTCATAAGGTTCAAAACATTATGGTTACTTAATTTCAATGAAATGATCTAATTGAGATATTATAAAATATTAAAGGTTAATAACCTTTCCCATTTATTTAAAACTTAAGCGGGATATTTATATACAATGATAATCTTAATGGGTATTATATAAAATAGTCTCATGACAAGTGAAACATAAAACCATCATAAATGACAAGTTAAGTAACTAAATTGTTAAGATAATAACATGATTCTTAGCAAGAGATTCGGGGCCGAATGATAATCAAGATCAAGAGATGATAACAAGTTAGAGATAACACATACACGTGCACAAAATCTTACAACTTATAAGTGAAATACCACGTGAATTCAATACAGGAGCGTGAAAAACTATCACAAGAACAATCAAAGAGAGCGTGCATTCTTCTTTAAGCTAAGTCAACCCTACAACAACAAGGTGAGTTCATATGCCCCTTTTACTTTAATCTTAACTGATTTTAAACTCTCAGGGCTGAGAAACATGCTTTACTTTTATTTACTTAAAAGTTTTGTTTAACATATTGCTATTACATTGGTTTTGATAATACTTAATTGGTTATTATCGTTTATAATTGTATGCATGCTTGTATGATCATGATATGTTAGGGATAATCAGATCAACACATTATAATAACCTAGTTGTAAGATTTTATCTTATAACACTTAGTTATTCTTACATAAACAAAACATTGGACTAATCACAGGCAAGTATATGAATGTTATAAAGATACTATATATCTTTGTAATAACATTCGATACAAGAGTTAAGTAAGTGTAATATGACAAGTCCTTTTAACACTTAGCTTTATAACTCTACACATATTACAGGAGAACATGGAACAAAGAATGATAATCATGATACTGTAACTTCATGATAACAACATCATTCACCCAATAATTAACATAATGTAATAAGACATGTTCTTATTTAACTTTGTTAATAACACTGAGAACATATGACATTGAGAACAATAACACGAATGAATACAATTACAATTAGTTACTATTGACCTGTTGTATTATATCATTTCAATCATGTGCCATTTGTACAAGTTGATCATGTAAGTCCCTATAATTCGCTGACCAGTTAGTTTGATGTGACTAAATCGACGACAGCATAGTGGTACCATAGGTTTGACAAACCTCTAGCTTGTAGGGCTAGTATGTTGATCATATCGATTCATTGGCCGGTAACGTATGACCGGTGACAGGGCGACTTCAAGTCAGGTTCTGGAAAGCGACACATGGTGATATTAATCTGCAGTGATAAGTAATTAATCCATCGTTTCTTGTTGACTAGTAGACTGAGTAATTTATATTCTCATGTCATATTACTAGTAACTATTGCGATGAGGTCTATGGGTACATAAAGTGATAGAGGTAAATCGGATGCATTGAGATCTGATTACGTGAGGATTTCAATAGATTCCTTTTAGGCTCTATGCACTATCAGTTGAGAACAAATTACAATTGATTAACTATCACTCTTAATCTTTAAAAGTGAAACAACAGTTAACCCCACAATTATAGAATAATACAAGGAACAGATTTGATAAATCTAATATCCTTAACATATATAATGGTTATCTAAACTTCGGTTCGATAACTACAACTATAGCATCATATTATTCTATACAAGATATCACAGGTGATCAAGAATGAGATGAACATATGGATTTGGGAATGGAAATCAATAGTTGTATTGCAAGTGGTGTGGAGTTCTAGTAGTGATGTGGTGGGATGTTGGCTAGGGCTTAGTTCCCTTACATATGCCCTATATATAAGCATCACTACTAGGATGATATAATACTTGTAAATATAACTATTGAGAAGCCATTGGGTGAACAGGTAAACATACAAGTAACACAACATACATTGTGATTGTGCATGTGAATGAATCAAGGTTTTCTATTAACATACTTATGAACTCACCAACCTAGTGTTGACTTTGTTTAAATGCATGTTTTCTCAGGTGACGAACAGGTGTAGGTACTTACATGCAAGGATTAAGCTAGTGGACTTTTAGAAGCCCTAGCTACTTTTGATGTTGCATACTTTTGATGACTAAACTATGAATCATCTTTTGCATATCTTGTACAGATACAAGATTGTAACATCAAGTGCCAGATCGTCCGGCAAGTCCGTACGGTATGTGTACTTTCACTATTTACTATGTGTAAATACGTATATGTGAACAGTGTTTGTGATAACAAAATTCAAAATACAAGAAACAGTTGTACGTATTTAAGTGAAAACTTTAATACTGTAAGTACAACACGCACGATAAACAATAGTTGTTAGTATTTAGGTGAAAACCTAAGTACAAATAATACAACGAATCAAGAGATACAACGGTGATCAAGTAAACAACAAGAACAAGTCGGTTGCGATCTGATATCTATAGATGACAGGAATCAGATGGCCGACAAATCAGTATGAAAACAAGTGAAAACATGAAGTGTAGTTGAGTCCGTCAGTGAGGAAACACAATTCAAACATAAATGCAGTGTTATTTCAAAATAACGAACTGACAGTGTGTTTGCGTGGGTGACGATTCACACAAACATATCTGTGAGTTAGAGTTCTGAAATAATGACTGAAAAGTAGAAAACAAAAGTCAGAAAGCAAAACCATCGTCGTATTCGTTCGGGTGACGATTCGAACGAATTACGCGCGAAGGTGACGCGATCTGACGAAACGAAAACGAAAATAATTTAATAAAATAAAATAAATAACATTTTACAATTTTGAAACTCATCAAATTAAATTAAATTTGTTCTTTTATTTATTATATTTAAATTACGCGTAAATTTTTCCGGAAACGTAACGAAATGCGAACCGAGCAACGAAAACGGACCCGAACACCCTCGGGGTATAAATACCCTTAAATGAGTTCATTTTACTCATTTTACTCATCTTCTTCTTCAAACAAACCCTAAAATCCCGGTTTCAAGAAAACACCTCCATTTCTCACCTTCTCTCCTCCATATCTCACTCATTTCTTAACCAAATCACTCCATTTTTGAACCTACACGAAGCTCTCATCACCCTCTACACGAAAGTACAACAGATCTAAGCAAAAACTCACTGAAATCCAAGGTAGGAGGCTGTGAATGTTGCGAAATTTAGGTTTTTATCCTTTTTGTTCAACCTAAACACTAAATCGGTTTAAGCCTTCCACCTCTTACCCCGACACTCACGAACCCTAGCCTTACATCCCCACCCTTGAAAACACCATAGAAACACGGGATGGTGAAGGGCTGAGCACCACCGCAGCTACGGCAGAAGGAGCCCACACAGATGGTCGAATGTCTGGGAGGCCGAATGAGGGCCGTATGACCTCCTTCGTCGGTCGCCTTCCATTCGCTGGTCAACTACATTCGCCACCCCCATTCGATGGGCAGTGACATTCGGTCTAAGACCCTCTCTCGGCAGCCACATTCGCCCACTAATCATTCGACCAAGGTTGTGGTATCCTCATTCGGCATAACAGACTCTCGTTCGACCAACATCCTTGTTCGGCCGACTCACATGAGTCCTATCCGGCCAAAGCAGCTGGCCCAGTAACCAACATGAGGCCCAACAGCCCAACATCTTGGCCCAGTAGACTCATTTGGCCCAACAGCATACTAATTCAGCCCAACAGTGGCCCAGAATTCCCTTTATTCAGCCCATAGTGCAAGTATCACATAGCCTAACAGCTTGGTTCAAAAGAATTCTTTGGCCCAACATCAATGAGATATCACACACATTTAACAGGCCCAATAGGCTGCCCAGGCCCACTGTTCTGGCCCAATAACCTATTTCAGCCCAATTAACTTGGTTCGGCCCACACATTAATGGGATTAGTTTATCAATGGCCCACATGGTTAAATTTCAATAAATACGTGAACCAATTCGTTTAAATAACATACATGGATATGGGGATAATATTATGGGTGAAATATGATGAACCTAATAAACTTGAAACATTAAACGTACAAGGGTCCTTGCATTGTTATCTATATACTATGTAACAATTGGTTCGAATATAAAAGGACTACCATGTGAGGTTTTAAATCATAGACATAAGTTTCTTATGGGATTATTTACTAGACCTCATATCAAAACCATTAACACATAATAACAAAGTAATGAGATTTCAAAGAATGATTTAAAGCTAAGGACACAACCTAAAATCATATGGATATAATGACCAATAACAATAGAATCAGGGCCGAACAATGACCGAGACTCTCAGGTGTTAGCCAACTTTAGGGCTAACACCTACACGCACACGAATGCCTACAAATGTATACTTATAAACTAAGAACATCGTGAAATAAATACAGGATCGTGAAAACAATAACAAGTACAATCAAGGGCGCGCGCACTCTAGTTTAAGCTAAGTCAACCCAACAACAACAAGGTGAGTTCATATACCTCTTTTACTTTAATCTTTACTGATTTTGACTCTCGGGGCTGAGAAACATGTTTACTTTTATTTATTTAAAAGTTTTGCTTAACATGTTATTTATACTTTGATTTTGATAATATCAAATTGTTTATTTTCGCTTATCATTGTATGCATGCTTGTATGATTATGAGATAACCGGGAGACTCAGATGATTATAATAATGTAATTTCTTAATCATCAACACATTAGAATAACATAGTTATAAGATTATATCTTATAACACTTAGTTATTTCCATATGAGCAAATACCTAGACAGTTTACACATAAACAAATAATGAGAACAATCCCACATTGAGACTTTGGGATCACACGGATTACAGTAAATGATGATCATGATAACGTAACTTCATGGGATTCTTATCATTTACACATAATTAACATGATGTAATAAGACAAGTTCTTATTCGACTTTGTTAATCACACGAGAACAATCCCACATTGAGACTTTGGGATCGCACGAATTACAGTAAATGATGATCATGATAACGTAACTTCATGGGATTCTTATCATTTACACATAATTAACATAATGTAATAAGACAAGTTCTATTCGACTTTGTTAATCACACGAGAACAATCCCACATTGAGACTTTGGGATCGCACGGATTACAGTAAATGATGATCATGATAACGTAACTTCATGGGATTCTTATCATTTACACATAATTAACATAATGTAATAAGACAAGTTCTTATTCAACTTTGTTAATCACACAAGAACAATCCCACATTGAGACTTTGGGATCGCACGGATTACAGTAAATGATGATCATGATAACGTAACTTCATGGGATTCTTATCATTTACACATAATTAACATAATGTAATAAGACAAGTTTTTATTCGACTTTGTTAATCACACAAGAACAATCCCACATTGAGACTTTGGGATCGCACGGATTACAGTAAATGATGATCATGATAACGTAACTTCATGGGATTCTTATCATTTACACATAATTAACATAATGTAATAAGACAAGTTCTTATTCAACTTTGTTAATCATATGAGGACAATTCCACATGGAGACTTTGGGATCACACGGCGGAATAGAGGTGAATGGAATGCATTGTAATCTGATTACGTGAGGATTACAATGGATTTCATTTGGGCTCTATACGTTACATTGAGATTACATTACAAATAGTTAACTAACACTTTTAATATTTAAAAGTGAAACAACAGTTAACCCCACAAGCAATAGAATAATTCAAGGATCAGATTTAATTAATCTAAATTCCTTAATTAATCGAGGGTTTATCAATACTTCGGTTTGATAACTAAACCCCTCACACTACATTATTCTATCATTGATACAACAGACGAATACATATCAGGCACGTTGAATAAACGGGAAATGGATATCTTTAGTTGTATCACAAGTGGTGTGGAACTTGACTGAGTATGTGGTGGGATAGCGTCTGGGCTTGACCCTTTCGTGATTCCCTATATATAAGCATACTTAATCAGGTGATACACTACTTGTACATATAACTAAGGAGAGGCCATTGGGTGGAACAGGTGAATCAAGTATTACAAGTAACAAATATGACATTGTGGATGTGTGTATGATCAATTCAATGATTTCAATTACTAAACTTATGAACTCACCAACCTAGTGTTGACTTTGTTTAAATGCATGTTTTCTCAGGTGACGAACAGGTGTAGTACATATATGCAAGGACTAGCTAGTGGACTTTTAGAAGACCTAGCTTACTTTTGATTGCATACTTTTGGAATGACAAAACAGTGAATCACTTTTGTATATCTTGTACAGATCAAGATATAAACTCATTGATTCTTTTTGATTAGATTTACTTAGTTAAATTATGATGTACAATGTAATTTAACTTTGTAATTATATTTCATGTCATGTTAGCATTTCTCAATTATATCTCATGTGCTATGTAAACAATCCGATCATTTGATTATCACTCAAGGATATCGCGCCCCGGGAACTTTCCGCCCGATGGGAAAACCCGATCCGTTCCCGCCGGCCCGGGGTGTGACAAATTGGTATCAGAGCCATGGTTATAGAGAAATATAGGTCATCTTACTTAAACGGTTTGGCCTAGACTATAACCTAGGGACCTCATGTAGAAATCATGTCACATAGGATTTTTCTTGCATGTGTCTTCTACTTCTGATCACTGCACTAACCGATTTTCTTTCGGTTATGATCAGAATGCCGCCAAGAAGACAACCACCTCTATTACCGCTGACTCAGGGTTCAGCTCCACACTTATCTACACCGACACCACCTGACTCTCCTCCAACTCCACCTCCTCCTCCACCACCACCGGCTTATCAGCTGGATCCCGCTACTATTGCACTGGCCACTCTGTTGACCAGTCAGCTGAGGGAGGTAATCCCAGACATGATGAACCGAATCAACACCAATAACAGCAACAACATTGTCAACTCATCTGGAGAAGGCAGTGGCAACACCCGAAACCACCAAGACTATTCCTACAAATACTTTGTAGGATGCAAGCCACCGAGTTTTAGCGGCAGTGAAGGGGCCGTCGGATTGATCCAATGGATCGAAAAGATGGAAACAACACTAGAGATCAGCAACTGCCCAGAACAATATAGGGTAAAGTATGCTGCGGGTCGTTTCACAAGCGGGCGTTAACTTGGTGGAACGCTCAGGTTACTACCAAAGGCAGGGATGAGGCCCTGTCAATGCCGTGGAACGATTTCAAGGCATTACTGCGGGCAGAGTTCTGCCCAAGAAATGAAATCAAGAAGGTTGAGACCGAATTACTCAACCTGGTTATGATTGGTGCTGGGCATCTGGCCTACACCACAAGATTTCATGAACTGGCAGCATTGGCACCTGATATAGTGCCAACATTGGAAAAGAGAATAGAGCGGTACATTGGTGGATTACCGCCCAGTATCCGAGGGCATGTGATTTCTGCTCACCCTACTACTATGGAGTTAGCTGTTACTCTGTCAGCATCTTTGACAAACATGATGGTTGCCTCTGGGGCATTCAAGAAAGAGGCTGAATCAACCAAAACTGGAACCTCAAGGAAGCCGGATAAAAGGCCGGCAAAGAAACAGAAAGTGGCCAGAAACTTTGCCGCCACTACTCAAGCTCCAATGCTTAATCAGCCACCACCACTGCAGGTCAAAAAGCCATACACTGGCACAACACCTTTGTGCAATTCGTGTCAGTTTCATCATCTACCAAATGTCCAGTGCAGACATTGCACCAACTGTGAGAGATTTGGTCACACAGCAAATTACTGCAGGAGTTCGAGGACTCAAAACAGAAACAACAATGCAGCCACTACTGCTGCTGCTGCCGATCACAGGTCTTGCTACAACTGTGGTGAACCTGGTCACTTCTCTCGGGATTGTCCTAAGAGAAATCAACAAAGGGTTCAAGCACCAAGAGGAAGAGCCTTTGATAGGAGCTGCTGCAGCTAGACAGGACCCGAATGTCATTACGGGTACATTTCTTCTATCTGATTTTTATGCATCTATGTTATTTGACACTGGTGCGGATCAGAGTTTTATCTCATCCGAATTTGCTAGCCATCTTAATCATGTTGAGGAATCATTAGACTCCCCTTATACTATTGAGATAGCTAATGGCAAACAGATTACAGTTGACACAATACTTAGGAATTGCCCACTAACACTTGGTGATCATACATTTTCCATCGACTTGATACCGATGGAGCTGGGCAGTTTCGACATAATCATCGGAATGGATTGGCTATCTCTTAACCGAGTCGAGTTCATCTGTTCCGAAAAGTTATTACGTATTCCAGTGGAGAACAATCGGATCTTGGAGATTCGTGGAGATCAAGCGAAACGCAGTGTCAAGATAATCTCGTGCATGAAAGCTAGCAAGTGCTTACGGAAACAATGTGTTGCATTTTTAGCTCATGTGGCCGAGAAAGACAAGAAAGCAATCAAGATTCAAGACGTACCAGTAGTGAAGGATTATGCGGACGTGTTTCCGGATGATTTACCGGGACTGCCACCCGAGAGATCGGTGCAGTTCCGAATCGATTTGGTTCCGGGAGCAACTCCTGTAGCCAAATCTCCCTACAGACTCGCACCATCGGAGATGCAAGAGTTGTCCAACCAATTGAAAGAACTTCTCGATAAAGGATTCATTCGACCGAGCTTTTCCCCGTGGGGAGCTCCGGTTCTATTTGTGAAAAAGAAGGATGGAACTTTCAGGATGTGCATCGATTATCGAGAACTCAACAAACTTACCATCAAGAATCAGTACCCGTTACCGAGGATTGATGATCTGTTTGATCAGTTACAGAGAGCACAATACTTTTCAAAGATAGACCTGAGGTCAGGCTATCATCAGCTCCGGATTCAAGAAGAAGACATACGAAAGACGGCCTTTCGTACCCGATATGGTCATTACGAATTCATGGTGATGCCATTCGGATTGACGAACGCACCGGCTATGTTCATGGACTTAATGAACCGGGTGTGCAAACCGTATCTTGATCAGTTTGTTATTGTCTTCATTGACGATATACTGATTTATTCAAAGAACGAGAAAGAACACGAGCAACACCTCAAGACAGTTTTGGAGCTTCTGAAAGAAGAACGACTCTATGCCAAATTCTCTAAGTGTGAATTTTGGTTAAGAGAAGTTCAGTTCTTGGGTCATGTGATTAACAGTAATGGTATTCATGTGGATCCTGCCAAGATTGAAGCGATCAAGAACTGGGATGTGCCTACAACACCGACAGAGATCAGATCATTCTTGGGGTTGGCTGGTTATTACAGGAGATTCATCTCGAATTTTTCTAATATAGCCTTACCTCTCACCAAGCTCACACAGAAGTCTGAACCTTTTGTGTGGACTCAGAAACAAGAAGAGGCATTCCAGACATTGAAACAAAGATTGTGCAATGCTCCAATCTTAACACTCCCAGAAGGCAATGATGACTTTGTAGTTTATTGTGACGCTTCCCATCAGGGACTCAGATGTGTTTTGATGCAACGAGACAAAGTCATTGCTTATGCCTCACGACAGCTGAAGATACACGAGAAAAATTACACGACGCACGATCTCGAACTGGGAGCTGTTGTTTTTGCACTAAAGATTTGGAGACATTATCTTTACGGTACCAAATGCACTATCTTCACAGATCATAAGAGTTTACAACACATATTTGATCAGAAAGAGCATAACATGAGACAGAGACGTTGGGTTGAGCTCCTGAACGACTATGATTGTGTGATCAAATACCATCCGGGCAAAGCAAATGTTGTTGCAGATGCTCTGAGCCGGAACGAAAGAGTCAAACCTTTACGTGTTCGCGCAATGGGAATGACTGTGCAAACAAGTCTAAGAAATCACATTCTACAAGCACAACAATAAGCAGTGGTAAGAGACAATTTGAAACGCGAGCTCGATTGTGGAGCCGAGAAACAATTCAAGACAAAACAAGATGGAGTTATCTATTATCTGGATCGTGTTTGGATTCCCGCGGTAGATGAACTTCGAACACTCATTCTTGACGAGGCACACAAGTCACGTTACTCAGTTCATCCTGGTGCCGATAAGATGTACCAAGATCTTAGGTCATTTTATTGGTGGCCGGGTATGAAGAAAGACATTGCCACTTATGTTGGCAAATGTATCACATGTGCCAAAGTAAAGGCAGAACACCAGAAACCTTCGGGTTTGCTGGAACAACCAGAGATTCCACAGTGGAAGTGGGAACAAATAGCTATGGATTTCATTACCAAGCTACCCCGCACTTCCAGCGGACATGATTCGATTTGGGTCATCATTGATAGATTGACCAAGTCCGCACATTTCTTGCCGATTAGGGAGACATACAAGATGGAGAAATTAGCAAGACTCTACATTGATGAAATAGTAGTGAGGCACGGTGTGCCATTGTCTATTATTTCAGATCGGGACAGTCGATTTACATCGCGGTTCTGGCAATCATTGCAACAATTCTTAGGGACAAGTGTTAACTTGAGCACTGCTTATCATCCACAAACGGATGGACAAAGCGAGCGCACCATTCAAACCCTAGAGGATATGTTGAGAACATGCATCCTAGACTTCGGTGGAAGTTGGGACACACACTTACCTCTCCTAGAGTTCTCCTACAACAATAGCTACCACAGCAGCATCGGATGTGCTCCTTTTGAAGCACTCTATGGTAGAAAATGTCGGTCTCCAATTTGTTGGACCGAAGTGGGAGACAACAGAATCACTGGGCCTGAACTTATTCAGGAGACTACTGATAAGATAGCTCAGATACAACAGAGATTACAAGCAACACGTAGCCGCCAAAAGAGTTACGCATACAAACGGTGCAAGCCTTTGGAATTCGATGTGGGTGACCGAGTTATGTTGAAAGTGTCCCCATGGAAAGGCGTAGTTCGTTTTGGGGCTAAGGGCAAACTAGCACCTCGGTATGTCGGACCGTTTGAAATTACTCAGCGCATAGGTCCTGTGGCATACAGGCTCAGACTCCCTGACGAACTCAGCGGAGTACACGATGTTTTTCATGTATCAAATCTCAAGAGGTGTCTAGCTGACGAATCATTGATCATACCGTTGGAAGAAATACAAGTTGATGAACAGTTACATTTCATTGAATAACCTGTAGAGATTATGGAACGTGAAGTCAAAAGACAGAAACGAAGCCGTATCCCTATTGTAAAGGTTTGATGGAACTCCAAGCGTGGACCAGAGTTTACCTGGGAGCGCGAGGACAACATGAAAGCAAAGTATCCCCATCTATTCGAGAATTAGAGCCCGACTTTGATGCTTAAATTTTGGGACGAAATTTCTTTAACAAGGGGAGACTGTAACATCAAGTGCCAGATCGTCCGGCAAGTCCGTACGGTATGTGTACTTTCACTATTTACTATGTGTAAATACGTATATGTGAACAGTGTTTGTGATAACAAAATTCAAAATACAAGAAACAGTTGTACGTATTTAAGTGAAAACTTAAATACTGTAAGTACAACACGCACGATAAACAATAGTTGTTAGTATTTAGGTGAAAACCTAAGTACAAATAATACAACGAATCAAGAGATACAACGGTGATCAAGTAAACAACAAGAACAAGTCGGTTGCGATCTGATATCCATAGATGACAGGAATCAGATGGCCGACAAATCAGTATGAAAACAAGTGAAAACAGGAAGTGTAGTTGAGTCCGTCAGTGAGGAAACACAATTCAAACATAAATGCAGTGTTATTTCAGAATAACGAACTGACAGTGTGTTTGCGTGGGTGACGATTCACACAAACATATCTGTGAGTTAGAGTTCTGAAATAATGACTGAAAAGTAGAAAACAAAAGTCAGAAAGCAAAACCATCGTCGTATTCGTTCGGGTGACGATTCGAACGAATTACGCGCGAAGGTGACGCGATCTAACGAAACGAAAACGAAAATAATTTAATAAAACAAAATAAATAACATTTTACAATTTTGAAACTCATCAAATTAAATTAAATTTGTTCTTTTATTTATTCTATTTAAATTACGCGTAAATTTTTCCGGAAACGTAACGAAATGCGAACCGAGCAACGAAAACGAACCCGAACACCCTCGGGGTATAAATACCCTTAAATGAGTTCATTTTACTCATTTTACTCATCTTCTTCTTCAAACAAACCCTAAAATCCCGGTTTCAAGAAAACACCTCCATTTCTCACCTTCTCTCCTCCATATCTCACTCATTTCTTAACCAAATCACTCCATTTTTGAACCTACACGAAGCTCTCATCACCCTCTACACGAAAGTACAACAGATCTAAGCCAAAACTCACTGAAATCCAAGGTAGGAGGCTGTGAATGTTGCGAAATTTAGGGTTTTTATCCTTTTTGTTCAACCTAAACACTAAATCGGTTTAAGCCTTCCACCTCTTACCCCGACACTCACGAACCCTAGCCTTACATCCCCACCCTTGAAAACACCATAGAAACACGGGATGGTGAAGGGCTGAGCACCACCGCAGCTACGGCAGAAGGAGCCCACACAGATGGTCGAATGTCTGGGAGGCCGAATGAGGGCCGTATGACCTCCTTCGCCGGTCGCCTTCCATTCGCTGGTCAACTACATTCGCCACCCCCATTCGATGGGCAGTGACATTCGGTCTAAGACCCTCTCTCGGCAGCCACATTCGCCCACTAATCATTCGACCAAGGTTGTGGTATCCTCATTCGGCATAACAGACTCTCGTTCGACCAACATCCTTGTTCGGCCGACTCACATGAGTCCTATCCGGCCAAAGCAGCTGGCCCAGTAACCAACATGAGGCCCAACAGCCCAACATCTTGGCCCAGTAGACTCATTTGGCCCAACAGCATACTAATTCAGCCCAACAGTGGCCCAGAATTCCCTTTATTCGGCCCATAGTGCAAGTATCACATAGCCCAACAGCTTGGTTCAAAAGAATTCTTTGGCCCAACATCAATGAGATATCACACACATTTAACAGGCCCAACAGGCTGCCCAAGCCCACTGTTCTGGCCCAATAACCTATTTCGGCCCAATTAACTTGGTTCGGCCCACACATTAATGGGATTAGTTTATCAATGGCCCACATGGTTAAATTTCAATAAATACGTGAACCAATTCGTTTAAATAACATACATGGATATGGGGATAATATTATGGGTGAAATATGATGAACCTAATAAACTTGAAACATTAAACGTACAAGGGTCCTTGCATTGTTATCTATATACTATGTAACAATTGGTTCGAATATAAAAGGACTACCATGTGAGGTTTTAAATCATAGACATAAGTTTCTTATGGGGTTATTTACTAGACCTCATATCAAAACCATTAACACATAATAACAAAGTAATGAGATTTCAAAGAATGATTTAAAGCTAAGGACACAACCTAAAATCATATGGATATAATGACCAATAACAATAGAATCAGGGCCGAACAATGACCGAGACTCTCATGTGTTAGCCAACTTTAGGGCTAACACCTACACGCACACGAATTCCTACAAATGTATACTTATAAACTAAGAACATCGTGAAATAAATACAGGATCGTGAAAACAATAACAAGTACAATCAAGGGCGCGCGCACTCTAGTTTAAGCTAAGTCAACCCAACAACAACAAGGTGAGTTCATATGCCCCTTTTACTTTAATCTTTACTGATTTTGACTCTCGGGGCTGAGAAACATGTTTACTTTTATTTATTTAAAAGTTTTGCTTAACATGTTATTTATACTTTGATTTTGATAATATCAAATTGTTTATTATCGCTTATCATTGTATGCATGCTTGTATGATTATGAGATAACAGGGAGACTCAGATGATTATAATAATGTAATTTCTTAATCATCAACACATTAGAATAACATAGTTATAACATTATATCTTATAACACTTAGTTATTTCCATATGAGCAAATACCTAGACAGTTTACACATAAACAAATAATGAGAACAATCCCACATTGAGACTTTGGGATCACGCGGATTACAGTAAATGATGATCATGATAACGTAACTTCATGGGATTCTTATCATTTACACATAATTAACATGGTGTAATAAGACAAGTTCTCATTCGACTTTGTTAATCACACGAGAACAATCCCACATTGAGACTTTGGGATCGCACGGATTACAGTAAATGATGATCATGATAACGTAACTTCATGGGATTCTTATCATTTACACATAATTAACATAATGTAATAAGACAAGTTCTTATTCGACTTTGTTAATCACACGAGAACAATCCCACATTGAGACTTTGGGATCGCACGGATTACAGTAAATGATGATCATGATAACGTAACTTCATGGGATTCTTATCATTTACACATAATTAACATAATGTAATAAGACAAGTTCTTATTCGACTTTGTTAATCACACAAGAACAATCCCACATTGAGACTTTGGGATCACACGGATTACAGTAAATGATGATCATGATAACGTAACTTCATGGGATTCTTATCATTTACACATAATTAACATAATGTAATAAGACAAGTTCTTATTCGACTTTGTTAATCACACAAGAACAATCCCACATTGAGACTTTGGGATCGCACGGATTACAGTAAATGATGATCATGATAACGTAACTTCATGGGATTCTTATCATTTACACATAATTAACATAATGTAATAAGACAAGTTCTTATTCAACTTTGTTAATCATATGAGGACAATCCCACATGGAGACTTTGGGATCACACGGCGGAATATAGGTGAATGGAATGCATTGTAATCTGATTACGTGAGGATTACAATGGATTTCATTTGGGCTCTATACGTTACATTGAGATTACATTACAAATAGTTAACTAACACTTTTAATATTTAAAAGTGAAACAACAGTTAACCCCACAAGCAATAGAATAATTCAAGGATCAGATTTAATTAATCTAAATTCCTTAATTAATCGAGGGTTTATCAATACTTCGGTTTGATAACTAAACCCCTCACACTACATTATTCTATCATTGATACAACAGACGAATACATATCAGGCACGTTGAATAAACGGGAAATGGATATCTTTAGTTGTATCACAATTGGTGTGGAACTTGACTGAGTATGTGGTGGGATAGCGTCTGGGCTTGACCCTTTCGTGATTCCCTATATATAAGCATACTTAATCAGGTGATACACTACTTGTACATATAACTAAGGAGAGGCCATTGGGTGGAACAGGTGAATCAAGTATTACAAGTAACAAATATGACATTGTGGATGTGTGTATGATCAATTCAATGATTTCAATTACTAAACTTATGAACTCACCAACCTAGTGTTGACTTTGTTTAAATGCATGTTTTCTCAGGTGACGAACAGGTGTAGTACATATATGCAAGGACTAGCTAGTGGACTTTTAGAAGACCTAGCATACTTTTGATTGCATACTTTTGGAATGACAAAACAGTGAATCACTTTTGTATATCTTGTACAGATCAAGATATAAACTCATTGATTCTTTTTGATTAGATTTACTTAGTTAAATTATGATGTACAATGTAATTTAACTTTGTAATTATATTTCATGTCATGTTAGCATTTCTCAATTATATCTCATGTGCTATGTAAACAATCACAAAACAGGTGTAGTACATATCTTTCTCGTTTCTTAACCAATTTCGGTGATTCTTGCGCCCACACGAAGCCCTTGACGAGCTCTACATGAAAGTACAAAGGATCGGCCCTGAGAGTCTCTGAATCGAAGGTAAATGGGCTATGAAGTTTGCGAAAATTAGGGTTTTCACCCTTTTGTTGAACCACTAACCTTAACCGGCTTAACCCTTTCATTCCCGACCCACATCCTGTCAAACCAGTTGTGCGCATCTATAACTACTGCAAGTCACTCTAATCCCGACCGAGACAACAAAGAACTTCGAAACCCTAGCTGGGCAGCCGTCGGGCGAATGAGGTGAGACCTGTGCAACTCCCCCGAATGAGGGATGGTCCGAAGGAAGGGCCGACTGAACAAAGGCCGAAGGTCACCGACTAAGCTTCATTCGTTCGCGACTCTCATTCGCCAAGCCATTTCATTCGGCTGTCATTCGCCGGCTGCAGCCCCTTCGCCACCCTCCTCATTCGAACCTTAGACATTCGACAGACCCCATTAGCCACCCATTCGTCGGCATGTACAGGTCCATTCGGCTCTCACTCGTTTGGGCCTGCTCCGTTGACGTAGGCCACAAGTCCGACCCCCCATGACTGCTCACGAACCCTTGATCACGAGCCATCCATCCACGAACCCTAGCTGCTGCGAACCCAAGCAACACCGAATCCATCACCCTTGTCGAACCTTGTGTCATCAGTGCAACTTTGAGTTCACATATCTAGGGTAAACGAACCTTGTTGGCGATATGGTTTCTTAGCCGAACACCCACTGTTGGGACATACACCTTCGGCTAGTCTAAACACTTGGGCCCAATAGTGTTGATTTCGACCCATTGATCAGGCCAATGTCACTTGGTGAAATTCGGCCTATCCCATTTCATCAGCCCAAGTTAAGCCAAGGCCCACACCTCCTTAGGCAGCCCATAACAAGGATTCATTTGGCCCAACAGTGTCTACCCAGGCCCAACATCATGCGTGTAGACTCATGAGATCCACTTGGGCCATGATGTTCAATGGGCTCATATCACTACATTCGGCTCAAAGCCATTAACAGGCCCAAAAAGGATTACGATGAAATCATGTTGATTTAGAAACCCAACAACACATGAGTCTCGGTCCATATAATTTCTCAAAACCAGCCCAACACCACCTTATAAGAACCAAGTGAATTAATTGGCCATGAGGCTCAATTCGGCCCACCATGGCTCCACAAAGCCCAAAAAGCCCTTATGGCCCAAGACTCAAGTATTCGGCCCAATGGATTTCGGATCATGATGTAAACAAGAAAATAGGATAAGGAATTTCTTAATCACAAGGATTTTATCAATACGTTTATGATCATGTAATGACAAGTCTTTGAATTTACAAGAATGGAGTTAAAGCTAAACACTTAACCTAAATTGATTAGTGATAATAAATTCTACTTCAATTGTATTGGGCCGAATGAGAATCTAGACCAAGAAATGATAACAAATTAGAACTAACACGCCTACGCGCACAATAATCAATTATACTCAATACTTACAAGTTACCAAACACCATGAAATCAATACAGGAACGTGAATACACAACAAGTACAAGCAAGAGCGCGTGCAATTTGATTAAGCTAAGTCAATCATTTCAACAACAAGGTGAGTTCATATGCCCCTTTTCTTTAATCTTATCTTATTTTAAACTCTCGGGACTGAGAAACATGCTTAACTTTTAATTATTTAAAAGTTTTATGTTTATCATATTGCTTACACTTTGATTAGATAATATTAATTGAATTATTATTATTTATCATTGTATGCATGCTTGCTTGATCATGATATGACAGAGATAACTCAGATGAATATGATAATATAATTTCATAACCCATCGATACAATAGAATAAACTAGTTGTAAGATTATATCATACAACACATAGTTATTCTTACAAGGATAAACATTGAGATGAACATAGATGAACATGATGACAAGGAACAAAACACATGAATGATGTGAAGATGACACATCTTTATAACATCATTCAGCACTAGAGTTAACTAAGTGTAATAAGTCAAGTGCTTACAACACTTAGCTTACAACTCGAAACATATTACAAGATAACATGGAACGACTATCAACTACCACCTGAGCCGATTAAGTGAAGTAAGGCTATCTCTTACAACAGCTTTGGGGCAACATGGTGACCCTATGGAATGACAAGGAATGATAATCATGATAATGCAACTTCATGATAACAACATCATTCATCACTAATACTAACGATGTGTGATAAGACTAGTTCTTATCATACATGGTTAAACACGAAAACATTTATCACTGAGAGCATATGACTTATGAGACTACTACGTGTGACATCAAGGGTGACCTCAGGAAAACCTAATTCCAAGATGTCATTCCCCATACATGCTAACATTATATTATAAGACTTGATCTTATAATGCCATGCTTGTACTGTAGTGAAATCTATGACACTATACCGGTAATACCTATAAACTAAAAGGTGACAGTGTTAGGGTTAGATTAGATCCGATTTGCGTGAGACCATGAACTTGTGACTATGTAATTAAGAGGTGATGTCTATATGAATTTATGCAATATGATTCTATATGTGCCTATGTGATGTGACTATATGAGCCTATGTGATGCGACTATATGAGACTATATAAGACTAATGAGACTATATGAGACTATATGAGACTATGTGATGAGACTAGGGAATGAGACTATGTGATGAGACTATATGAGACTAGGGAATGAGACTACATGATGAGACCATATGAGACTAAATGAGACTATATGAGACTATGTGATGAGACTATATGAGACTATATGAGACTAGGGAATGAGACTATATGAGACTACGCGATGAGACTAGGTGAAATCATGTGGAACAAATGGGAAATGGATATCTCTAGTTGTACCGCAAGTGGTGTGAAACTTGATTGAGTATGTGGTGGGATAGCGTCTGGGCTCGACCCTTTCGTGATTCCCTATATATAAGCATGCTTGATCAGGTGATACTCTACTTGTACGTATAACTAGGGAAAGGCCATTGGGTGGAACAGGTGAATCAATCATTACAATTAACCAGTATGACATTGTGACTGTGTGCATAAACATTTCAAGGTTTTCAATTTACTTACTTATGAACTCACCAACCTAGTGTTGACTTCATTTTAAATGCATGTTTTCTCAGGTGATGGACAGGTGTAGATACATAGGTGCAAGTATTAAGCTAATGGACTTTTAGAAGACCTAGCTTATTTTTGATTGCATACTTTTGGAATGACACAGTGAATCACTTTTGTATATCTTGTACAGATGCAAGATATAAATTCATTGATTCTTCTTGATTAGATTTACTTGGTTAAATTATGAACACGTACTGTGTAATTTAACTTTGTAATTCTATATTATATGTCATGTTAGCATTTCTCATTATTTATCATGTGCCATGTAAACAATCTGATCATTTCGATTATCATTCAAGATATCGCGCCCCGGGAACCTTCCGCCCGACAGGAAAACCCGATCCGTTCCCGCCGGCCCGGGGTGTGACAGTGTGACAAGCCTAGAGTCGCAAAACACCTTTTTAAACTCCCAAAACTCATCATTATCCCTAAACACTCATTTTATCTAAACCCACACGCCATAACTCGGTGATTACCCTTCCCAAACAGCTGATACCCACTGATTTGACCCTTTGGAAGCCATTGGAGACCTCCATTGAAGCTTTGAAGCTTGAGAACTACCAAGAACTTGAAGAAGAGGAGTGTTGTAGCTTGAACACCACTACCATCCTATTGTTTCTGTCGAACCCAGCAATCCAGAAGGTTTTAGGAGCTGTTGAGCCATCATCTTAGTGTTCTTGAAGCTTTAGAAGGTAGCTTTACATCCCTTGTAGCTTGAAAACACCATTACACACACATGCAAGCTTCAAAACACACATGCAAGCTCTCTAGCTTTGCATGCACGAATTTTGTGATGAATGAATCTGGGTTTGATGATATATATGTGATTATTGATGATCTGTGATGTTTAGATGAAGTTTCATAACGATCCATGATGATGTGTGTTGTTATAATGCATGATTTGAACATAAAGTGATGAAATCCTTGCATGCATGTATGATCCATGACTTGTGGGGTGATTTTGGATATTCAAATGTGTTTATTGATGATGTTAGAAGAGTATTACATGATTTGTTATCTTTAAAATGGTTAAATATGGATATTTGAGATTCTTTCTAAATATGGTAACTTTTTAGTAACAACTTGATGATATGTATAGAAATATGAATATGCATGTGTATGGATTTGCTATTAGAATGATATTAGGATGATCATGATGCTTAGAATATGATTTGGGTCTTGATTATGGTCATATTTGGCCAAGTTACTATTTTTAGCAACTTTGGTGGACCAACTTTTGGTAGATGATAATCTTGACTAAATAAACATGTTTAAAAGATGTTAAATGCTATTACATGATGTTTTGTGATATAAAAATGGCTTAGATATGTTTAGGATAATCATTTGAGTGGTAAACTTCATAGTTACTATTTTTAGTAACTTTGTTTTACGAAATATCGATTTAGAAATACTTTGTATGTTTTGAGCATGCTAAATGACTTAAAATGACTTGATATGGTTATTGCATGCTAAGTTAGATGGTTTCCGATGATGAGCATGCTAAATTTAGAAACTTTCCTTTTTAGGAAACTTTAATGTGTAAGACCTATGTGCTTATTTGACTACGTATGACAACGTGCTATGTGTTAACATGATCACGTAGGGCTAACGAGCATGCTAGAACTTTAAAAACGATATGTGTTATAAAACTAGCCATAAATGGAAACTTACTGGTGCGAGCGGTCAGTATACTAAAAACAGGACTAAATTAAAGCGATTTAACCTAAGCTAAAGACTCAAAATCTAATCCTAGACCTATACTCAACCTAAACACCTAGTAATAATCGGAAAACCTAAACTAGACCGCTCCTAAGGCAAGTGTACCTGTCGGTGGCAGAATAGCTGATGGAAGTCCGGATATCGAACCAATGGACACTAGTATAACAAACTAATACCTAAACTGTGAACTAACTAAGGTAGAAAGGGGGGGTTTGGTGCAACTGATAACCTATTCTGACTGAACTGACTGAAACCACTAAATTACCAACTACACTAAAACAGTAAACTAAAACTGATAATGAAACTGGAATCTAACTGTAGTGAGGAAAACTGGTGTATCTAGGCTGGGAATCAAAAGTGTGACAGATGCCGATCTGGACTGATTTATTAACGATGAAGACTAGGATCTTAATGAACAGACCTAGAAATACCTAAAGGGGACCCAGATCAGATACCAGGCAACTCCAATAGAATTCCTAAGACTGTAATATAGGCACTAGTCAGTCGGGTATCCTCCCGGACTCCCCGACATGCAATTGCACTCTAACGGGTGGATCACCTCCCGGATTTCTCCACCCGTTTGCATCCTAAGACACTAGAGAGCCATAAAGTTGACAACTTTGACATGGATTGACACTAACACTAAGTAGATCTAAGACAACGCCCTCCCGGGTCGTTTAACTCAAAATTCCTAAGTGTAAGAGACCAACCATCTAACCTATCACCTCCCGGATTTCTAGGTTAGGTTACACATGCAAATAATTATCTTTAATGAAGTCTAATCCTATGGAATGTGATCAACAACCCATAAACTAACCTAAAACACAAAGTAGTAGGCCTAACATGCATCTATGTATGGAAAGACCTTCCTAAACACATGTGGATCAAACATACACCAAATATAATCATTCAACATCTGTAAAAACCATCAAAGTTTCAAGCTTTACAACTGATTACAAAGCATTCATCATCATTAAGCATAAATCAAGTCCAAAAGCATCAAAGTTCACAACTTTATCATCCCAAACCTAGATACAACCATAGATCTAGCCACAAATCATACTAACAGTAGCTAAACAAGTCTGAAATATGTCTAA
Organism: Mikania micrantha; assembly: GCA_009363875.1. NCBI lineage: Eukaryota > Viridiplantae > Streptophyta > Magnoliopsida > Asterales > Asteraceae > Mikania > Mikania micrantha. The sequence goes on along the minus strand of CM018681.1, from coordinate 86,476,539 downwards.
ATACATCAAAGATCAAAACTTTAAACTAAGAACATGTAAAGAGAAGGAAAATACTCAAGATCAAGGTCCTTCTTCACTTCAACAAGCCCTAATCAAGCCAAATACTCCATGGTTAAGCTCCAGCAGCTCCTAGGCTCGATTAGGGTTCCAAAGACGCAAAAGAAGACCTCTAAAACGGCTGGAATGCGATCCCTTTTATAGAGAGCTTGAAATTAGGGTTTTAGGCCAAAAAACCATCTTAGGCGCATAGCCTAGAGCTGATAAGGGTGTGGCTAGGCTATGCGCGCGGAATAAAAGACAAATTTCGCCTGAACATGCTAGGCGCATAGCCTAGCGCCCAGAAGCCCCACGCTAGGCTATGCTCCTAGGGCCATTTTTCAGATTTCTTTGTATTTGCACCCGCATTTGATTCCGATGCCCGTTTGCCTTCATTTCCGCTCCTCCGGGACACATTCCTACACAAAAACACTAAAATGTAAAAAGGAACTAAAATCGACTCGAAATATATACAAAACTATCGAAAACCGACTCGAATATGTACGAAAACGGATGTGTTAAACTAACACATCACTTACTAAATATAGTAAGTTGTCCATGGACGCGACTTGCGTGTTTTGCACACAACGAGCATGATCAAGAAGGTTACACGATTCACAACCGACACACGGTTCACCAACGGGTCGTTAACTTGACACGGTCAAACACGTTCAAACACGAGCAAGCATGGTCAATGTGGACCAGCACGGACAAACATAACAACCGAGGGTTGTTGAGCACGTACACAAACACAGTCACTTACACGAACTCACGTATGGTATACGATATAGGTAGCCGGTGACTGACTACCCAACGAAGCAGGAGCTTACGCTTGCACTATTTCTTTATCACTAAAGTGAGTTTACGGCCCCTCTTTACTCTTCTACAAGCTTTCCAAATAGGGGGAGAATACTTGTTGAATCGAGTCAAACATTATTATTGTACAAACATTATTTGTGTATGCTGGTTTATTAGACAAACATTAAGTGTTGTAATCGTAACAAGTCCTTACAAAGTCTTACCGTTAATGTACGAACAACGAGGTGAGTTTGAATGGATCCGTTTGGGTGTGACGAACCCCGCGTGGCACAATACTGACCGGAGGTCAGGACACGTGAAATTTCGACCTAACTTGCTATGTTATTACGAAACATAGCGGAGGCAAGGACTGACAAGTCTAGTTCGGTAGTGACACACTGACACTTGGAGCCTAGGGCTCGGGACTACATTATAATAAACAGCATGAAACATGTTTTATTACTATCTATGTATATCAAAACCTGTGAACTCACCAACCATTGTGTTGACACGTTTTCTTAAACTTGTATTCTCAGGTAACTGACAGGAGTATGGACTCAGGAATCACACTTAAGGGCACGAGCATAGGACATGCATACATTTTGTCGTGTCCTTTGACAAACAATTAAAATTTATGTTTTGTATTTTGAAACAATGTTGTATCTGACAATTACATTTTCGCTGCATGTATTAAACTTAATATTTTCCGCTGCTATGAAGTATGTATTTTTCCGCTGCCACTATTTTGTTAACTTTTATGACAAGCATTGTGTTTGAAAACGTATATAGAGTTGTTCTATATAACCATGAGCTGCGATTCTGGCCATGTCACAACCATGTGGACTGACACCACACGTGGAAATTTGGGGGTGTGACATATTTGATGAAAAGTTAAAATGGAAAAGTAATGAAAAAGATGATGGGATACCCATTGGGGTTTTGAACGAACAATTTACCACACGTAATGATGATGGCCCATGTGTTGAGCAAGGTACAAACACTAATGGGTCAATTTTTGGTACACCCACCTCTACTCATAATTCAAGTACATCAGGGGAACACTTTAATGAGGCTAGTAGTAGTAGTTCCAAAAGTACTACACCTACATCTGATAGCTCTTCTTTTGATAGTTCCTCCACTGATAATTCATCACATCATGTGAGAACTTTGGAAGACTTATATGCTAATACCATACCATTGAAGGAAACAAGTCATGCATGTCAATTTGCTTAATCTTTAATTGAGCCAGTGACGTACAAAGAAGATTTTGCACATGAAGAATGGGTCAATGCTATGAAAGAAGAACTACGGTCTCTTGAAATGCATGAAACTTGGACCTTGAGCACCCTTTTAGAAGGTAAGCAAGCTATTGGTTTAAAGTGAGTTTTTAAGCTAAAAACAGATGTAGCAGGCAAAGTTAATCACTACAAGTCCCAATTAGTTGCTAAGGGGTATGCTCAAAAGCACGGGATTGACTATGAAGAAACGTTCTCGCCAGTTGCTCGGTTCGAAACCATTCGACTCATTTTGTCTGTAGCAACTCAGAATGAGTGGAAAGTGTATCAGCTTGACGTCAAATCTTCATTTCTGAATGGTACCTTACAAGAAGAAGTTTATGTGGCTCAACCTCCTGGGTTCGAGATCAAAGGCAAGGAGAGCAAAATCTATCGGTTACACAAGGCGTTGTATGGGTTGAAACAAGCTCCACGAGCTTGGTACAGCCGAATAGACGGATTTTTTTTCTAAAAATGGGTATACCAGGAGTGTGAATGAGCCAACAATGTATGTGAAAAAATGTCAGAAGAATGAGTTAATTGTTACATGTGTTTATGTTGATGACATAATTTACAAAGGTCCTTCACAAGCATTACTACATGACTTTAAGCAAAAGATGGTGAATGATTTTGATATGACCGACTTGGGTCTGTTGCAATATTCTGGGCTTGGAGGTTTCTCAGCTCAAACAAGGTACAATTCTGTCTCAAAAGAAGTATGCAAGTGATCTAATAAATAAATTTAGATGGTTTCATGCAAGCCAGCTTCTACTCCAATGAATCCTGGTTTCTTCATATGAATGATGGAGAACCGGAGGTGGATGGTTATTGTTTTAGAAGTCTTGTTAGTGGACTAATATATGTGACTCATTCCCGGCCAGATATTGCATTCGCAGTAAGTATTTTGTCATGATTCATGCATTGTCCTTCTCAACTTCATTTTGGAGCTGCCAAAAGAGTTCTTCGTTACCTTGCTGGTACTCTTGGATATGGATTGTGATATGGGAATGGTCGTGGTATTCATCTTATGGGATACACCGATAGTGATTGGGCTAGATCTTCTCTAGATATGAAAAGTATTTCTGCTAATGTGTTTTCAATTGGATTAGGAGCAATTTCTTGATGTTCTAAAAAAAAAATCTGTTGTGGCACTCTCAACAACTGAAGTAGAGTATATTTCTGCTGCTGCAGGTGCATGTCAAGCAATATGGCTTCGAAAGATGTTAAGTGAGCTATGCTATGAACAACCTGGTGCCACATCAATAATGTGTGATAATCAATCCACCATCTTTCTGACAATGAATCAAGCTTTTCATAGTCGCACCAAGCACATAAACATCAAGTTTCACTACATTCGTTCATTGACAGACAACAAAGAAGTAGCACCAGAACCATGTGATACAAATGAGCATATTGCAGACATTCTTACTAAAGCTTTGAGTGAAGAAAAGTTTTGCTACTTTCATGCATGGCAGCGGCTGGGTTTATTTATGGGTTTATTTAGTTTATTTTAATAGTTAATAGTTAATGAGTACGGTTTTATGTCCATGGTCACGTTTGTTCAGTTTACTTTAGTGGGTTAGTAAGTTTATGCTTTATTTCTTATTTCTATGATGTAATTGTTCTACGAGTTGAATGAATGAAGTGTGTGTTTTCTGTGTTCATCGTACTAAATATGAGTGTTAGAGAGAATAAGAGATATCCGATCTGTGCCAACTGCTTATAACATTTGTTATAACTGATATATTTGCTGTCGTGATAATCATGCACTTGCCAACTTTCAGTTTTATTTTTCAATATCAAACAACCACCTGCTTTGTTTACTTGTATTTGTTTTATTTTACAATAGGAGGCAACAACTTATTACAAGCCTTGTGAGGACAGGGACACATCCTAAAAGTTTAAAAGATAAGCAGAGCTTATACAAGCAACAATCAATTGCCTAATTATATATATATAAAAGCCATCCATCCATCAGAATCAGGGTTAGTTGTTTTTTTACCAAGCTTTATTTCCAGCACCATATAAACGAAAAAGGCTAAATGCAGATATAGCAGAGACAATGAGCATGCTTGCACACACAAACACTGAACTTGCTATCCCTTCTCCAACCTGTTTGCAGAATTTCCCATACATATCACACACCTTCAACCATTCAAGTTCTGCTTCCCCCAATTTTCCAAATGCTGCTGATTGGGCTGCTGCTCCTATTGCTGCCACAAGCACATATGCCATAACCTGCAAAATTTATAATCAACATAATGTGTTTCACAAACATCACCCAACTTTTTTATATCTTTTTTGTAGTAGTCAATTTTTTTATTTATTTATTTTTAATTTGGCATACACACACCCATCAAATTATACCTTAAGATCTACACCATAACATGATTTTATTTTTTTTTCCATTCACCTCAATGACAGAGATATTCCTTAGGTTTATTTTTCATATGGTGACTATTTTTATAAAGAATCATATATTAAACACCATTGTTGCATCAAGATTTGTTTTAAAATCAGTGTTGGAAGTAATACAATAAGCACAAGTTTCTTATGAAGTTATCAAGTTCAATAAAAATTGGAGAGCAGTTGGTCAAGATTGAGTTCGAGTTCGAGTTCGAGTTGAATGGCTCTGATAGGTTATCTATTTTATGTTCTGTACTCACTAATCAAATATAGACATAAAAAAACCAAAAAGCACAATATATAAAATTTTCCATTTGTTAATTCTTAGACTCCTGAAAATAAGATAATACAAAAAAATTACACTCAATTTACTAAAGTAAAAACACAAACAGTTTTAATGTACAACAAAACAAGCTAAATAACCAAACAAAAAACAGCAGAAAAAAAATATTAAAAAATAGAAAAGGTATTTCGATAAATTAATTATTACATTATAAGAAATAAAAGACAAAAGAAAGCAGAAAAATAGTATTATATTTTTATATAAAAAATAAAAGTAAAAAATTCACTTAAAAACAAAATGGGAAAACACTTAAAAGGCTCATTTTGATCATCAAAATTAACAAATTAACCTTTTGATCATTTTTTTTCAACTATCGCAGACATGACGATAGATATCACACAGGTGGCAATTATCAATTTATCTTTAAATAGTGGGTTCCCGCTCGTTGCAGTAGGAATTCCACTACAAGTGCGAATATCAGATCACATATATGATCCCGTATATCAAAATACATATACAAAAGCACGCCACAACAGTCCTCACTTCGACATAAAACCCTAAAGTCTAATTATCGTAAACGTGCCCGTCACACCAAAACAAAAAAAATGGTCATGCCTAGTCATAAAATTTAGAATCAATAAGCATAAACATAAGACGAACAAATAAATGGAAAGAATTAATAATATTATTTATTTAAATAATATTATCATTCATTTGCAATAATAGTAAAAAATGACTTAAAACTTATATCACACAATGCCATCCAATTAAAAGAAGCTTGAGTCATGTTCTTTTGTCGATACAAGTATTCCGTCACTACGTTCATAATGGCATCACAAATATTAAAACATAAACCTCCATCCAAGGACTTGTTCTAGTAGTTAGAGTGGGGGAGAGACAACCTAAATGTCTCAAGTCCAATCCCCACTTGAAACAATTTTATTCATAGGCGCCTACCCGGTTGTTTGTGGTCGTGCTTTACATGTTCCTCTCAGTTAGTCAGGTATTAGGGGGACCTGGGGGTTTATCACCCAATGCAAGTGGGTTCCCACGGTTATCAAAAATACACACACACACACACACATATATATATATATATATATATATATATATATATATATTAAAACATAGACCCAAAAATCGGCCACAATGGCTGTTAATTCGTCCTAAAACAATAAATCGACACTATCGCTTTTATTATTATTTAATAGCCTTTTTAATTTAAATTGTTATTTTTATTATTATTTAGTTAAATAGTAAAGGAAAACCAAGAAACCAAAAAATCACTTGCCAATGATGGGAATTAAACCCCAATCAAAATTTTAAAGATGGCAAATGAACCGCCAATCTAGATTTTAAAAGTCATAAGCATTAACCACCAACCACTTTCACATATGTGTTTTTAATTGAAAAGAATATCTATATATTTAGTTATTATTAATATTTAATTAATTTTACTATTCACATGCAATTATTACTTTTCTTCATATATATATATATATAGGGGATGAAATTTTTTATAACCCTTATCTTTTGTTACAACCCATTAACTATCATCCAATTGTTACTTTAAAAAGGTAAGTGTATAGGATCGTGCCACGTGTCAATTTCCTTTTTTTAATAAAAAGGGCATTTAGGACATTTGTTATTTAAGTAAAGTTTACCCCATTTTTTTTAAACATTCATAACTTTTTTATACTATATTATTTTTTTAAAAAAATTGCATCATTATACTCGTCTCATTTTTCTCTTTAATTTCGTTATAGTCTCGACTAGTTTTTATTTTTATTTTTTTGATATCATGTATTTACATCATTGTAACGAGCTTAAAGATAACAAATTAATTAGAAATTTTTTCTAACAAGGTAAATTACAGTAATGTAACATAAAATGAAGTAATGTAACACAAAATGAAGTAATTTACAATGACATAATTAACGGTAACATAACACATTATTTACAGTGATGTAAATTTCTCTTTATTTCCCGTTATAATGTTGACTAGTTTTTTTAATTTTTTTCTCATTGTCCATTATTTACATCGATGTAACGAGCATAAATATATCACATTATTTTGAATTTTTTCTAACAATGATAAATTACAGTGATGTAATATAACACATTATTTTATTTTTTTCTCTAACAATGATAATTACAATGATAAATTACAGTGATGTAATATAACACATTATTTTGATTCTTTTCTCTAACAATGATAATTATAGTGATGTAATTTATCATTGTTCGAAAAAAATTCAAACTAATTTGTTGTATTTAGGCTCGTTACAAATTAGGGGTGAGCAAAAAGCCAAAAAAAACCGAACCGAAACCGAATTAACCGGAAAAACCTAACCAGAACCAAATTAACAGAAAAAACCGAACCGGAACCGAATTTTGCATCAATGTAAATTACATCACGGTAAATTACGTCAATGTAAATTACATCACTGTAATTTATCATTGTTAGAAAAAAATTCAAATAAATTTGTTATATTTAAGCTCGTTACAATGATGTAAATATATGGTATCTAAAAAAGGTAAAAAAAAATTAGTCGAGACTATAACGGAATTAAAGAGAAAAATGAGACGAATATAATGGTGCAATTTTTTTAAAAAAATAATATATTATAAAAAGTTATTAATGTTTAAAAAAGAGGGAGGAAAAAACTTATAAAAGGTAAAATGACTATGATGCCCTTTCTAATATTTTAATTAAAAGCTTATGTGTAACTTTTTTATTGGTTGAAATGAGTTATGTAGTTGTAGCAAAAGATAAGGGTTATAAAAAATTTCATCCCCTATATATATATATATATATATATATATATATATATATATATATACACACACTAGATTATTAACCTGTGTATTACACGGATTGGATATAAAATATTAAATAATTATTAATAGAAATATTAGAAATATAAAACGTTATTTTGGTATAATATGATTAAGGTAAATATATATAAGTACTTTAAGTAATAGAGAGGTACTTAAAAACTTTAATAATTAAAGAATTGTTCATGACCATCTTAGTTTGTAACAAGTGAGATTTTTAAATTAACTTATGTTGAAAACTTTGTATAGCTTTTTCTTTCAAAATCATAGTTTTCCCTATCCTTTCTATAATTTTGGTTTATGAAAAAACAATTTGTAAGCCTTTTGTTTTAAAAATGTCATTTGTTTATGAAAATCATGTTGTTTGAAAACTAAGTTTTATAGTTACTTTCATTCTTAAAAAAATCATCTTTTAAGAAAATTTGTTTTCTCGAAAAATTTTAATTTTCTAAAAATAATGATTTAAGTTTCTTATTTTATGAAAATTATAATTTTTAGAAAATGTACATATTTTATAAGCTTTTTGTTGTGTGTTTTTCAATAAAAAAAATAATTTTTAATCTTTTTAAAACTATTTTTAATTTTTAATATGAAAAAAGTAAATAATATGATTAATATTGAAATTAATTATTACGAGAGACAATATAATTATTTAATATGGGGAGAATTAATTGAGATGATAATAAAATGCCATGTGGCAATAGTAATCTAAAATTATGACAAATTGCAACAATTGATTTTTGTTTATTAAGATAGTAAGATATATAGTAATATATGCATCATTAGCTTTTTGTGTTTTCTTTTCTTAGATTTTTCTTAGTTAGAAATATTATTTTTAATAAAAATAATGATTTTGAAAACAAATCAAAAGAAAAATTAAAGAAATTCATTTTAAATTTCAATCCCTGTTATCTAAATGTTGATATTTCAAATCTAGGAGTTTTTCTTAAATATATTTTTTACACAGATTCATTTTCGGAGAGAATTTGAACTCTTTACCTCAAGTAACACCATAACACTAGTGGTTTTGTTATTTATAATTAGTGTTTGTTGTTGCTTATTTTAGTCTTTCTATATTCTAAGTCCATTTATGTTTTTTCTTATTTATTTTAAATATTCAAATTTTTTATATTTAGTGAATCGTTAGCTGAGAAGTCCTTAGATTTATTTAATAAATAAATGAACATGTAAAAAATTATTTTTGATTTTATTAAGAGATTTGTTGGTATAAATAGTATATGTTAAAAATAAAGTTTTTAAATAAATAAAATACCTTACATTTATATAAATTTATTATTTTAAACGATTTTAATAATGTAACTTTTCTAAATGTTTTAGTAAATTGATTTTTAAATGTATATCATGGTAAAAAAATTTTCTTGTTGCAAGGAACTGTTAGTTTTATTATTAATATTATTGTTGTTGTTGTTGTTTTTTGGTTAATTTCGTTAAAAGGTCTGTGGTATAGTTTCTTGTTAGTATAGTTATTTATTTTATAAATAGCTTAGGATTTCAAGTGTAATTGTAACACTTAAGTTCAAGTTTAACAAAGCTGCCACCTAGAAAGAATATAGTTGGCTTAAAATCGCTTTACAAGACCAAAATGGGACCTAATGGTGAAGTGTTAAGGTATAGAGCCAGACTGATGACAGAGGGATACTCTCAACAAAAGGGCATAGATAATGAAAGAGACCTTTGCTCTTGTAGAGAGGTTTGAAACTATTAAAATTGTTATTGTTGTGGCTTGCACACTTAGGCTGGAAGATACACCAACTTGATGTCAAATCAGCATTCCTCAATGGAGAATCTGGCATATGATATCTATGTAGAACAACCTGAATAACTTGTAGTTAAAGGATAAGAAATAAAGTATATCATTTAAAGAAAACTCTCTATGGCCTCAAGCAAGCTCCTAGGGCTTGGTATTTCCAAGAGGACCAAGATTGATCTGTACTTTGTGGAACATGGTTATGAACGAGAAATTGCCAATGAATCAACTTTATATGTCAAAATGAACCATAATGATGTTATCTATGTATGTATATATGTAGATGACATTATACACACCAGCAATGGCGGAGCTTGAACATTTTGAAAGGGGGGCGAAAATTTATGGGACCTAGAATACATGTTAACTTTTTGAAGTGAGTTTGCCCATGTACACCAGTTCTGGTCATGATTTAATTATAGGGCTAAAAGAAGGCATGATGAGGATGTTTAAGATGACTGATCTTTGGTCTTCTTAAACACTTCCTTGGGTTAGAAGTTGTGCAAACATGTCATGGTATCTATATTACTCAAGAAAGATATATGATAAGTTTACTAGACAAGTTTGGCATGAGGAAGTGTCACATGGAGAATACTCCCATGAATGTCAATGAAAAGCTTCAAAGTGATGTGACTATAATAACTTAGCTGATGCAACTGTGTATAGAAGTTTAATTGGGGGTCTTTTATACCTTTCTCACACACAACCTGACATTATTTGCTCTATTGGGCTGCTTTCCAGGTTCATGCAAAGACCATCCAAACTACATTTAGATGATGCTAAAAGAATAACGAGAAAAATAGTTTGAACAAGCAAATATGATATATGGCATAGAAAATTAGCAAGGGAAGTGCAGAAAAATAACTCATCTTAACCGGGTATAGCGCAGTGATTGGGCAAGCAATTTGGATGATAGAAAAAATATTTCTGCACATGTTTTCTTTCAAGGAACTGGAGCCATCACTTGGAGCTCAAAAAAGTAACGACACATAGTTGCATTTTCAAACACAAAGCCAGAGTATGTAGCAGCATCTAGTGATACTTGTCAAGAAATATAGCATAGAAGGATCTTGTAGAATTAAAGTATACAGCAGATTCAGGCAACTGTAATCTTTTGTGTTAAAAGATCAGCTAGTGTCTCACCAAAAATCCAATGATGCACAACAGATCCAAGCATATAGAGTTGAATTATCATTTTCATTTGTGAAATGGTTACTCAAGAACAAGTCATGATAGAATTTTGTAGTACAGGTGATAAACTTCTGATGTTTTAACTAAACCATTATCAAAGGAGAAGCTCGCGTTCTTTTAAGACAAACTTGGAATGAAGGAGTTTGTATTACAGGAGGGTGTTGAAAGTAATACAAACTCATGCCGAGTCATCAATAAGTACGCGTTTCTCATGAAGTTAAGTTCAATATAGGAGCCTTTGGTCAACATTGAGTCCGAGTCTAATGGCATCAGTTAAAGAGTCGGTTTAGAATTTATCTATCTAATGTTCGGTAGTTCTTCATTTTATTAATGTGCTCTGTACTCAACTTTCATTCACCTTCAATAATCAAGAATCTATTGAATCAATTTGTATCTTTGTTCTTTTGAGTATCATAATCTTGGATCTAAAACCAACAATCAAAGGAGGAAGTACCGTATTAATCATATGAACAAGAAGATAGTTGATAATCTCTACTACATCAGCAAGCAATACGATAGGGGAGCTGTGAAATACCTGATCACCAGAGAAAATAAGCCACGCCAAGGGTTTGTTGAACAAGACACTTCCTCTGACTATGCTCACCAAACACCTAAATGTCTGTACCAGTGAATAGGCTGCAGCAATCCCATTGACTACCACCAAAATCCTGTAAATAAAGAAACTTAATATTATTATTATTATTATAAAGTTTCAGTTTTTATCAACAAACTGTACGTGCAATAAAGATAACTTACACAAGAGCTTTCATGTCTGTGAATTTGGCTTTCTTCTGAATGGTAAAGATTTCTTTGGCCTGAGTATCAGTAGCCACGAGAAGAGCAGCCAAAAGGGCAAACCCACAAATCACAGTTCTGAGTATGAGCTCGGCAAGCCTGACCCTCCGATCAACTACTTTCAAGTCACTCCCATGATACACCGGGACATTCCCAGGGCTCACACCAACACCCAAATAACTCATGACAGACACTATTTTACAAGACTGCCGTCGGTGATGATTTTAATTTTGGAGACCCAAACTCGACCCCACCTGAAAACGGACACGCAAAAGTAAAGTTCCATCATATGAATATAAAAGCCAACCCACCTAACACCAATTTCCACCATGTAATAATATCTCTTCTATTATTGCTTTTCTTTTCACGGCCATTTGTCATCATCTGCTTCATTACATCTATGTCATATCAATCCACTAAGTGGAAATTTAGTTGATATGTTTGTTTATATCAATCCACTAAAATGAAAAGTGGAAATTTAATTTTTTTTTTAAAGACAAAACGTCACGTTGTGCTACCTTCAGTTGAGATCGATTCCTTGATCGCCGACTATGAGATCGTACTCTCTGATGCGCGGGAGCCCTGTGGAATAGGTAAACACTCACCCCTTCAGAACCCGAGATTCAGGTCAAGATTCTTCCCTTCACCGGATATCTATTAAAGTGTCAACAGTATAAATACTTGAACTCTGGTCTCCAAGGTGAAAAGACCAAGTCTTAACAACTAGGTTAACTTTGCTGGATATTTAATTGATACATTGTTTGTTTCAAATAGAGGTGCACAAAATAACCTCTTAACCTAACCGAACCGATTTCTGGACCGGTTACAAACCGGTTTCTAAACCGGTTATTGATGCCAGTTTTAGGTTTACCAAATAACCGTCGGTTCTTGACCGGTTACCAAGATGTGAGCAATAACCGGTTAAGTAAAACCGGTTTTTTTTTTACCGGGTTGAAACCGGTTAACCGGTTACTAATTCAAAATAAATAGCCGTTTGATACAAAAAATAGCCGTTGGAGACCGAGTAACTGGTTATTAACCGGTTAACCGGTTAGGTGAAAACAAAATAGCCGTCTTCCAACCGTTTTTCTTAAATTTTTGGACCATTTTGCCCCTAAACGCATGTGTAAATAGGTGGGGGGTGTTTTGGCTTAATAACACAACACATAAAACGATCAAAAACACTCAAAAACGATCACCTAGTTCTTAACATAACCAATTCAATCTCAATTCAATGGCAAGCTCACGAATTGATCAAAGTTCTGTTGGTGCTAGTGCATCTTCTTCAACTGAACCAACAGTTGTAAGAATCAAATATACGAGGAACAAAGATTTATTCCAACTTTTCGACTTATGTGAAATGTCAAACGGTGTCGATAAAGCATGCTGCAAAGGTTGCGGTACATTCTTTAAACCGGAATCTAATTATACATTAAGAAGCCATTTAACCAAGCATTGTGTTATGGTCAAGAATAATCCGACAAACGATCAAGCACAAATGTCTACCGAGTGTGGGGTTTGGAATTTCGATCTCAACATGGTGCGTGAAATGATGGCAAATAATACTAATTTCGCTCAGAAATTAAAAATTAAATATAAAGCGATATGTAACGATGTTTTTTTTTCATATTGTATGTGTTGCGCGTATCATTAACTTGGTTGTGCACGATGCTCTTGAGGTTCCTGAAATGAATAAGTTAAAATAAATGTTTAAACAGATGTTAAAGGATGTTTTTTTGACAAGCCGTAAAAGATATATAGATTATCAAAAATTTTGTGAGGATACAAATTCCATCTTTTTAGGTCCGTATTGGGACGTACCTACAACTGGCAGCATAACAACTACGTTTTGATTATCTCCAATACGAGTATTTTGCTCATTATCATAATTCAGAGAGTTGATATACATAATTTTACTTATATAAAGTAATGGTAACTTTAACATACTCCTATATGAGTTATTGATACTTATGGAGATAAGTGTAACTTAAATCTTAAACACAACCCATACCCGGACAACACCTTCTTTAATGTTATGATGGTCATGAACACTCTTCTCATAGCTCCGTAAACTTGCATGACTTCAACGGGGATGTATAGAATTGTTTATGTTGAGAGAAAAGTATATCAAGGCAATCGCATCATGATACGTCATCGGACACGTGGTGACATCTAGGGACACGTGGCAACACTCAAGGACACGTGTCAGAACTGTATTACACTTGTCATGGATTGTGAACACGTGTCAATCTTGCTAGACATGTGTTACATCCCTGCATAGTGTCTGGAACTTGTTTTCACGATTTCCGCTTCATACGAACTCCGTTTTGCGTGTTGTTTTCTCCCTTGTTCATGTTTTTCCAATCTCTTTCCAACCATATATAGCAAACTTCTTAAGAGTAACATATTATATGTTATTTTTAGTGTTTATGAGTAAAGCTAGGTTTGTGTATCATTAATGAGTGTCTGTTAAACTGAAAACTATAACTATTGTTGTAAATTCTTAGTTTTACCATCGTTTCTTCGTCTACTATCATATGTTGATTTTAACATATAAAGCACATGTTTATAGTATTTTGGTCTTAGTTGAAGTAAATTTAACATGTCGTTATCAAATTTCAAGTCATTGACCAAATTTAATGGTTAAAGTCAAAGATCAAAGTCAAACCTGAATTTGTGACGAATGTCACATAACAAGAACTCACTTAAACAATCAATTAATCCCATAATCACTGTCTTTTAATCCACATCATAAAACCAAAAGAAACGTCTATTGTTCTTCAACAATATTTCATAAATTTTACATCCACACACACATATTTTTTAAGACTCCAAGTGAAAATTACAATACTCTAAGCACTCAACATCAATCTTTCACAATTTGGTAAATTCTTGCATTTGTTTTGGTTCAAAACTTTTTTATTTTTCTATTCATCTCATCATGAGAATTTTGCACATAGATGATAATTCAAATAGATATTCAGATGTGCTCATAATTTTCATTCATAAATTAATATGTAATTCTTATGATATTATGCGTAAAACACTAAAAATTATAAAAACCTTCTTGAAATTCTACACAAAGGTTTTATGAACACATATTTAACAATGATAAAGTCATGATTTACATAAAGTATATTATAAATAACATCATAAACAATATAAAAAATTAGAAAAACACAAACATTTTAGTAAGAACAAGAATTACCTAAAATTCCAAACCATAGTTTTCTTATAGCAACCTGACTAGAAAGCATTTTTGACTTTATTTCATCAACCAAATACTTGGTTCCAGTACCCAAATTTATTTTTACATGCCATTTTTCAATCTCTACTTACCTTATTTGATTTCACAGAGGACCTGACCTTCAAATAGTTGACACAAATTGTTTATGCCAACAGATACACTTGTTATGTGACTTGGACTTGAGTAAAAATTTAAAGGGTTTATGATATTTAAAAAAAATATGGTAAAATTAGTCATATTATGTCAATAGAGTTTGATCATTGCATTTTATGTACATTTATTTGCATAGTAATTATGGGTTGGGTTATCCTAAATAGGGCCTTTAACCTAAAAAGGCTAAGAAGCCATCAAAACCGTCGGATTGCTTAGATCTAGGGCCCAAATCCACGCTGTGGCATAATTGTAAATACCACGGAGTTTTAATCCGAGAAAAGGGTAAAACCGTCAAACGGTTTCGTTCTTTCGTCTTCTACACGCCTGCGAACTTCTCCCTCCCAAAACACACAGTTCTTCGAAAATCCATCAAAAACCGTCGCGATGTCTTCATCAAAGCCCGAAATTGACCCTAATGTGTTCGTCTTAGAGATCATTGTCAATGATACTAGTGATTTACAACAGTTTATCCACGTTTCGGCGCTGGAGACGCAAAATACAGCCGAAGAATCACTCAAAGAGGTTGAAATGACGAACGAAGCTCCAAATAATGGTACAATATCAACATTAATCGTACCGATTGTGTTTTCCAACATCTACGTATGTTTAAGTCATATATTATCTTCAATGTGTAACAAGTAAGATATTGTGTAATGTTTAAGTAGTTGGATTGTGTAATAGTGTATGTAATCATCAAATTTTCAGTTGTATTGTGTAATAATTAAAATATGTAAAGATGTAATGTGTAATGTGTATTCTGTTGTGTAATAATTGATGTAAAGATCTATTGTGTAATGTGTATTGTGTAAAATGTGAGGCTGAATTCTCCTCCCTTTGTAAATGATTTATCAATTGTGTCATAATTGATGTGTCTTCTGTAATGTTTAGGGCATTTGAATGGCCCTGTTTTGTTATAATTTTTGTCACATAGGATGTTGTTTGTGTAGTGTACATTGTATGTGTAATGTGTAATGTTTGGTGTCTAAAATTTGATGTTGATCTTGTTTTGTTGCGTCTGAGATATTATGGATTTTGAAATGTACCATGTAAATTGTGTAATGTGTATTGTGTCTTATATGAGGCTGAATTCTCCTCCCTTTGTAACTGATTTATCAATTGTGTAATAATTGATGTGTCTTCTGTAATGTTTAGGGTATTTGAATGGCCCTGTTTTGTTATAATTTTTGTCACATAGGATGTTGTTTGTGTAGTGTACATTGTATGTGTAATGTGTCATGTTTGGTGTGTAAAATTTGATGTTGAGCTTGTTTTGTTGCGTCTGTGATATTATGGAGTTTGAAATGTACCATGTCAATTGTGTAATGTGTATTGTGTCTTATATGAGGCTGAATTCTCCTCCTTTTGTAACTGATTTATCAATTGTGTCATAATTGATGTGTCTTCTGTAATGTTTAGGGCATTTGAATGGCCCTGTTTTGTTATAATTTTTGTCACGTAGGATGTTGTTTGTGTAGTGTACATTGTATGTGTAATGTGTAATGTTTGGTGTCTAAAATTTGATATTGATCTTGTTTGTTGCCTCTGAGATATTATGGATTTTGAAATGTACCATGTCAATTGTGTAATGTGTATTGTGTCTTATATGAGTCTGAATTCTCCTCCCTTTGTAAGTGATTTATCAATTGTATCATAATTGATGTGTCTTCTGTAATGTTTAGGGTATTTGAATGGCCCTGTTTTGTTATAATTTTTGTCACATAGGATGTTGTTTGTGTAGTGTACATTGTATGTGTAATGTGTAATGTTTTGTGTGTAAAATTTGATATTGAGCTTGTTTTGTTGCGTCTGTAATATTATGGAATTTGAAATGTACTATGTCAATTGTGTAATGTGTATTGTGTCTTATATGAGTCTGAATTCTCCTCCCTTTGTAAGTGATTTATCAATTGTGTCATAATTGATGTGTTGTCTGTAATGTTTAGGGTATTTGAATGGCTCTGTGTTGTTATAATTTTTGTCACATAGGATGATGTTTGTGTAGTGTACATTGTATGTGTAATGTGTCATGTTTTGGTGTGTAAAATTTAATGTGTAATCTTTAATGTGTAATGTGTTTACTTATTGTGTAATGTGTATTTTAACTGTTATTTCTATTGTGTTACAGCTGAGCAATATCATGAGATGCTAGAGCCTTTAAATACTTTTATAATGAAGACTCAATTAAACAAGAACAAACAAAACAAAACACAATCTGCTGAGGAGTCTATATCTACAACACAAATGCGTCCTAAGAAAAGAAAGAAGCAAAAGAAACCGAAGAGTGTTCATTTTCCGTTTGACGAGAAAAGGTTGATTGTGAGATGTGCAATTTCTAACCTAACAAAGTTCATTCAAAATCTCTCCTCCAGCCAAAAAAAAGCAGTGGCTGAAATGGGATTTCAAGAAATTATGTGCCTTCAACTCCATGCAATTCCAAGCGCTTTTGCTTACTGGCTGCTACGGAACTACAATCCAGAAAGGGACTCAATTAATGATGGAGAAAGAGAAATCCAGTTGTCATCTAGTTTGATACAAGAAGTATTCAAATTCCCAAATAGAGGGACAAAGGTCACTATTAAAACACGACCAAATGCAAATGACCCGGTTGTCAAGGAATGGAGGAGTCAGTTTGGAGATGACTTACCAAAGAAAATTTTTGTCAAGGATCTTGTTGCATATATAATAGATAAGAAGGATGCAGGTAGGATGTTCAAGCTCAACTTTTTGGTTGTTTTTTTCTCATTAATGGGGGAAACAATGATGAGCAACACTGTTAATCAAAGATTCCTTACATCTGTAAAGACAACAACAGATGTAAGGAATTTAAACTGGTGTGATTATATGATGGCTTGTTTAAAAACAACCAGAGAGGCGTGGAATAGTAAACAAGATGACCTCTACAATGGCCCTATTTTGCTACTTGTGGTAAGATTTTATACTTGATATTTGGTCAGTTACACATTACCAATTACACATTACACATTACACAATACACAATACACAGTACACAGTTACACTACACAGTTCACATTACACATTACACATTACACATTACATATTACACATAACACATTACACTTACACAATATAACACATTACACATTACACATTTGATTTGTGTTATTGTTTTTTTTGCATCTGTTATGTGGAAAACAGGTTCTCTACATCTATCAGAAAGAGAAAAACAAAGCACAATGGTGTAAACAGCCTAAAAAGCTTCAGGAAATTGACTTTAACAAGTTGCAAGAGTATGAGGAGAGGCTTGCAATTTCTAGTCAAAAAGATACAGTTGATGAGGAAGATGAAGTAGAAGTGGCTCCTGTTCAGAAAAAGGCAAGATTGTCACAAACAAAATCAAAACAAAGCTTGAAACTTAGGTTGAAAGTACCAAAGAAAAAGGATGTATGCACTACAGAAACTGATAAAGATGAAGAAATGGTTGAGGAGTCTGAAAATTTGGGTGAGAATTTGGAGCTTAATGAAGCTGAGAAACTTGTTGAGGACGTCGCGGGTGATTGTGTTGCAACAGATTCAAAAACAGATTCACAAGAGGTATGAAAATTTTATTTCTTAATTTATTTATTTAATACATACATTTTGATATCATAAGCAATTAAAAATAATGACAGGTGAGGGTGGAGAGGATACGCAAAAAGTTAGATTCTTTTGATGATCAAGCAAAACAAATAGTGTTCATATTAGAAGAGGCAGAAAAGGATTTTCCAGAAGGCTCATTGATTGTAGAATTGAAGAAAGAATGGGCATCCCTGATACAAAAGTACACATCCAAACAAGATTCAATGGCTTCTGATGCAGATGTGTTTTTAAGCGCATTACACATAAATGAAGAAGCGCCATGTCAGAAAGATGCATATAAGTTGGGATTAGGCACACCAATTGAAGTAACTCCATCATTAATGATGGAGTATTCACAGATGGAAAAAACCTCATTAAAAGAAAATGAAATCAAAAAGATGAAGAATTTGTCTGATGCACCTAACTTCAAGTTAGGTGATATTGAACTTACACCATCGACAGCCGGTAAGTTTTATTATCTTTCTTTCATTAAAAATTATTTTATTAATATGTTACACAGCACATGTTGACACATTACACATCTTACACATTACACATTACACAATAGTAAAAAAATAGTACACATTGCATATTACACATTTGATTTCTGTCGTTTACTTTTGTTTTTTTGCATCTGTTATGTGGACACAATGATAAAGCATCAATAGATGAAGCAAGCAAAGAGAATGAAGTTCAATTACTTCAACAGGAAACACCCAGTGTTGAAGAAATTGGAAAAGAAACAAATGTGGATGACACAATTGTGGAAGACACAATTGTAAAAAAAACACAATGAGTAAAGACACAATTCAAGAAGAAACAGTTGAGAAGAAAACTGTTGAAGAGAAGAAAACTGAAGATGAAAAAACCGTCAAAGATATTGTGTGTAACATCTGTGCCGGAATCGTTACCGGAACAGTAATTTGCACAGTAAAGTGCACAGTAACTTAAGCACAATCCATGTAAACTAGTGTATGCTATTGACACATTATGCTTCACACGAAACTATTATGCAATTGTTTGAAATCTGATTTAAAACCTTAGGGTTTAACAGTCAGAAACATATCAGACAACACAGATACTTGATTTGATGCTATTATGTATAAACGTATGTGAGGTTAAACAAAACAAAACCATAACGGTTGTTGTTACATAATGCTAAACAGACGAATTATTCGTATAGGTGACGATCTGTACGAATGATTATGAGAGTTTAACGTTCTGAAATAATGACTGAAAAGTAGAAAACAAAATTTGGAAAGCCAAACCATTGTCGTGTTCGTTCGAATGACGATTCAAACGAATACGCGTGATGGTGACGCGTTCTGACGAAACAAAACGAAAACGAAACGAACGACAATAAAATTAAGAAAATATAATATTTTCTGTTTTACAATTTTGAAACTCATCATAAATAAAATTAAACAAAACTATTTTATTATTTCGCGAACAAAGATGCTAAACGCGTAAAAGTGATATAATTCGATTAATAATTTAATACAACGATATTTAAAATAATTTTTAATAATAAATACCATCCAAGTAGTTTAAAATAAACTCTTTTTATTTAATTTACGAAAAACGCGCGTAACGACCCGGAAACGCAACGAAAATACGAACCGAGTAACTGAAACGAACCCGAACACACTCGTGATATATATACCATAGATGATGGCATTTAATTCATTTGTTGGCAAACCCTCTCTCTTTCTAGCCTCAAGTTCGTCACCTCCTTCTCTCTAAAAATTCAACACTTCAAACATCAAGATCTCCTTCATTTCTAGGTGGAATTTAGTGTTCTTGGTGTCCATTTGAAGCCCTTGATCTCCCCTACGCAAAAGTACAACGGATCTGGAAGAATACCCAACCATTTTCGAGGTAATTAAGCTTGAATGTCAAGAAAAATAGGGTTTCTTACACCTATGTTCTACGAAAACCCTAAACCGGTTTTGATCCACATCGTGAGAGTTAACATTTGCATGGGATTAGTCTTAGTGTAGCACCTACCAACCCCTAAACTGGCCGATGAAGATGAATGTTAACAGGTTCGTGAAAGGGGGCATCGGCCGAACTAAAAGGCTGCGAACCCTCACCAGCCGAACCCTTGTACACTCTGCCGAACCTTTAGGTGATCAACGAACCCAGGCACAGTAGCTCTAACCGAACCTTTCCAGATGTGAGCGAACCTTCCTTCCAGTTGGCGAACCATGCTGATGGCGAACCCTGCATGCCAGCTAACCACGAACCTTCTGCATGTCCCCGAACCCTCGTGATGCAGCTTAGCCGAACCATATACCTTCGAGAGAACCCTTGTGCACAAATCACCGAACCTCTTAGCCAGATAGTAGCCGAACCTTATGCGCACCATGCTACGACCGAACCTAGCACTCCGTTGGGCGAACCATGCTGCGAACCCAGGGAAGTGGAGCCATGAACCTACACCCTTGGAGACGAACCTAGCCTGGCCTGGCATGAAGAGCCGAACCTTGGGTCAAGAAGACAACTAGGTTTGCTGGAACCTAGGACACAGGATTCTCGGCCATGGAGTGTCTTAGCCCAGCAGTCTTCCACGATCCCTAGTGTTGGCCCACTCTTTTTTTTTGGGCCCAAACTCTTATTCATGCCTAACCTAAGCAACCACACACATACAATCGACCCAAGTGAATTATGCAATCCACACGACTACCAGGCCCATTAAGGCTGCTTCGGTCCATATTTGTGATACTTCGGCTCATACTTAATTCAATTACATGTTAACCGGGCTATGACACTTGACTAAGTCACCTAACATATCTAGCCCAAGTAACCGGCCCAATCTCGGCCCAACTATGGTGTCATGATCTATCTCCTTTTGTTTGGCCCACACTCTTTATTCTTGGCCCAACAATAGAACCCGATTTGTTGTAGTTGTCTTGGTCTAAAGTTCATCTCAATCGGCCCACATTATTGACACGAGGCCCAAATAGTTAGCCCATTAACACTCAAGGCCATTTAGCCTTATCCGGCCCAATAATACCACTTAAGTGATCATTATGGCAAACTTATATTCGGCCCACTTGATTTGGGATTTATATAACACACTAAAACGATGAATAAGAACTACATGGAATTCTTTTATAAACACTAAACATATACTTAAGTATACTTGCAAAGATCCATGTGATGCAACTAATAAACATAACATTTTAAAGATCTTGATTTTTTTTTAGAACAAAGGAGGGCCGGATAAGGACCGTGATTCACTAGTGTTAGCCAGCTTTAGGGCTAATACTAACATTTACAAGCACACTAAACTCTACAAACAAACGCTTATAAACTACAACACTATGAAATCAATACAGGAGCGTAAACATCGCAACAAGTGCAAACAAAGAGCGTGCGTATTCTTGTTTTACATAGTCAACTACTAAGGACACAAGGTGAGTTCATTTGTCCCTTTTCTAACTATTTTAATTTACTTCGGGACTGAGAAGCATGTTATACATTTTAAACAAATGATTTATAAAAATGATTTTAAACATATTTTTAATGCTTATGCTAAAGACTTGATACTTAAACCATACGCTTGATGCTTATGCTATAAACTATATGCTTAAACTACATATTCGATGCTAAAGCTTGAACACTCATACTAAATGCTAATGCTACATGCTAAGACTAGATGGTAAGGCTACAATGCTAATACAACAATGCTAATGCTAATTGCTAATTGCTAAATGCTAAAGCTAATTGCTAATACTAAATGCTAACTGCTAAATGCTAATGCTATATGCTAATACTAAATGCTAATGCTATATGATAGCACCGGATACTAATGCTACATGCTAACACCATATGCTAAAGCTACAAATTGATGCTACAAGCTTTTGATTCTATGATAATGCTACATATATACATGATAATTGCTTAAAACTATGGATGCTTTAAACACTTGAAAGCTTATATGCTTGCCATGCTAAAACAACGGTTTGGCCTCTCAGTGCTTGCCTTACCGATTGTGAAGCTATTTGAATGCTATAAACTTGAATGCTAAAACTATCAACTATGGTAGAACATACCAAATTGGCCTCTCAGTGCTTGCCATGGGGTGTTCTTCATAGTTGGGACTTGAAGGAACAGACCGTCAGCCTCTCAGTGCTTGCCATAGGGTGACCTTCATAGTCATGACTTGAGGAGTAGACTGATGGCCTCTCAGTGCTTGCCATGCAGTGATTCCTCAATGTTCACTCATGCTACAAGTTTAAACATAATGCTAAAGCTAATGACTATTTAGAATGGACCAACTGGCCTCTCAGTGCTTGCCAAACGGGTGTTCTACATAGTCAGGATTTTGAGGAGTAGACTGATGGCCTCTCAGTGCTTGCCATACAGTGATGCCTCATTTTCCAATCATGATGTAAACTTAACGAAATGATAAAGCTATAAACGAAATGGATGGTAGGTAGGACGCTTAATTATCATTAACAGCAATGTCCTATGTGACTTAGTATGTGGTGGGACGGCGTCTGGGCGGGTCGTAGGCTCGACTCAGGGGTATGCCCTATATATAAGCATACCGAGTTGGATGATACAGGTGGTGTTAATGAGATTAAGGTTGTTACCGAGGGGATGCATGAATGCTTTTGGGTCAATAACATAAACTTTTAAACACAATGCTTGTTAAACTTATATTGAAACTAATACATACAAATGCTATAGACTTGTAAACTTTGAAACAGTAAACTAAAGCTATGATGAAGAATGAATCGAATGATAGGTAAAATTGCTTAATTATCATTAATAACAATGTCCTATGCGACTTAGTATGTGGTGGGACGGCGTCTGGGCAGGTCGTAGGCTCGACTCAGGGGTATGCCCTATATATAAGCATACCGAGTTGGATGATACAGGTGTTATTAATGAGGTTAAGGTTTTACCGAAGAGGTTTGCAAAAGCTATTTTACAGATACTAAAACTACATGAACTCACCAACCATTGTGTTGACTTTGTTTTCTTACATGTTTTCTCAGGTGACGCACAGGAATAGGCTTAAGCTTATGGATTGCATACTAGGATGCCAGTTAGCAGACCTAGTAGACTTTTGGAGAAGCACATATTTTGCTAAGGATACGAATCACTTTTGATATCTTGTACAGATACAAGATAGGAAACATATGATTCTTTCGTTAGGTTTATCGAGTTAAATTACTGAACATTGATATTGTAATTTAACTTTGTAATCCTAGTTTAATGTTTGATTGTGCTTTAGTTATTCTTAACATTGATGCTATGTAAAAAAATTTTCATCCCAATTATCACTCACGATATCGCGCCTCGAGAACCTTCCGCCCGACGGGGACTTCGATCCAACCCCGCCGGCTCTGGGTGTGACACTGTGGGAACTGAGGAGCTTGTTAAAGACACAACCGTTAAAGACACGACTGTGGAAGAAACAACTGAGAAGGTAAGTATTGAGGAAACAGTAAATGAAGAGACAACAAAAGAAACAGTAAATGTTGAAAAGGAGGCTGAGAAGGTGAACGTTGAAAAGGAGGCTGAGAAGGTGAATGCTGAAAAGGAGGCTGAGAAGGTGAATGCTGAAAAGGAAATTGTAAATGAAGAGGCAACAAAAGAAAAGGAAGAAAAGGACAAAGAGTTTGATTTAAAAAAAATTATAACTGAGTTACCGATCTTGCAAACAGAAGAAACAGATTTCCAAACACCACAAAGGGAAATTGTTTGTGTTGTTGAACCAATTTCAAGCGTTAAACCAGAAAATAAGCAAAAAAGACCAGAGAAAAAGAAGAATGTTGGAGAACTTTTATGTTCCCCTTACACTGAAAGACAGGTTGTGATGGGACAACGAAGGACGACAGCTGAAAACAACATTGCAGACTATCTATTTGCTGCAACTGGAGAATCCTTGTACACAATCCTTTAAATTATTGAAATTTATTTTCTTTGAATGTGTTATAACAAAATTATATTATTTATTTTGCAGCAAAGAAATCTTTATTCTTGGTGATATCCTAGCAACACCAAAGGTTATCCTGGAAACATTGAGACCTGATCTTGATGTCCATGTCGATGTTATAAATGTATGGGCTCATCTGTTGAATATAGAAGAGAAAAGGAAATCAAGAGAATCAGTTTATCGGTTGTTGTGACACCCGGCAATTTCAGGTAAATTGCAACTCTTACATTCTTTACATTTCACATTCATACTTGTTGCATTTCATTTAATTATGTTTAATTAGATGAGTTGAACACAAACGAATACGAAACAATAGTTCAAGGAACTATCTAATCGTACATTGCACATTGGTTTTGGAAACCAAGTGTGGCAAACACAACACTAACACAAAACAATAATTCGGGGAATTATTGAATTGTGCATCACACGTTGATTAGGACTAATCAAGCGTGCAAACACTTCGTTAGACACGGACACAAACTATCGAAGATAATTCGAGGAATTATCGAAACACACACATGAGTCTCACGAGCGTTGGTGATCAATCAAACATATATGCTATTCTATGTTTATATGCTTAAACATGTATTAGATGTTTAGGATACGCGTTATGAATCGAGTACGAGCGAAATCGTATCAACGAAATCGAAAAACAAGGAAATGGACTCATCGCGGTACGCGACGGTCCCTCGGCGAAAGGCTTCGCGGTACGCGGCGCAAACCGGGAGTCAACACTCCCGAATCCCATCGCGGTACGCGATAAATAATTTTGATCGGCCTTCGCGGTACGCGAGGCCATGCAGACCAAATTTTCTTTATATTCAACCCCATCTCATTTCTACTCGGTTCCTTTGCAATTCACCCGAGTTCTTACATTCATTTTCGACCAAATCCCTCTGAAACCAACACTCTAACCTGCTGGAATCAACATTGAAGCCATCTACTTGCATTTCTTGGTGATTTGTAGCCATAGGAACATCAAAGAAGGTCAAGGAGCTCTCACTCGACGAGAAGATCGAATCCAGCCATCGTAGCAAGTCCACACCTTCTGTTTAACTCGAAATCAGTCCTCTAAGAGCTTCTAAGGTAGTTCCCTATATTTATCTTTAGTTAGATCGTACATGCAATGGGTGAAAACACACATGCAACTCCATGTGACCATCGAGCACGATTTGTTGGTGATTTTGTGTGTTATTATTAAGGATTTACTGATTTGATAGTTTAGTGATGTTAGATTTGAGTTTTGTTGAGTTATTGGTTGATTTGATGATATTTTGGTACACTTGCCATAGAAGGAAACTTTTATGTTGCAAGTCTTAGATTTGTGATGATCTAGACATGTTAGACATGTCTAGATGTTGTTAAATGTGTATTGGAGTGTTTAGAAACACATTGGACGTTTGATTTTGTCAAAAACTTGGTTTTGTATAAACTTACTATAAAAGGAAACTTTTAAAAATCAAAAGAGGGCTTTTGATGTTTTAAGGCATTTTGATGAACTTTAAGTATTGGGATATGCTTAAAAATGATTTCTAAGCATATTGGAAACTTCGATTTGTGAAAATGAGCTTTTAAACAAATACTTACTATTTTAGGAAACTTTATTTGGGCAAAACGGCATAAAGGGTGATTTATGCACAAACGACATGTTTTAAAGGTTTGAATGTAGTTATAATCCTATTGAAAGTCATTAGTTTTATGAAAGGGGATTTCATAACCACACTTTCCTAAATTGGAAACTTTCTGACAATGGTAACTTATGTGATTAGAGTCATAGGCTGCATTTTGGTGTCTTATGTGCATCAAGGCACATAAACACAACAATCGTGTCACCAACGATTCGTAGAGTCTCACTAGACAACACACACTCGGTTGAGCACACCGACACTTGGAGTTGTATGGGATACAACACAACACAGAACACATACTCACACCTATATGGTTATAGGTGCCTACTAGCAGGATTGCTAGCATTCGCAGACGCGAACACGTTCACCGGGACTGCTGTAACAGGTGAGTTCACGGCCCCTTTTTACATTTTCTACCTTTAGGGGAGAAAACATTGCATACAACTGTTTTTGAATAACATACACACTTTTGGTTGCTTTTGTACATGCTAATATCGTATATGCATATGTGTGGCATTCATCCACAAAACTGATAAGTCCTCATTAAACACACCTCGAACCGTTAATAGAGCGTTGCGCTTAGCGTGGTAATCCTGAATAGTACTATTTGGGCCTGACAAGCCCCACTGTTGCGAGCCGTATGGCCACCCCGACTAGAGGTTGGAACAGTGCATAATTGACCTGTAACATCCCAAATTTTTCTAAGATACAAGTTATTTGAACTCTACGTACGTGTAACGAATAAGTAACTTGTGGGAAAATAGACGAAAATAACCAAGATGGGGCTTAGAAATCGTGTACTCGAAATATGGAGATTTCGAGTACACCATATTTCGAGTACTCCCTATTTCGTGTACTCAGGTGTTCGAGTACGGGCACCTTGTCTATAAATAGTCGTGCCTTGGGAAATGTGACAACCTTTGGTTGGAAGCACAGTCCCTCTCGAGTACACGAAGTTTAAGTCCAAGAATTTCAAGAATCAAACTTTGATCGACCAAACGAAGTAGGAAACGCACGGGATTTTACCAGGAGGATCATCTACCTTCAAGTAAGTGATTCATGTATAGAAAGCTGGATTTTTATGCAAAAGTTAGAATGGTTAAACAAAGGGTGAACTTTTGCATAAAGCTCACACCTTTATGCATAAAGTTCATAACTTTGAGGTTCCAATACGTTGGTAACAACCAAAGGAACCTAGAACTAGCTCCCCAAGGTCTTAGATGAATTTCTGAGATGTTTAAGGACGAAATGATGAGTACACGAAATCATGTACAGAGGGTACTCGAAATCATGCATGTATTTCGAGTACAATGTTATTTCGAGTACAGGGGCTATTTCGAATACAATGGTTATTTCGTGTACATGGAATTTCGTGTACATGGCATTTCGTGTACATGGAATTTCGTGTACATGGCATTTCGTGTACATGGAATTTCGTGTACATGGCATTTCGTGTACATGGAATTTCGAGTACATGGCATTTCGTGAACTAGAGATGTTTCGAGTACATGGCAATTCGTGTATGTAGGAACTTAATGAATTTCAAGGGTTTCGAACACTTAGCTAAATTTCGAAAATTTGGATTCAATAAGGGGGACTAGTAGGCTATGAGGACTTAGAATAATTTCTAAGTCTAAGTATGTGATGTGATGGTATGTGATGATATGATGTAACTGATATAGGTCCTTAAGGCCCTAGCTAAGGAGTTCGGCTAAGGTTAACAGGAGTCTACTATCAGGTGAGTTCTAGACGCCCTATTTTATGCTTAATGTTTTGGGCTGACATACATGCTTATTGTTATGTCTATGATGATATGTGCCTATGATGATAATGAATGAATGATGTTATGCCCTGACCATGTGTGCATGTTAAGGTGATAGTAGGATTATTGCATGAAAGTATGCTAAGAACGATGAATGCATGATAGTAAGTTATGATGATAAACTGAATGATAACATGCTATGATGATAAATAGGGATGTATGTTATGATGAAATCCTAGATACGCTATGATGGAAGTATGATGTTATGATGATTACATGCTAGCAAAATGTGTTTATGTTGCCATGATGAATGATATGATGACGTGCGGCTAGCATGACATGTGCATGGTACTAGGATGTTATGACGACATGATACTAGCATACCCTGTATGAGAAATCCTATGTTATTAGGATAATGATACGATGTTATGATGAATGATGATATGGTGCTAGTGTATCATGTCATGATGAATGATGGTTGCTCCAGTACTTGTTACTGGGTAAGTATGGTTGCTCCAGTATTTGTACTGGGTAAGTATGGTTGCTCCCGTACTCGTTACGGGGTAAGTATGATGTTGCTCCCGTACTCGTTACGGGGTAAGTATGATGTTGCTCCCGTACTCGTTACGGGGTAAGTATGATGTTGCTCCCGTACTCGTTACGGGGTAAGTATGACGTTGCTCCCATATTCATATGGGGTAAGTATGGTTATGGTTGCTCCAGTACTTGCTACTGGGTAAGTATGGGTCTGCAGAACGCTTCGGCGGGACAGACCAACGGTTATGGAGCCTTGTGCCGGCATAAGCCCACTGTTCGCATGGTAACAGTGGAACGTATGATGATGATGATGTAAGGATGTTATGTGCTAATGTTATGGACTATGTGTATGAAATGATGTATATGTTATGTATGTTTAATGTTGTTTTATGAAAACTAGAACTCACCAGCGTAAGCTGACTTGATTTAGCATGTATGTCAGGGTGAAGGTATGATAAGAGAAGGCATGGAGCTCGGGCATAGAGTCATACGATCCGGTGGTTTTGGCAATCCGATGTGATTTTGATACAGACATGTTATTGATTTCTGTTTATCAGACTATGTTTACATTTCCGCTGCATGATTATGAAAGTTTTTAGTTTAAGAGCTATGTGTTACGATGAAAACCAACCTCTGTGAGGTGCCCGGTTTCGGGGCCTCACATGACCAAACAACATTTGCCATATCTTGGATGGATATGGCGGGAGGCAGCATGTTAGCTTCGGTTGCGAACCCGCATATGATATAACACATATTGACTAGCTATCAATGAATATTGCATTGTATTGAAAAGTAGACCTGCAAAACTTTACTTTAAACATTTTGATGTTTACTGCTACTTACAAACCTGTGCTCTCACCAACCTTTGTGTTGACCTTTTACTCGCATGTTTTCTCGGGTAGCTAAGGCATGTACACAAGGATAGGATACTAGGCGGAGTCCCATGCATTGGCTCTAGTGTCTTAGGGCGTTTTGAGAAACATTTATCATTTGATATGTTATGTAATATTAAACATCTTTAATCGCTTCTGCAACTACTGTTACCTATCATTTTGAAAACTGTTTTAAATTAACGCTTCCGCAAATCATGAATGTTAAACTGTTTTGTTAATTTATACTTTACTTCCGAAACTCTGATATTACTAAACTGTTTTATCCAAATTATTGGATGTACGTGTGTAACCAGACATATAGGTCTCGCATGTTGTGTGACCGGAGACTGCGATCCTGACAATCTGTTGTTGCTCGCGCCCCAGGAGGGACGGGATTTCTAGGGGTGCGACAGTTGTTCTGCACTTCTCCAATGATTGTAAGTTATACTATATTACACATTACACATTAAATAAAAATACACACACATTAAACACAATACACAATCAAATTACACAGTACACATTACACAATACACAAAACATAAACACTGTAGACAACACATAAAACACAAAAACACATTACACAACACTCACATAATACACTATAGGCATTACATACACAATACACAATACACAAACACACAAATACACAAAAGACATAACACATATTACACATTACACATTGAACATTACACATTACACAATTCAAAAGAAAAATATTACATATATTATATAAAATAATGCACTAACCTTTTACATTTTTTATTATTTACAGTTTCGGGACACCTATGCAAAGGGGAACGAAGCTGTACTTGAGCAGTTCACTATACTTTTTAAGGAATTTTTGGAAAAAGAACGTTTGGATGATGTGAAGCAATTCGGTTTGGTCCTTTTTCCGGTTATTGAATCAGCGCACTATTATCTTATGTGCTTCAACCTCAAGATAAAAAACCTTCCTAAGGTTATATTGATAGACAATAGTGCGTTTGATGACTATGATGCAAAGTATCTTGGTCGACCCAAACACTTGGTAAGTTTGATGATCTTTATATCATAAAAAATGACTGGTTTAATAATAATAATAATGTTCTTCTTTTCAGAAAAATGCATTTGTAATCTACTTGGAGTCCATATCACACAAAGAAGCAAAAAATGTAAAAATGTCAAACATTGTGAGATATAAAATGCCATGGAGAACGTCACACAATCATGTGGATTGTGGGGTGTTTCTGATGAGGCATATGGAAACATTCCAAAGGAATGATGAAAAAGAATATGATGCTGAGTTTGCATTGGAGGAAGATAAACTCCAGAAAAGACAGCTCGTTGACTTAAGAAGAAAGTATGCTGCCAAGATTCTTCTTCATGATGTTAATGAAGCAAAAAGTGTTGTCTTAAGTGAAATGAAGGCCTATTTGGATCTAACTGCTGATGAGAAAAAGGTACTTCAGAAAACAGCACAAGCTCGAATCAGTGAACGATTGAATGTGTTAGGTTTATTTTAAAGTGGTTGGTTGTATTTAGACAATGGTGGATTGTTGATACTTTTTAGCACTCTTTAAAACATGCTACTTGTAATTGTCTTTTGGTTGAAATCAGTATGCATCTTTTATTATATATTTTGATTAACTCTGTTTGAATGGTAAATATATTCAAGGTTAAACACAATATAAAGAAAGACACAATGTAAAAAGACACAACATAATAAAGACACAACATAAAAAATAACAAAAAAAAACAGAAGAGAGTTGTAATACAGGTTTACATAAATGACATAATCAAGAAACACTTAAATACACAGTTAAACTTATAAGTAAAAAGACACATTACACATTATACATTACTAATTACACATTGCATATTCTAAAACATTACACATGACACATTACATACACATTACACATTAAACATTAAACATTATATATCAAATGTAAAACATGTTCAATTTCATTCTAAATCCAATTTATTGAAATTCTAATATGAAATACAAAATGCATATTTAAAAAACTTTCTAATTAGATCCTGAAATACTTGATCCTTGTTTGTATTCAATACTTTTAATATATAATTGACATGTTTGCTGGATGTGACCAACAGATTTGAAAAATCCACATCCCCTAAGTTTCTTCTTTGCTTCTGAAATGTTAATTGCTATCTCACGAGCAGACTTAAACCACTTGTTTGTACCACATCCTTTAGTCCTTGTTCTTACAGGTACAAGAACACTTGCATAACGTGGTTCACTCATTCCGGTTATTGATGCAAATTTACCCCTTCTGCTAGGTCGAGGAGTGTCAATTTCTACCTCATCAACCTAGGACATGTAACTTTTAACATGATCTCTATAAAGTAACAATTCGTCTTTGTTCGTAACCAACCGATTTATAACGTACTCGTTTGAAGACATAATCTCAGCAACAGTAGCTTCGATGTCAACAGCATTATCTTTACCAGGAATGATAACCGATCAAATGGAACTATTTGGTACGGCTTCCCTTGTCCAACGCCTAACTATGTATTTTTTTTTGGAAACTCAGTGATTTCACAAAATCTAAGAACATAGTATATATGTCTACATAGCAATCCAAATTGTTTAAACCTCTCACAACTGCAGAAAATTGTAAGATCCTCTATTCGATACGAAACCTACATATAACACAAAATACAATACAGCATAATTAACAATAAAACACAACTGCTTATAAAGACACAAAATATAAGACACAACAAAAAATATACACATAAATAAACAACAAAAACACATATACAACAAGACACAATTAGTATACAAAAATAAAGAAATGTAGTACCTTAAAATATGAATGAGCAGGATGCAACAAATCTTTAATAGAAAAAATCTGAAAATCATCAACTTTTTCAATCATTGCAGACCCACAACTGTGTATTGCATCATCTATCTCCAGCTGCTGGTCCAAAAATATTCTTTGTGTAAAAATATTTGAAGCTTGTTTCTCAAGGCAAAATGTGCTCCAAATCTCAGCATCAGTAAATCTCGTGTCATGATCATTCTTCCGATGTTCATGCCTTTGAAGCTCCATCGCTAACTCAAAGTGGGTATAAAATTCCATAAAAGTTGCATTCCGGTTACAAAATTGATTAAAGAAATGATTTTCGCTCTCTGCTCTTGAGGTGGTACGCATAAGACCAGACAACTCCTCATCCTTGTAATATGTAGGTATCCAATCTCTTCTAATGTTATAAATATCACCCAACCAAGGATGATCACTTAACCCAAATTCAGAAAGGATCATATGCCACTCCTTTTCAAATTCATCAACTGTAATACAATATGTCCATACAATATTAGATAATATCTTTTTGAAATCTGTTAATTTACACATAGCTGCTCCAACCTATAAAGACACAATTAATAAAGACACAAAATTTGAGTCAGTTAATAAAGACACATTGATGGAAGACAGAAATATTAAAAAGACACAATTAACAAAAGACACAATTAACAAAAGACACAAATAAATTTAAAAAAATACACAATAAATATGTTATGTTACCTTTGTAGTCAATTTCTCCCATATATGCCACATACACAATCTGTGACGACTATTAGAGCAAATATCTAAAATGGCACGCCTCATTGCAGCATCTTGATCAGTAACAAAAACTCTAGGTGCAAAACCAAATGCCTCAATAAATTTTTCCAATAACCATCTATATGAATCAGCAGTTTCAGATCCAAGAAGAGCAGCACCAAATGTAACATTCCTATTGTGATTATCAATGCCAGTAAAAGGAACAAAAACCATATCATACCTCAAAACACAATGGTAAACATAACACAATCAACAAAAATAACACAATAAATTAAAGAACATAATAACACAATGATGTTATTTAGCATACTTGTTTGTTCTGTACGTTGCATCAAATGCTACTAAAACCCTCCTTAGTACAAACAAAATACTTCAACTTGATAATGCCACAATGTTTATATTCCATGTTTTTCCTAACTGAGAAACCACTAGCAATAGCATACTTTTGATAAAAAGAAAACGCATGATCAATGGAATCAAATACCATGCCTACAGAAGGTTTTAGTGACTGGTTACAATCAGGCCTATAATACGATCTACCACCTGGTGATACATCTTGTTGACCAACTTCTTTGTATGTTTGAAAATCTACATAAATTAAACAAAACCAGTTAACATTTCACATATTAACAAACAAAATGATGTAAGACACAATTGTATAAAATACACAATTATATAAGACACAATTACATAAAAAAACTCAATAGAATATAAAAGACAACTGAAAATTTAATGATTACATACACTATTACACAATTCCACTACTTAAACATTACACAATATCTGAATTGTTACACATTGAATATAAAAGACACAGTTATAAAAGACACAATTATGTAAAAGACACAATATTATTTGACACTATACACAATCATGTATAATAACACAAAATACTATTATTAACATCACATACTACATATCTGTACAAAGTAATACACATTATAACACAATACAACATACATAATTGACACAATAGACAAAATCATGTATAATATACACAATACACATAACGATGCTCCTAAAAAATAAAATTACACGTATAATGAAACTAAATCACGCATATAATCATTGAAAACAATACGATAAATCATAAAAAACCAATAATCACATGAAAAACAAAGAATACATACTCATTTAAACATAAATAGATGAAATCCTCTTTTAGCGTCAAATTGATAACACCCTGTATAATGTGAAGAACAGACTGCAGCGAAATTACAGATTTCACGATATCAATCGAACAAGAAATTGATTTTTTTGATCAATTGATGGAAGAAATCGATCAACAAGTGTATATCTTGAAGTCGCATACGGTGAAATCAAAAAAACGAACAGCAAAGCCTCATTAACTAACCCTATTTTATTTTACCTGCAAAATCCCCAAAATACCCTTAATTAACAACATTTAATCTGCCACATGGCAGCCATCCATTGCTTCTTAGACTTCTTATGTTTAATCCCCTATTTAGCTGAACCTTTATCTAGTAATTATTTAGTAAAATGCATTGATTTGGTATAAAATGCATCACTTAGGCTTGTTTTTTCTGATTTTGTAGGTGCTAAATTACAATGAGCTTAGATGATGAATTTATACAAAGAAATATTCTAAGGTTGTATTCCAAGTCACTACACCAACCTAAGTCACAACCTAGCTTTTCAATTAATTTTAAATCCAAATTAATTTTTATTTAATAATTTATATAATTTAACTCTTTTTAAAATTTAATCACACAATCTTGTTTATTTATTTTTTATTAACATCCAGGTATAAATTTTATTAAAAATGGAGCTATTTTAAAAAAAAGATTTAAAAAAAAATACAAAGTGTCGTTTATAACCATTTAGAAAAATAATAATTATTTTTTGAGATAAATTGGTTTTTTAATATTTAAAAAAAATGATAAGTCATATTTATATAATAAATATATTAATAAAACTTGAGTTGGATTGTTAATGTGTGTGGAAAATTAAGTTAGGTTGGGTTGTATAGGTGGAATAGAGAGAATTTATTTTTTTAATAAAAGACTGGGTTAAATTGGGTCACTGATGTGGGTAGTCTAAGAGGGGAGGTCGGCAGAGATGTACACAGCACGAGGCAAAAAGCCTATGGTGCCTTCGATGGCAATTACAAGTGCCATAGGTCAGCAAAATTGTTGTTTTAGGTTCACATGGAAGAAGACAACATATGAATAAAAAGAGAAGCTTCACATGAACCAAAGTCAAATACCCAAATTAGTATTGTTTTATTTTATTATATTTCTTTTGTTTTAGTCGGTTTACTTTTAGTGGAGAATCATCCGGTAACATACGAATAAAAAGAGAAGCTTCACGTGAACCAAAGTCAAATACCCAAAGTCAATCGTATCGTTCAAGTTATTAGCGGTTAGCAAAGCCATTAACTTGCTTTAGAGTTATATTTCTTAATCAACCATAATACAGATTATGTCTATGTGATTTCCAATTGGTAAAAATAGGTTATTCGACCAGCTTATTAACCTGAAACTAGGAGTGATCATTCTTTTAATTCCTGGCAGCAAATCAATTTTAGTTTTTATTAGATTTAATTATTAATCATTCCAATTCAATTTAGTTTTATTTGAAGTCTAGTTAAATAATCAAACGAAATTATATAGCTCTTATTTAATCGAGGTTTTATACTAACTTTGGTCTCATGTTCTTATTTTTGGATGTGATTGATTCGTTAATGTGATTAATTAGCTGTAATCCATGATTAATATCGATTACGCATCCATTTAGTTGCCAGAAATGGTGTAGATTGTTGTATATGAGTTGTTGTGAGCCGTAGATAGGATTTGGGTCGCTACAGGTTCAAGATCCGGGGTCAGACCAATGTGTGAAGAAGGAATGGGGAATTAAGTTTTAGCAATCCAGCCCCCTCTTGTTTCCCAATTTGACCGCTTCTTTTAAATAGTTTTATAACTAAATGTAATTTTTGATTCTTACACAACTAGTCTCCATATTTATTTAATCTCTTTATTTTATGTAAAAACAAAACAAGAAATGGTTTTAAAAGTTTAAGACTTTATTATTATTAGTATGATTATTATTATTATCATTTTATATTTATAACTACACTTATATGACCTTTAATTTAACATCTTATTAGTTTATGACTTAAAGGTAGTGATGCACAAATCGGTTAACAGGTCCAAACCGGTTTTTAAATTACCCGAACCGGTTAACCGGTACATAGGGTTTACCGGTTTTCCCTAAAAACCGGTTCGGTTATTAACCGGTTTTTTAACCTAAAATCTCTAACCTATGGAACCGAACCGGGTATAAACCGGACCGGTTAACCGGCCAAACCGGTTCAAAAACCGGTTTTTAAACCTTTTTTTTTGTTTACCGTTAAATCGTTAATCCGTTTGATGACTTGATCCGTTAGACCGTAACCGTATTGAACCGTTTTTTCTATTATACGTTTTCAACCTTAAAGTTAAATTAATAAAACCATAATAAAAAACTTAACAAATCAAACCTAAAACTAATAAATAATAATTACTAAACCCTAATAAACCTTAAACTAATCAACCTAGTATTAATCTAATAACTAATAAACCTTAAAATAATCAAAACCTTAAACTCATAATTACCAAACCCTAATAAACCTTAAACTAATATTAAACTAATTACTAATAAACCTTAAAATAATCAAAACCTTAAACTAATAATTACTAAACCCTAATAAACCTTAAACATACTATTATTTAATAAAACCATAAATTATTAAGATTTTATTAGGTTTTAATTAGTTTGATATTATTTTGATTAGTTTAAGATTTTTGTTAGGGTTTAGTAATTATGAGTTTAAGGTTTTAAGTTATTAGTTTAATATTATTTTTGATTAGTTTAAGGTTTATTAAGGTTTAGTAATTATGAGTTTAAGGTTTATTAGTTATTAGTTTGATATTATTTTGATTAGTTTAAGGTTTTAAGGTTGAATAATTATTAGTTTGATATTATTTTGATTAGTTTAAGGTTTATTAGGGTTTAGTAATTATGATTTATGAGTTTAAGGTTTTGATTAAATAAAATTAATCAAACTTTATTAAGTAAGGATTTCAAATAGCATATTTCATTAAAATAAATTAATTACACAAGCTTTTAAGTAAAAAAATAAATACAAAATCGAAAATAGAAATTAGTCTTCGGTTTGTGCTTCGGATTGTAGTTCCGGGTTATTGGTCCGCATCCATTCATCCATTGCTTGTTCTTCGTCGAAAAATGGGAAAGTCATTCCTTCCTTAACTTCAACATCGTGTATTGTCGCTTCTATCTCAAGCTCTCCTTCAAGTAGTGTGTGGTGTTGTACACGTTCCATTGCGTCCAAATGGTCTTTCAAGCAAATGCACATCTCCAATGATGCAGGAGTAAGCCTCGTCCTTCGTATCGATAAAACCCTGCCACTAAGAGAAAAAGCAGACTCCGAAGCTACCGTAGAAGCTTGGACGCTTAATAAATCACGGGCCATGGCAGATAGAATCGGAAATTGGGTTTCCTTTTGTTTCCACCAGGCCAAAATATCAAAGTTTTCAAATTCTTCCAACGTAAGACCGGAAATCCAATGTGTCCCTAGGTACCTTCCTAGTTCGCTACTTGCGCTAGTACCTCGGGCTCGTTTAGTTACATTTTGTCTTAAGGTGTTAAATAAATCAAAGTTAACATCTTGGCTTCTACTCGAACTAGAAGCCGCATACATTGTTTGTTGTATGTTAGATGTTTCACCATATTTTTGTAAATAATGATCAAACATATTTTGAAAAAATATGTTAAAGTTATTTTTAGTGTTTGTTGCAAAGTTTGGGTCATCCAAACCCAAAGCACCAACAATTTCATCAATTAATGTTTCAACGCCGGCACCATTGAAACATGGGTTTAATGCCGTCGCACAAGTAAATATGGCCGGCATTTCTTGAAAGTATTTCAATAGTTTTATTTTCATTTGAAGTAACATTCCCGTATATATCTCATTATTTTCACCCGTCGATAGAAAATCGTTAATTTTTCTTGTCATTATAAATAATTATTGAAGAACCAAACAAGACGTGGGATAATAAACTCTCGATAAAGTTGTTGTTTCATTTTTAAAAACTCCAAATAAATTACTAAATTCTCCTATGACGTCCCGACATAGGCTATTAAATTTTTTAGCCTTACGTTCTTGCACTAAATTGTTATGAAATACTTCCAAGGTTTCCCTTTGTCGTAAGGCGTTGTTAAACATACGCCAAGTCGAATTCTATCTTGTTGGTACGTCCCAAGACGGACCTAAAAAGAGGGAGTTTGTATCCTCACATAATTTTTGATATTCCATATATCTTCTACGGCTTTTCATAAAAACATCCTTTAACATTTGTGTAAATTTTTCTTTTAACATATTCATTTCAGGAACCGCAAGAGCATCACTCACAACCAAGTTAATAATGTGAGCAACGCATCTTGTATGAAAAAAAAGCACCGTTACATATCGGTTTATATTTAAGTTTTAATTTTTGAACCGCATTCGTATTATTTGAAGCGTTATCAAAACTTATTGAAAGTATTTTATCTTGTAAATGGAATGTTTTTATTATTCCATCTAACATGTAAAACAAATTATCCCCCGTGTGAGGATACGGAAACATTTCGAACGCAGTCGTACGTTTCATCATTTGCCATGAATCGGGATCAATCCAATGCGCGGTAACGCAAAGGTACGATTCGGGCAAACTGTGAGGTGCCGACCAAACATCCGTTGTTAGGTTAACACCGATTTTTAAATTTTGAAAACCTAAAATTAATTCTTTTTTTGCTTGACGCCAACGTTTCAAACAATCACGTCTAATTGTAGTTCGACTTACTTGATGATATCGTGGTTGTAGCGCCTTTTGAATCATCTTCGCCAAGCGTGGGTTGTCAAAATGATTGAAAGGCAAACTTTCTTGAATCACCAAGTTCCCCATCATTTCACGAACCATGTCGGGATCGAAATTCCAAACCCCGCACTCTCGAGACATTTGTGCTTGATCGTTTGCCGGATTATTTTTTACCACAACACGATGCTTCATCAAATGGCTTCTTAAAGTAGAATTAGATTCCGGTTTAAGAAAAGTACCGCAACCTTTGCACCGTGCCTTATCGACACCGTTTGACATTTCGCATAAGTCGAAATGTTGAAATAGATCCTTGTTCCTCGTTGTAGTTTTTATTCTAACAACAGTTGGTTCGTTTGAAG
Organism: Mikania micrantha; assembly: GCA_009363875.1. Classification (NCBI taxonomy): domain Eukaryota; kingdom Viridiplantae; phylum Streptophyta; class Magnoliopsida; order Asterales; family Asteraceae; genus Mikania; species Mikania micrantha. The sequence continues at coordinate 86,437,615 of CM018681.1, read as the reverse complement.
TGGATGCACCAACACCAACGGAACTATGAGCACTTCGTGAGCTTGCCATGGATGAATTAAGATTTACGAACGTAATAGAAGAAGAGATTGAATCGAGAAGAATTGGGGATTGTTTTTTGAGCGTTTTTGATCGTTTTCGAGCGTTTAAGAACAAGACATGTTGTAAGATGTTGTGTGATCAAACCAAAACAATCCCCATCTATTTATACTAACGTTTAGGGGCAAAACGGTCCAAAAAATGTTAAAAACGGCTATAAACGGCCATAAAACGGCTAGTCTTTTTTTGGGTCGATCGGTTAATCGGTTAATACCCGGTTAACCGGTTTCAACGGCTATATTTTGGCTCCAACGGCTAGTTTTTTGAACCCCTAACCGGTCTAAAAAACCGGTTTTGCTCTAACCGGTTAGTAACCGGTTTCCTCTCAAAAACTCCCAACCGGTTCAAAACCGCCGGTTTTTGCATTTGGGCCAAACCGGTAGGAAAAACCGGTTCAAAAACCGGTTTCTAACCAGTCCAATAACCGAACCGGGTCGGTTAACCGGTTTTTTTGTGCACCACTACTTAAAGGTTCATTAAAATTTATGATTTATTATTTTTATAAAACTTTAATAAGTTTTATCAAGGGTTAATAAACTATTAATAAGTTTCTTATTGGGTTAACTCTTAAAAGGTTTAACATGTTATAACCCTTTGAATTTATTATCCTGCATGTGTGTGTGTACAAACAATATAATTCTTTTTAGAATGTTATTAAAAGTGGTTTTATCTTATTATTGTTTTTTAAATATTTTATGACTTATGATGTTTTGGTATATTATTTTACAAAACAAAATAAATTGTAGTCATGGATTTGGGTTTATTATAAATGAGTAAAATTATTAATTTGATTTCGTAAAAGAAAACCCTAGGGATTACATTAAGCGTGTTTTTCATGCAACGACCATTGAAGTGCTTGGATATGAGATATTGAAGCTTATTTTGTTTAAATAATTGCTAAATTATATATTATTGTTTTTAATTCAATGTTTTTGGATTGTATTGTCTGTGATATTTTGGGCATATTATGTGGTTGAATCCTCATAATTTGAGAATGGCAGATTAAATAACATGTCACACCCCGACCGACAGCAGAATTCCGAATGCTCAAAAGTTCATGGTGCTATGTTGTAAATTTCAAAAGTTGAAGCATCAATATTAAAGATTTAACAACCAAGATTTAATTTACATTAAATTGAACAAACACCCATTACATAGTTTCAAAATCCAAATTACATAACTTGAGTAAGTATAACATTGTTTTAATATAAACTAGGCCTACTTACATGAAACCTATCATATGTCTTCGTCTAAGCATCCACTTAACATGTTACATATGCAAAATAAATATTTTGTCAACTATTTGCATAGTTGGTGAGTAACCCATACAGTTTATGTAGTATATATATGAAAATCGATGCAATTCAATTAGACTACAAAGTTTAAACTCTAGCATGCATATCCTACTAGTTTGTAATTAAGTTTATAGAATATCTCGTCTCCAAGCTCGTATCAATACTTAGCTAAAAATCTTAGCATATCTACAAGTCTGCAATAGTTTATATCGTCTCCAAACTCATTCTAATACAAAGCACAAAGCTAAGTATTTTCACAAGTCTGACCATAGTTGTACTTTTCGCCCTTTTATCACATTTGACCTAAGTCAAAGCGAATGTGGTATCTAACGCACCTTAGGCTACTCGGTATCGAATAACATATAATAACACAGAATCACAAAGCAAGTAGTATCACATAGTAAAGAATCAAACCAAAATAGACTAAAAGCATTGCATCTATAGAATTTGAATTTAGATTAACTTGGATTTTGAATATTGGCATATGTAACATCCCAAAAGTATAAAGATGTAAAAAGGGATAGTAGAATTACTCACATTAATGGTGCTTGAGAAATCTAATATAATGAACCCGAATCAAGATCAACAGTTTTATCAAACTGGATGCCCTGACGATTGAAGTCTAGACAGCAGCTCAAAGGAACAAGTATGCGATCCGAATGCAAACGTGGTTCAACCTCAAAGAAACTTTACAGAAGAGACGATCTCGAAGCGCAGCACCTCCTTGCCAAGAGCATAAAATAAGACTACTACGTTCAACATCCCAATAGGTGTTGCACTTGTAGAACCACCAAAATTTGATTATTCTACTTATTTATACTCAACTAGGACTTGCAATGTAACACTTCCTATCTCAAGACTATATATATAAAATAAATAATTTATTTGTTGACCGGTCAAATAGAGTTCGAACGGGTTAAATAAATTAGAATAAAAGATGGTCGGTTGAGTTGACAAACGACCCGTCTACTTTCGGTTTAAACTGGACCCAAACACAAATGAGACGAACCGATGTTAGAATATATATATATATATATATATATATATATATATATATATATAAAGATTAGGAAAAAAAAAAGAAGAGCAGTTCACGTGATGTTCAAAAAAAAATAATAATAATAAATAAATAAATAAATAAAGGAAATATTTGACGTTGGAGTGTTGGACGGCTGGACATCACAACAAAAAAAATAATATGGACTTTTAGCCCAATATAAGGGTATTATGCTTCATGGTTCTCACTTCTCCAACAAGCATAACCTGAAAGAAAAAAAAAAAGAAACAGATACAGCGAGCAGCATAGCGGACAGCGACCAGAAGAGGGTTTTGAGAAAAAAAAATATAACAAATTGGGGCTTGAATGTGAAGATCTCGTGAGAGTAAAGGTATGTAAAATCTTTCACACATTAAATGTTTGGTTTTTGAGTTTAGGAGTAACCCATTTATACCCTTTTTGCATAGAATTGTTTATAAGAACAAATTGAAGTTGGGAATCATATAATCTGCAGATTAAGGACAAAAATTGAAAGAAGGAAGCTTCAAGGTTAGTAGTCATTGCTTAAAGATTACTAAATAGGTGGATTTTGGTAAATGCACATAAGTAATAGTTTTTAGGGGTTCAAGAGATTGATGTTTATTGTAGGTAACCTCAAACAAAATAAGTTATACTTGTTTGACTACTCATTTGAGAAGATATAGGTTACAAATAATGGTCTCTTTCAATTGGTTAAGCTCTAAGTATATGGTCACTTTAAAAGTCAAAAATTGAAGGTTTGACTTGGGTTTTGTAGGTAACAACCTACTTTGCAAAAGGCTCGAGTTTGATCATCGTGATACACTTAAAATGTATTATATACATTGATTTTAGTTGCTCATTTGACTCAAAGTATGTTTGTAGATAACAATTAAGGCATTTGAGATCAAAATGGTCACTTTTGACTAAATCGAGCCGGCAAGTATTTTAGGAACGAGTATACGTGGATTATGTCCAAATGCATCTATAAAAGTTCACTTGAACATAAAATTCTAGAATTTGGTCATTGAGCCCAAAGATGGTGCTTAAATTATAAAATGAATTTTTAAGGCAAGTTTGACTTTTAAAAGTCAAACTGTCAAGAATATAAATTATGGGTTTAAACCATCATTGTGTTTAATGATTCAAAAAGGATTATTGGTTCGATTAATTGTGTTTGACTAGTCGAGACCCTCGGTCTAGTATGAGCCATAATATATATATATATATATATATATATATATATATATATATATATATATATATATATATATATATATAGCATGGAATTTTACATAACCCACTATTCACGCGCTAACCCAAATAACTTTGGCAAGATGAAGCCAAATCTTGGATTTTTTTTAGCATCATTGTAACGCATTTTGAACACCATGTTCTTTTATGAGTTTGGGCTAATTCATCACCGTTTAAAAAATCACAGTACTGTAAGTTTTTAAATATTTAAAACTTACAGTACTGTAGCACAAAACTTACAACGATGATATTTTTTAAACGGTGATGAATTAGCCCAAACTCATAAAAGAACATGGTGTTCAAAATGTGTTACAATGATGTTCAAAAAAAATCCACGATTTGGCTTCATCTTGCCAAAATTATTTGGGTTAGCGCGGGAATAGTGGGTTATTTTTTGTGCCCAGCCCTATATATATGTGTGTGTGTGTGTGTGTATGTTTAAGAAAAAGTAAGAGGCTTTATAAATAATTGAAGGGACTATTAAGAGAGGTTTTAAAGTATGAAATTATATTTTAAAAGAACGTATTTAGAAACGTATATAAGCATCTCCGGTTATAATTACGACTATTACCAAATTACTAATTTTGGTAATATGTCATAAGGACCAAGATTAAGGATTCAAAGATTAGGTTGTGAGACCACTTCTTAAACTCACGTTTTGACTCAAAATGTTTATTAAATTAGATTTGCACGTGCTTAATTAGTCTTACTCTCCCGGACTCGGCGAACCTACTACTAAGGGATTTGGTGCAGCACTATAGTGGACCCCATGTGTGTCATTCAACACTGTATCTACGCCAGTGGCTCTAGAGTAGTGTATATGTTATCAAACATCACGTTAGGATTGTCGACGGACGAATACTTGGCGTTGTGAGACTTTATTTGTCAATCAGTTTACTTGCACACACAAATATGATTTGATTATTATTTTAATTGTCACTGGCCATGACTCACCAACTATGTATGTAGTTGACTTGTTTTAGCTCGCGATATAGGTAATACAGGAACAGGAAAGTGAAGGGATTTAAGAAGGATGCTAACAAGAAGTTAAAGACTAACTTTTGGAAATCGCCTGAATGATAAGGCTATGGATCTTGTTAGAACATCGGGAAAAAAAATTATGAATATTTTGTAACTTATTCACTTATGCACATTAATGGTGCAATTATTAAGATGTTTTAAAAAGTTCAAATTTATTCATATTTTTGTGGTCTACAAGTCTTCCGCTGTATTTATCAGGCTAAGGATGATACGACGTGAAACCCCTAGGATCGGGGTGTTACACGTTGGTATCAGAGCCATAGGTTTCAGCGAAGTAAGGGTCACGTAGATCCTTAAGCTCTAACCTTTAGTGCTCTTGACCGTGAAAATATTCAGACCTAACCTAGGATAGTTAGAAATCAAGATAGTTAATAGTTAGTGTACACGTGCAAGACAACTTAACAAGTGTGCCTGATCAACATAGTTGTCAAGGTTATCTTGATATGAATATACTAATGGTTATCTATAGTGCAGACTAACTTAGAAACTTCATCACGAAGATGACGGGAAGTTGACTACTGACAAATGAGTGTTGATGATTGATAATACAAATACGTTTACAGTTGATAAGATATCGACTATAGGATATGTAAAGGCAATAGTAAAGGTAAGGTTATCTTTGGAATATTTGGACGAAAGAAGACTTGGTCAAGGTCTCATTCGGGAAGTCTATGCAGTGAAGAGGCCCAAGGAGGCCTAGGTTATCAAAAGAATCAAAGCATCTGGCTACTTCATGACTATACCATCAGGATCAATACAGAGATGGTCACAGGCTCTAGTGGTTAGTGAGCCACGATTTGCATGACGATGATGCTTCTCTTATGCGAGGAAAACTACCAGTGCCTATGACTGAGTGGTTGAGGTTCATAGACACCTTCTATGGACGAGAAGCCTGAGCCTCCAAACCACGTGGTGCTTTCGGATGACAACACACAAGGTATTGCAACTGATAGTATGCTAATTTAGAGTTGTCAGATGATCAGACTAAGGATGTTAATAGCGCACCCATAGATGTTATGACATATGATGGTTACAAGGATATACGAATTCTGATGTATATGAAATGATTGGATATTTTGTATAGAATGAAAAAAAATGACAAGACTGATAAACTAGCAGGTTCATATCAGGGACTAGGAATAAGAAAGTTGTGGAACAGCCGTAGAGATTCATTTTTGTCGAAGTTAGGAGGAATGATACACATTAATGGTGCAATTATTAAGATGTTTTAAAAAGTTCAAATTTATTCGTATTTTTGCGGTTTCCAAGACTTTCGCTGTATTTATCAGGCTAAGGATGATACGACGTGACACCCCTAGGATCGGGGTGTTACATGCAAGCTATAAGGGACTAAGCAAGGATATTTATATGTGTTTAAATGGGAAAATATTAGTTTCTTGGGCGATATTGGATGATTTTTTATAGAATTCGCATCTTGTAATCATCAACAAACATCAAACCTGTAACACCCCGACCGATAGCGGAAACGTCAGGATGCCACGAGGGATGTGTAGATTGTTCATAAGCTCGTGGGCATCTAATTAAATCATCACATAACAATAATCAACCAAATTAATTACATCAAAAATCATGTTTCAGCATGAATTAGTTACATCAAATACACAAAAGATTTAGCTATCTAACTAAATTCTAGTCTTCAGAATTTCAGTTATTTAGCTAAGTTCAAGACCCTAAGTGATGATGTCCCAAAAGATGTAGAGCCATCCTGCTCTACCTACTTTTCCTCGTCCCTGAAACATGTAGAAAATCAAGTGTCAACTACGAAGTAGTTGGTGAGAAATCATAAGTTTTATGTCTCAAAAATGTTTATAAAAATGTTTAAGAAAGGTTATAAAAATGTTTAAGAAAGTTTATAAATGGTTTATAAAAGTTTATAATTTCCCGAGAAAATCCACATGCGCACCTGCGAAATAATCCAACAATTTCAAACCAATATACACAAACACAACAATCACATAATTCAAGTAATCTCAAATAACCATCCAAGTATAATCAATCAATCACAACCAAACTCATTCATACACATAACAAGTCCATAATCATCATTCATCAATATTATCTCAATATAAGTTACCGCGGAGGACCTCAGTCAACTCAATCAACGGTGGAATCATCGCGGAGGACCTCAGTCAACTCAACCAACGATATTCCTTAATAGTATAAGTGTCAATACGTGCTCTGCGGAGGACCGCAGTCAACTCAACCAACAGTGGAATCACGACGGAGGACCTTAGTCAACTTAATCAACGGCAATTCAATCATTGCAGAGGACCGAAGTCAACTCAATCAACAATGACTCACGGATAAGTAATAATCCATCTCATTCAATAATCAATAATAATCCATTAATATGAATATTATACTGATAATCCAGGTGTTACCCATGTGTTATCTAATAATATTTTCCACCTCCGAGTTTAAAACAAAATAGTTTAAAAGGAGGTTATGAGAACTCACCTGAGTCCTTAGATTCTTGTTCTTGTAGTATGCGCGCTCGCGTGTGTAAACTCAAAGCAACTCAATAATCTGTAGTTAATTCGTGTTTGTGTCCATGAGTATACGCGTTTCTCTTAAATCAATTTCCCATAAGTATTTACTTTAAATTTCTTAAGTGTTTAGTGAACTTAGATTATTCATTCTAAATTAATCCATATCACCCAAGATTTTTTTAACCATGATCACCATACTAATGGGATTTAAACTTGTTAGTTTTAAATATCCCTTACATGATAATTTCTTTTAACTATTCTAACCAAAGTATACAAGTTATAAGGTCGTAATCTTATATACTTATGTACACTTTTTGGCAAATCCACACATGCATGATTAACTCATTTGACCACCTTAGTGTAAGTTATTGAAATTCCAATTCAAGTTTTAAGAAATTTTATCCAAGTCTTTTATTATAATAGGGTTCACATTATGTAAAAACCTTATAATATAAAGCTTATGTCATTAAGTAAAGGTGGCCACTTAATAAAATTCATGCATGTATATGGGAGTCTTATTACACCTTGTTTATCATAATTTATACTAGTTTATGTAGCCCCTCCCTTAGTTCTCATGAATATTTAAGTTCGGAAACCCATCAGACCAGCGAACCTTTAGGTTCGCTACCCCATGAGGTATGCAGGTTCTAGGGTTCGGCAATCAAATAAGCATAGGTTCGGTTCAAGTTAAGGTTCGCTCGCCAAGGATTTGTGACCTAGTAGGTTCGTGAAACCCATGCAGGTTCGCAGCTTTAACCATGCAAAGGTTCGGTCAACATAAAGGGTTTGTGACCCGCATCTGGTTCGGTTGAATTAAAAGAAGGTTCGGCACTAGAAGATGGTTCGCTATCCCTAGGTTCGGCCACAGCAAAACAAGGTTCGACTATAGCTTGGCTACACTAGGGTTCGTCCAAGGAGGATAGGTCCGTTCAAATAGGTTGCATGGCAAAGGTTCGCATGGTTAAGTGGGTTCGTGGCTCAACAGGAAGGTTCGTTGATGACAGGTTCGCCATGCAAGATTTCAGGTTCAGTATGATGTGTTCGCCACTGGTAGGGGGTTTGGCCAGAGCAAAAAGGGTTCGCCCCCACAGGGTTCGCCTACAGTGGTTCGGTGCCAGCTGGTCTGGGGGTTCGGCTAACAGCCCTTGCGAACCAAGCAACCCCCAAGCTGTTCATCATCACCATCTTCGAGTGTTGCCTGTTGCAGCCTATCACACTTGCTTATTCTAGGCTATACCAGTTCGTTTTAGATATTTCCAAGTATAGAGTCGTTTAATATATAGAGATGTAACCCGATTGTTGTTTTGTGACATCCAGTACCAGATCGTCCGGCAAGTCCGTACGGTATGTGTACTTTTACTATTTACTGTGTGTAAATACATGTTTGTGAACAGTGCTTGTATTAACAGAATTCAAAATACAAGAAACAGTTGTATGTATTTATGTGTAAACTTAAATGTCGTAAGTACAACACTCATTATAAACAATAGTTGTTAGTATTTAGGTGAAAACCTAAGTACAGATAATACAACGAAACCAAAGAAACAACAGTGTTCAAGTAAATAACAAGAACAAGTCGGTTGAAATCTAATATCCATAGATGACAGGAATCAGATGGCCGACAAATCAGTACGAAAACAATGTGAAAACAGGAAGTTTAGTCGAGTCCGTCAGTGAGGAAACACAATTCAAACACAATTGCAGTGTTATTTCAGAATAACGAACTGACAATGTGTTTGCGTGGATGACGATTCACACAAACATATCTGTGAGTTTAGAGTTCTGAAATAATGACTGGAAAGTAGAAAACAAAAGTCGGAAAGCAAAACCATCGTCATGTTCGTTCGGGTGACGATTCGAACGAATACGCGCGAAGGTGACGCGTTTCAACGAAACGAAAACGAAAACGACACGAACGACAAAAATTTAAGAAAATAAAATATTTTAATGTTTTATAATTTTGAAACTCATCAAAATAATCATAATAAATTCTTTTATTTAAAACACGTAAATAACGCGCGTAACATTCGGGAAACGCAACGAAAACGCGAACCGAGCAACAAAAACGAACCCGAACACTCTCGGGGTATAAATACCCTAAATGAGGGTATTTCCCCTCATTCTCTCTTCTTCTTCCCCCACTTAAAACCCTAATCCCGGTTTGAGCTCCCACCACCAATTTGAAGCTTCAAACCTTTGTATCTCCCTCAATACTCAACCAAATCACCCCATCTTTGGACCAAATCGAAGCTCTTGACCTCTACTACACGAAAGTACAACCGATCTAGTGCCAAATCCATCTGAAACTGAGGTATGAGGCTGTAAAGGTCACAAAAATTAGGGTTTTCACCCACTTTGTTCGGCCACCACCTCTAGACCGGTTCTAGACCTTCACCTTCGAGTCCTCCACCCTCGAGACTAGTCCTAACACACCTCAACACTTGAAACTATTAAGGAGCTTGGCTGATAACTCAGTTGGAATCACCCTAGCCTACCCCGACCAACAGTCTGCCGAAAGGACCCATTCGGCCGAAAGGCCATGGGGCTGTCGAATGAACTCACAGCCGAAGGAGACCCCTCCCATTCGCCCTTGCTTCGTCCGAATGAAACCTCACCACTGATTCAGTCGGGATATCCTCATTTGCATGGCTTAATTCGACCAGGATTCTTCTTTCGGGCCATAGCCATTCGGCCATCCATAACCATTCGGCCATCCATAGCCATACGACCAGTCATGGTCGTTCGGCTTAGATCTACTAGACTGTCATTCGACCAAGGCCATTCGGCTGGTCATCTCATACGGGCCATACCCTTTCACTCGGCCCAAATGTTGGCCCAGGTACACCTCACACGGCCTGCAACAGCCAACATTCGGCCATCTCACTTCTTGGGCCCAACAATTGAACCAAACATAACAGCATGGCCCAACAGATTTTTCCTTGGCCCAGACTTAATGCGATTGACCCATGAAGCTGATTGGGCCCCGATCACTAGTTGGCCCAGAAAACACGTACATAAGGCTCATGAGAATCAATCGACCCAAGTTCATACCTTGACTCATGTGGAGAATTCGGCCCAAGTAATTAGGATGTAAATAAAAGTATGTCACGAATAATTCATATGGGAGCTTTACATGGGAATTGAAAATAATCAATAAATAATACAAAAGGGATGGGTGTTTAGGTTAATGAATCTAACAAAGCTCAAAACCATACTTTTTATAAAAATGGTGACATAGTTATTTACTAATCATGTAACCATGTTACAAGACTAACAAGGATGGCATGTGGGATTTTAAATCATAGGCTTACGCAATATATATGACTTGGGTTGGTTTATAAGAAAGCCTATCAAGACAAACAATGGGCATCTAATGATCAAGTTTTGAGATTTCAAGGATGAGTCAAATTCAAACACATAACATAAAGACATAAGGTAGTAACGACCTATAACAATCGAATCGGGGCCGAATGACCACCGAGACTCATGAGTGTTAGCCAACTTTAGGGCTAACACATACACACACACACACACGAATCTCTACAAACTCATACTTACAAGTTACAAACAACGTGAAATCAATACAGGATCGTGAAAACAACATCAAGTACAACAGAGAGCGCGTGCATTTCTTATTTAGGCTAAGTCAACCGCAACCACTACAAGGTGAGTTCATGTGCCCCTTTTCTCTAATCTTAACTGACATTAACTCTCGGGGCTGAGAAACATGCTTACTTTTATTTATTTAAAAGTTTTGCTTAACATATTGCTATTACTTTGATTTTAGATAATATTAACTTGCTTATTATCGCTTATCATTGTATGCATGCTTGTATGATCATGACATGACATGGATAATCAGATGAACATGATAATATATCTTCATAATTCATTAACACATTAGAATAACATAGTTATAAGATTTTATCTTACAACACTCAGTTATTCTTACATGAGCAACCATTGGGATAATTCATACATAAACAAACATTGGAGACAATTACAGAGAAACATGATGGCACAACAAAACATATGAATGATCAGAAGATAATGCATTTTCTAAACACCATTCAACATTATAATTAACTAAGTGTGATAAGTCAAGTACTTATAACGCTTAGTTTACAACTTAAAACATACTATGCGATAGTATGGAGCATTTATCATCCACCACCTGAGCGGATTAAGGGTGGCAAGACTAGTTCTTACCACGGCTTAATGGCAACATGGTGAACATATGGATCATTTAGAATGATAATCATGATAACGTATCTTCATGATAACAATATCATTCTCACATATGTTGACATAAAGTAATAAGACAAGTTCTTATTCAACTTTGTTAACTACATTGAGAACACACGGCGGGATAGAGGTGAATCGGATGCATTGTAATCTGATTACGTGAGGATCACAATGGATTCCTTTCAGACTCTATACGTTGCATTGAGAATACATTACAAATGGTTAATTAACACTTTTATTGATTAAAAGTGTATCAACAGTTAACCCCACAAGCAATAGAATAATACAAGGAACAGATTAAATAAATCTAATGTCCTTAATACATATAATGGTTATCAATACTTCGGTTTGATAACTACAACACTATTATTATATTATTCTATACATGATATCACAGGTGATCAACAATGAGAAGAACATATGAAATGGAGATGGAAATCAATAGTTGTGTTGCAAGTAGTGTGGAGTTCTTGTAGTGATGTGGTGGGATGTTGGCTAGGGCTTGGTTCCCTTACATATGCCCTATATATAAGCATCACTACTAGGATGATATATTACTTGTAATTATAACTATTGAGGAGCCATTGGGTGAACGGGTGAATCAAACAATATACAAGCAACATGATTAACATTGTGATTGTGCATGTGAATGAATCAAGGTTTTCAATTAACATACTTATGAACTCACCAACCTAGTGTTGACTTTGTTTAAATGCATGTTTTCTCAGGTGACGAACAGGTTTAGTCACCAGGATTACAGGGACATAGCTAGTAGACTTTTAGAAGGCCTAGCTACTTTTGGTGTTGCATACTTTTGATTGACAATTGTCACACCCCTTGTCGTTGCGGAAGCGTACGGTGTGACTTTCAAGGTTTCACAGTCATTGTTTATAACAAAATACACATATGTTTCTATATTACAAACCCATGTTACAACTACATTAGCCACGAGCCTAATGTAATAATAGTTTTAACTGAGTTTCACACACAGATATATATAATGCTATTAGACATATATACTACGTTATGTATCACACTGTTGAGTCTATTCCTCATTGACTCTACTATACGTCTCCAAAGATTGAGCTCCCAGCTCCACCCCCTGTATTATTATGCATCTAAGAAAACAAGATTTTAAACAATCAACATATTGCTGGTGAGTTCACACGTTTATTTGTTAAAAATGTATGTAATGTATTTCAAACGATATAAATGATTGCATAAAAATAATTAATTAATATTTATGTCCCAAACTGGGAGTAAAACATTGGTATCCAGTGCGAACATTGTTCCTTCCAACAATGTCGTGTTTAGTTCCCGACCAACTGTCCAATTATAACTCCTGGGCTTCCGTAACCGAGCTGACGAGTTCAGTGTTTGCCCCTTCCCAATGTCTTTGTCGCAAGACATTGTGTGTTTAGCCTTATTGAGCGCCCGCTCGACATCCAGTCGTGGTTTTAGCTACGAACCACGGGCGAGGGTTGTCAATCACAAATAGAATCTATTCTCAATAATCACGCCCCACCCACGGTTAACGGTTACAGAATAGGGGACTTAGCACAAATGTGTAACCCGTGAAATAATAACAAGTTCGGTCATGTGTTCTCCCCACTGTCACGTGTTTCAACCAAATGTTTTACAACGCTTTCGTTTTCATGTTTCACAAAATTTTCAAAAGTGTTTCAGAGTTCCACCTGATCAAATCAGGTTTCAAGTTTCACAAAATGCATCGAAAGCGTTTTAGAGTTCCACCTGATCAAATCAGGTTTCATGTTTCACAAAATGTTTCAAAAGCATTTCAAAGCTTCACAATAAACAAGATGTTTCAAATGAGTTTTTATGTTTTCTCATTCCCCGAGTTCAAAAGCCAAAATACAGAAAAGGGGTTCGTGAACTCACCTGTATCGTGTGTCCTAGTCTTGCTGTAATTCTTGATATACTCAACCTACTCGCGCCCTACAACATTCAAGGACACCTTAAGCTATATTTTTGAATATTTGATTTGACGAACCGTTTATGATACGTTAGGCATATTCAAAATATTAGTTATGGTTTATTTATTTATTTATTTTTTATTTTTGACAGATTCTGTTCTATATGTTCGGGTGTGTTTTAAACATATCAAACGAGGGAGTTAAGTTATAAAACTTTCCAGTCATGTATTTCAACATCCCCCGGACAACTTTCATTTAGAAACGTTTTCATGATTCGGCTTATAAATGGGTCAAAACAGCCGTGCAATTCAGAAGGTACAATTATGCGCACCAATCTTCTACGGGCTGTTATGATATCATCGGGACGAGCTAGAAGTCTTATAAATATAGCTTAGAAAGGTAACTAAATGAACTTGATTATACTATTTGAGTTTGCTCAGTTTCGTGCTGTTAAGATGAAGTTATGTCCCATTAAAGTAACGACAGATTTTCTGTTTATATTCAGTAAGCTATTTTATGTGTTTCTAGTGTGATAAATCAAGAAACTTGAAAGATTATACCTCTATGATGCTGAAAATGATACAAGTAAGGAGATCGATCTTTGAATCTTCTAATAAATGGTGGAGTTGATGACAAAAACTCAAAGTAGTGGTGTTTCTAGCTTGTGAGTTTTGAATTGAATTGGTTGGATGATGGTTATCGAAGACCGAAGGAAAAAGAAATGAAGCAGTGGAAAATTTTTGGAGGCTAGAACTAAATATTTATTTTTATTGTGAAAGTTATCTTTGGCAAGAAGATTTGCAGCAATACCTAAGCACCTCAAGAGCTGTCTCAAATTGCTTCATACGTGTACATTCATACATGCCATATACGTATACATGGAAGCCATCAAATTTTCAACCACACATCCATGTGTATATCATACATGTAAATATTATACCCACCCACATGCATTCCCATTTTTATATACGTGTATGTGTGTATATATACACACATATACATATATATATATATATATATATGGATAGAGATACACGAGTGTCGATAATTTTAGGTCAGTTGTGGTTTTGGATCGGTTTTTGCTTAAATTTTTCGGATTTTTCGCGCGTATCATTGGGAATTGCTACATTTGATCAACCACTATTGTTATACTTCCAATTACATCCCATTAGGAATATAATATGGTTAGGAAGTTCAGGTTTTCATGAATTTGATGATTACGCATGCCAAATTGCCTTTTCGCAACTTTTCGCGATTTATGTTTCAATTGTGTGCCATTGTTCTTTCTTTGATGCATGAGTTTTTATTTGATTCTAACGGTTTGTTTAGTTTATTTTAATCTTAATAAGACTTAATTAAGACTAAGACACGAAACTCTAACCTGGAATTGCGAATTGTCATAGTCTCCCCCCGTTATTGGAATTTCGTCCCGAAATTCAGTTTGTGCTTCTCAATACTGATGTGTCATCAAACAAATGGGGGTATTTAAGTTTCATCTGATCTTCGCGTTCCCAGATAAATTCCGGTCCTCGCCTTGAGTTCCAATGGACCTTTACTATTGGGATGCGACTTTGTTTCAACTGTTTTACTTCCCGATCCATGATTTCCACCGGTTCCTCTATGAAGTGTAATTGATCATCGATTTGGATTTCTTCCAACGGTATCACAAGCGTTTCGTCTGACAGACACTTCTTGAGATTCGATACATGAAATGTGTCGTGCACCCCACTGAGTTCTGGTGGTAGTTTGAGTTTGTATGCAACAGGTCCAACCTTTGCGATGATTTCAAATGGCCCTATGTATCGAGGGTTCAATTTGCCACGTTTTCCGAATCTTACAACTCCTTTCCAAGGTGAGACCTTTAACATGACGCGGTCTCCAACTTGGAAAGACAATGGTTTACGTCTCACATCAGCATAGCTTTTCTGACGATCTTGTGCGGCTCGCAGTCTGTCTCGAATTTTGAAAATTTTATCTGTTGTTTCCTGAATGATTTCTGGCCCTGTGAGTTGACTTTCACCAACCTCGGTCCAACATATAGGGGATCGACATTTACGGCCGTACAACGCTTCAAATGGTGCTGCCTTGATGCTCGTATGATAGCTGTTGTTGTATGAGAATTCAATCAAAGGCAGGTGTGTATCCCAACTGCTTCCGAAATCAATCACACATGCTCGAAGCATGTCTTCCAGAGTTTGGATCGTCCTTTCGCTCTGACCATCCGTTTGAGGATGATATGCTGTACTCATATCCAAACGAGTACCCAATGCATCATGTAGGGTCTGCCATACTCGTGAGGTGAATTTGCTGTCCCGATCTGAAATAATGGAGGTTGGAATCACATGTCGAGAAACTACTTCCTTGATGTATAGCCTCATGAGTTTATCCATTTTATCAGTTTCTTACATAGGCAAGAAATGTGCAGACTTTGTGAGACGATCGACTATTACCCAGATAGTGTCATAGCCACTAGAAGTTTTGGGTAGTTTCGTAACAAAATCCATTGTAATATGATCCCACTTCCATTGTGGAATCTCTGGTTGCTGCAACAACCCTGATGGTTTTTGATACTCGGCTTTAACCTTAGAGCAGGTTAAACATTTGCTAACATAGAGAGCGATGTCAGCCTTCATGTTAGGCCACCAATAAAGCTCTTTGAGGTCATGATACATTTTATCAGATCCAGGGTGTACCGAGTATCGAGACTTGTGAGCTTCATCCATTACTAAGCTCCTTAGATTCCCAAAGTTTGGTACCCAGACTCTATTTGCAAAGTAGCGAGTTCCGTCAATCTTGACCTCAAATTTCTTATCCAAGCCTCGCAAAGATTCATTCTTCAAATTTTCTTCCTTAAGAGCGTCAAGTTGGGCATTTTGAATTTGGGCTGTAAGACTTGTTTGAATAATCATTCCCAAAGCTCGCACTCGTAATGTCTTGGTTCGCTCTTTCCTGCTCAAAGCATCTGCAACAACATTTGCCTTGCCAGGATGATAGCGAATATTGCAATCATAATCATTGAGTAATTCAACCCAGCGACGTTGTCTCATATTCAAGTCTTTTTGATCGAAGATATGCTGGAGACTTTTATGATCAGTGTAAATAGTACACTTTGTACCATAAAGGTAGTGTCTCCAGATTTTGAGTGCGAACACTACAGCTCCTAGTTCCAAATCATGTGTAGTGTAGTTCTTCTCATGTGTTTTGAGCTGTCGGGATGCGTATGCAATGACTTTGTCTTTCTGCATCAGCACACAACCCAATCCTTGATGTGATGCATCACAGTACACTACGAAATCGTCTGTTCCTTCAGGTAGTGATAAAATAGGTGCACTGCATAGTTTTTGCTTTAACAATTGAAATGATGTCTCTTGATTGTTGGTCCATTCAAATTTCTTATCCTTTTGGGTCAATATAGTCAATGGTAAAGCTATCTTGGAGAAACCTTCAATGAATCTTCTATAGTACCCTGCTAAGCCAAGAAATTGACGTACTTCTGTCGGGGTTTTGGGTGCATTCCAATTCTTGATAGCCTCAATCTTGGCAGGATCAACATGTATTCCTTTTTGATTTATTACATGCCCAAGGAATTGTACTTCTCTCATCCAAAATTCACATTTGGAAAATTTGGCATACAGTTTCTCATTTCTTAGCAATCCTAGAATAAGCCTTAGATGTTGCTCATGATCTTCTTTGGTCTTGGAATAAATAAGTATATCATCGATGAACACAATGACAAATTTATCCAAGTATGGTTTACAAACCCTATTCATAAGGTCCATAAAAACTGCCGGGGCATTCGTCAATCCAAACGGCATAACCAAAAACTCATAATGGCCATACCGGGTTCTAAATGCAGTGATTGGAACGTCCTCGTCCTTGACCCTCAGCTGGTGGTACCCTGAACGCAGATCGATCTTTGAATAGAAACTGGAACCTTGCAGCTGGTCGAATAAATCATCTATCCTCGGTAGCGGATACCGATTCTTGACTGTCAGCTTGTTCAATTCTCGGTAATCAATGCACATTCTAAAGGTTCCATCTTTCTTCTTTACGAACAAAACGGGTGCTCCCCACGGTGAGAAGCTTGGTCTTATGAAACCTTTGTCCAGCAACTCTTGTAATTGGTTAGATAACTCTTGCATCTCCGATGGGGCTAGTCTGTACGGCGATCGAGCTATTGGTGCTGCACCAGGCACCAAATCAATTCGAAATTCGACTTGCCTGTTTGGTGGTAATCCAGGCAAATCTTCAGGAAATACCTCTGGATACTCTCGTGCAATCGGTATATCTTCTAGTCGCTTCTCTTTTGACTTCCTTTCCAGGACGTGAGCTAATATTGCTTGACATCCCTTGCGTAGGTACTTGTGGGCTTTCATACAGGAGATGATTTGTAACGCCTTTTCGCTCTTTTCACCATTAATTGAGAGAGTCTCCCCACTTGGGAGTGGAATACGAACCACCTTCTGACAACATACAATTTCTGCGTGATTTTCGGACAACCAGTCCATTCCGACAACCACGTCAAAACTTCCTAGATTCACCGATAAAAGATCTATAGCAAAAACATAATCTCCTAATTGTAATGTACACCCTTGAATTATCTCACTAGTTTCTATCATTTTTCCGTTGGCTAGTTCAATTGTGTATCTATCGTGTAATGCAGTTGGATTAGCTCCGATTAACATGCTAAATTCGGTTGACATAAAGCTCTTATCTGCCCCCGTATCAAATAGGACAGAAGCATAATGATTATTGACAAAGAACGTACCCGTCACGAGGTTTGGATCACGTTTGGCGTCTCCGGCTGCAATAACAAAGGCCCTACCTCGAGCATTGTTGCCACCTTGATTTGCTAGCTTTGGGCAGTTCTTCCTGAGATGACCTACAACTCCACATTCAAAACAACTCCTATTATCCCTGTTGCTATCTGTCACCGATGTAGGTACAGGAGCTCAGCAATTCCTCGCTAAATGTCCACGTCTTCCACATCTGTTACATATGAAGGGCCTACATTCACCCTCATGATGGAATCCACATCTTTCACACTTTGGAAATTTTCCCACATAGGATTTATTATCAGTTGTCACAGCGGTGTTGACTCTAATCCGAGTCGATTTCTTTTGTGGTTGATTTGGTGAATTGCTATTCCATTTTCGTTTATTACCAATGTTTTGCTTTTCTTCAGGTACCTTTGTCCCCAAGGTTCCACGACTAACTGCCTGATCAATCAGACGATGAGCCAACCGAATTGCACTTTGAATGGTATCTGGCTTAGAAGAAGTCACCATATCTTCAATACTTGGAGGAAGCCCTTTCAGATACTGTTCTATTCGCTTGTACTCGGGAGTGACCATCGTTGGGCAAAGTTGTGCCAGCTCGTGAAATCTAGTAGTATAACTAGCAATGTCACTCCCTTGCACTTTCAGGTTATAGAATTCTTCTTCCATTTTCTGGATCTCATTTCGTGGGCAATACTCATCCATCATCATTTGCTTCAGTGTTAACCAGGGAATCTGATAGGCTTCATCAATGCCTAAACCTTGAACATGGTTGTTCCACCATGTAAGAGCTGCTTCACTCAGAGTACAAGTGGCATACTTGACTCGGCATTCTTCAGGGCAATTACTGACACGGAATACCGTTTCCATCTTTTCGCACCATCGGAGCAGTGCGATAGCTCCATCGGTTCCATTAAAGCTAAGAGGTTGGCAATTCAAGAAATCCTTGTAAGAACATGTCTTTGGTGTAGATCCAGTGATTCCAGCAGATGCACTGCCTCCTGCAGCACCATTTCCACCTACAGCTCCACTGCCACCTCCTGTATTGTTTCCAATAGCACCAGATCCTCCATCTCCTGTGTGTTGTTGATTTTTGTAAGTGGCCATAGCATCAGCCACTCGTCTATTTATGAGCTGGTCCATCTCTACCGAGATACCAGGTTGCTCAGTTTCAGGATTGCCATGCGGGTTTTCTTGTGGATTCACTTGTGGATTTCCCTGCGGATTTCGCCTCGGCCGTCCTCTCGGCATGTTTCTGAACATGCAACAAATATGTTTCGTGTTAGAGTCATATGGCTATAGATTAGGTCTTAGTCATGCAACCTAATTCGCTATAAACCAATGGCTCTGATACCAATCTGTCACACCCCTTGTCGTTGCGGAAGCGTACGGTGTGACTTTCAAGGTTTCACAGTCATTGTTTATAACAAAATACACATATGTTTCTATATTACAAACCCATGTTACAACTACATTAGCCACGAGCCTAATGTAATAATAGTTTTAACTGAGTTTCACACACAGATATATATAATGCTATTAGACATATATACTACGTTATGTATCACACTGTTGAGTCTATTCCTCATTGACTCTACTATACGTCTCCAAAGATTGAGCTCCCAGCTCCACCCCCTGTATTATTATGCATCTAAGAAAACAAGATTTTAAACAATCAACATATTGCTGGTGAGTTCACACGTTTATTTGTTAAAAATGTATGTAATGTATTTCAAACGATATAAATGATTGCATAAAAATAATTAATTAATATTTATGTCCCAAACTGGGAGTAAAACATTGGTATCCAGTGCGAACATTGTTCCTTCCAACAATGTCGTGTTTAGTTCCCGACCAACTGTCCAATTATAACTCCTGGGCTTCCGTAACCGAGCTGACGAGTTCAGTGTTTGCCCCTTCCTAATGTCTTTGTCGCAAGACATTGTGTGTTTAGCCTTATTGAGCGCCCGCTCGACATCCAGTCGTGGTTTTAGCTACGAACCACGGGCGAGGGTTGTCAATCACAAATAGAATCTATTCTCAATAATCACGCCCCACCCACGGTTAACGGTTACAGAATAGGGGACTTAGCGACAAATGTGTAACCCGTGAAATAATAACAAGTTCGGTCATGTGTTCTCCCCACTGTCACGTGTTTCAACCAAATGTTTTACAACGCTTTCGTTTTCATGTTTCACAAAATTTTCAAAAGTGTTTCAGAGTTCCACCTGATCAAATCAGGTTTCAAGTTTCACAAAATGCATCGAAAGCGTTTTAGAGTTCCACCTGATCAAATCAGGTTTCATGTTTCACAAAATGTTTCAAAAGCATTTCAAAGCTTCACAATAAACAAGATGTTTCAAATGAGTTTTTATGTTTTCTCATTCCCCGAGTTCAAAAGCCAAAATACAGAAAAGGGGTTCGTGAACTCACCTGTATCGTGTGTCCTAGTCTTGCTGTAATTCTTGATATACTCAACCTACTCGCGCCCTACAACATTCAAGGACACCTTAAGCTATATTTTTGAATATTTGATTTGACGAACCGTTTATGATACGTTAGGCATATTCAAAATATTAGTTATGGTTTATTTATTTATTTATTTTTTATTTTTGACAGATTCTGTTCTATATGTTCGGGTGTGTTTTAAACATATCAAACGAGGGAGTTAAGTTATAAAACTTTCCAGTCATGTATTTCAACATCCCCCGGACAACTTTCATTTAGAAACGTTTTCATGATTCGGCTTATAAATGGGTCAAAACAGCCGTGCAATTCAGAAGGTACAATTATGCGCACCAATCTTCTACGGGCTGTTATGATATCATCGGGACGAGCTAGAAGTCTTATAAATATAGCTTAGAAAGGTAACTAAATGAACTTGATTATACTATTTGAGTTTGCTCAGTTTCGTGCTGTTAAGATGAAGTTATGTCCCATTAAAGTAACGACAGATTTTCTGTTTATATTCAGTAAGCTATTTTATGTGTTTCTAGTGTGATAAATCAAGAAACTTGAAAGATTATACCTCTATGATGCTGAAAATGATACAAGTAAGGAGATGATCTTTGAATCTTCTAATAAATGGTGGAGTTGATGACAAAAACTCAAAGTAGTGGTGTTTCTAGCTTGTGAGTTTTGAATTGAATTGGTTGGATGATGGTTATCGAAGACCGAAGGAAAAAGAAATGAAGCAGTGGAAAATTTTTGGAGGCTAGAACTAAATATTTATTTTTATTGTGAAAGTTATCTTTGGCAAGAAGATTTGCAGCAATACCTAAGCACCTCAAGAGCTGTCTCAAATTGCTTCATACGTGTACATTCATACATGCCATATACGTATACATGGAAGCCATCAAATTTTCAACCACACATCCATGTGTATATCATACATGTAAATATTATACCCACCCACATGCACTCCCATTTTTATATACGTGTATGTGTGTATATATACACACATATACATATATATATATATATATATGGATAGAGATACACGAGTGTCGATAATTTTAGGTCAGTTGTGGTTTTGGATCGGTTTTTGCTTAAATTTTTCGGATTTTTCGCGCGTATCATTGGGAATTGCTACATTTGATCAACCACTATTGTTATACTTCCAATTACATCCCATTAGGAATATAATATGGTTAGGAAGTTCAGGTTTTCATGAATTTGATGATTACGCATGCCGAATTGCCTTTTCGCAACTTTTCGCGATTTATGTTTCAATTGTGTGCCATTGTTCTTTCTTTGATGCATGAGTTTTTATTTGATTCTAACGGTTTGTTTAGTTTATTTTAATCTTAATAAGACTTAATTAAGACTAAGACACGAAACTCTAACCTGGAATTGCGAATTGTCATAACAATACAGCGAATCATCTTTTGTATATCCTGTATAGTGACAAGATATAAACTTATTGATTCTTTTTTATAGATTTACTTGGTTAAATTATGAACGATACATTGTAATTTAATCTTGTAATTCTATACTTTTGATTTATCATGTGCTATGTAAACAATCTGATCATTTCGATTATCACAACGATATCACGTCCCGTGAACCTTCCGCCGGCGGGAAAGTCGATCCAGCCCGCCGGCTCGGGGTGTGACATGTTTAGAGTGAGAAACACAATGAAAATTTAAGATCTACCGCAAAATGTCGACCCAATGCCGGATTTCTTCGTATCTTCTTGTTCCTCTCGATCACCCGAACGTTTTGGCACCAAAATCTCTCGAATCCGTTGAGTAACGAGTGAGAAAAGTTAGAGAGAGGGTAGAGAGAGAGTAGGGTGGCGTTTTTCTTGGTCTAGAGAGAGAAAGAAAGATGTAAAAGTTAGAGAGAGGGTAGAAGGAGGTGATCCTCTCTTTAATACCCCGGTCGATCCCCGCGTACTCGGTCTCGTTTATATCGCGATATAATTTATAAAAATGTTTGGTTTTCCCCGTAATATACATTTAAAATATAAAACGTTGGAAATAATAGATTACGTTTTAAATAAGATGCTTTTAATTAAATTATTTCGTAAAATGCTTTCGTTTAATCTCGTTAAATAATTTATTTAATAAACTGGTTTATTCGAATTTGTTTTAGGTTGTGATTACTAATAAACGTTTTAAATTTCCATTTATAAATTTAATATCGTTAAATATTATTCCGTTATCTCGTCGAAACGCGTTACTTTTACGTACGTATTCGTAAAAATCGTCACCTTTCCGAATCCGATGCTCGTAACGTATTTTGATTAGATTTAGGATTTATGGAATATCGTTTCAGAATATTATTCCTAATAATTATATTCGTGTGAATCGTCACTCACGCGAATACATTATTACGTTAATATTTCTTAATTAATATTCGCGTTTAATTTATGTTCGTAACCTCACTATCGCGTAAACATTTCCAATACCATTTTCATTATTTCGTTACTTTAATATTATAAATCCCAATCCAAAACCCACTAAACCATATCACTGACACGTCCGTGATAGACCGAAATATGCATATGTATAGGGCATATGTAGTGTAACATCACTGTACTTCCGGTCGTCCGTACATCCGTACAATTGTACTGTTACGACCTGGGATTTGTAATTATTAATGAAAATGAATTATTGGATGCATTATTTGATGATTATCACTGTTATTGGTATACATGCTTAGAACATATTATTATACGCGTAAACCATGGGAAGTTTAGTTGTAACTCAACTAAACAGAAGCAGAGAGTTTATCGCAGATGATTACACGAATTATGGATTATTGTTTTGGAATGAAAAGAATTAGGAGTTTGTTATGGTTGGATTGCTAAACATAGTCAAGGACACATGGTCATGGTTTATCGAAATAGCGATGGGACGGCGTTGGGGAGGTTGCGATCTACCTCTGCATATGCCCTATACATATGCATATTTCGGTCTATCATGGATGTGTCAGTGACTTGGTTTAGTGGGTTTTGGTTTGGGAATTATAATATTAAAGTTAATAAAATAATGGAATTAATTACGCGATGGTGAGGTTACGAACATAAATTAAACGCGAATATTAATTCAGAAAGATTAACTTAATAGTGTATTCGCGTGGGTGACGATCCACACGAATATGATTATTAAGAATAATGTTCTGAAACGATATTCCATAAAATGTAAATCGAGTTGAAATACGCTACGAGCGTCGGATTCGCAAAGGTGACGATCTTTACGAATACGTACGTAAGTAACGCGTTTCGACGAGATGATTATATAATATTTAACGATAATAAAATAAGAAAATTAATTTAAAAATGTTTATTAGGAATCACAACCTATAAACAAATCTGAACAAATTATTTTATTAAATAAATGATTTAACGAAACTGAAATGAAAACGAAAATGTTTTACGAAACAATTTTATTGAAATCATTTTATGAAGCCACGTTAGTTGAAATCATTTTATTATGACGGAACTTATTTACTTAAAGGTTTTACGTTTTAAAAATAATTTACGAGCAAAACCGAGTATTTATTTGCAGAAATCGCGATAGAAACGAGACCGAGCACGCGGGGGAATCCCGGGATATAAAAACCATTTTCTCTTCTTCTTTCTTCACTTTGCAAGAGCAACTCTCTCTCTCTCTCTAACCCCAAATTTTCGTCACCTACATCCTCTCCATCTTCTCTCTAACTTTTCTTGATCATCACTCCACGAAATCGAAAGATCTTGGTGTCCACGTGTTCGTGTGATCGAGAGGAACAAGAGGATACTAAGGAAGCTAGCATTGGATCTACATTTCGAGGTAAATCTTATGGTTGCTTTTCGGTTTTGTAGTCAATCATGAAAACCCACGATTCGTTGATGTTATAGCCGGCCTAGACATATGAAAACCCTAAAACAAACGTACGTTAGTATATAGAAACCATTGATGATCTTGAATCGACATAAACATGTTGAAGATGATGATGCGGGAGCTGTTGGGTCGAAGTACAGCTCACGGCCGAACCCTGAATGGACCAACGAACCTTTTCCCATCTTTACACCCACGAAACCTTAAGTGGCTACAGACCTGGCGAACCTTGTTCTGAAAAACCCTGGTGAGCGAACCTTCATAGCAATCGGCGAACCTTCCTGGTTAGCCGAACCCTAGACCTAGCCACAGCCGAACCCTGGAAACTCTTGTAACGAACCCTGTTGTGCAGGTGGACCATAGGACTGCCGAACCTTCATGCATGGGTTACGAACCTACTCACACGAACCCATGTTCAGCGAACCTAAGGGGAGAACATGCCTTTGACCGAAACTACTTAATTGAGCGAACCATGACATGGGGACGAACCTGCAGGAGCCGGCCAAAGTTTCTCTTAGCCGAACCTTTCCTTCCACGAACCGTAGGCTATCAAAACCTTAAATGGCAGCGAACCTTTGGCCTATAACTGCTTTCTGTTAGCTGAATTGAAGAGCATACAATTTGAATGGGCCACGGATATGGGTCTAGGGCTGGTCCTAGAGTTGTCGAGCGTGAATTCCTTGAGCTAAGGGAAGGGCTCTCACAAGCACATAAAATCATGGATCTATCTATAATCATGCATGCATGAGAAGTTCAAAGTCACTACCTTTTCTTCATAACATAAATTGATAAGATTTTTGCGATTATAAATAATGTGAGTAATGTGTAGAAATAACTTAAATATAAAATTCTTAATCTCAAAGTAAATTTTTATAATTTAGATTTTAGTGGTGGATTTAGTGGATCATGCATGTATGTAATGACGTGTGTACAATTAAGGTTATCACCTTGGAGTATACATATTTATTGGAAACACACATAAGACAACCCGACTAGTTATTATTATTAAATGTTTGAAAACTAACAAGTTGAGTTGCATTTTTATGATAAGTACCTATAAAGTTTTTAGTGTTTCATTTTAACTTAGATTAAATAAGATAAGTTAACAATGCACTTAACAAATAAAGGAAAAACATATGAGCACTCAATTGAAATAAAACGCTTGTACTTATGATCACGAGCATTATAATAATTACAGGTTGATTGTTGAGTTGTTTTGAGTTTACGTACGCGAGCGCGCATAATTCAAGAATACCAGATCTAAGGACTCGGGTGAGTTCTCATAACCTCCCTTTCTTAAAACTGTTTTCTTTTAAAACTCGGAAGTGAAGCATGTATACCAAATTCAAATATTATTTTGATAACACAAGGCTAATACATGTTTATCAATTTGATATTCACAATATTGAATTATCATTATTTATGGATTATCACTTACATTTATATATTCGTGTAACATTGTCATTGACTTCGGTCAATAACAGAGATTACATGTATTGTCACTTGGATTATCACGACTCCGTGAAACATTGCCTTTGACCTTGGTCAATTGCATTGGTTTCATGTATTGCCACGTGGATAGCTTCCACTCCATGGATCATGTTTTTAACTTATGTTAATTACATAATGACCATGAATAGTCACAGATATTATTTAAGAATATTGATGTTGAGATTGATTGATTGGTTATGTGGTTTGATTATCTATTATTGACTATGATTATCTATGATTGACTATGACTGATTGGATATGTGATTATGTGTTTGTGTATGTGTTTGATTGTTGAGTTTGGAGATTGGTTGGATTATCTCATACAGGTATTATTGTGGATTTTCTCAGGAAATCATAAGCATTTGTACTCATTTTATCTAAACCTTTTATAAAAACCATTTTTAAACTTAAACCTTCAAATTCATTTTATAAAACCTTTTTAAGTAATAAAAAAACTTATGATTACTCACCAACTACTTTGTAGTTGACACTTGATTTTCTTACATGTTTCAGGTGATGAAGCTAAGTAGGTTGAAGAAGATGAACTTCTCAATTTTGGACATCATCACATAGGATTCTTGGACTTAGCTAATTAACTAAATTTCTGGCGATTAGAGTTTAGTTAGTTAAGCTAAATCTTTTGTGTATTTGATGCATTTAATTCATGATGAACATGATTCTGTGTAAACATTTATTTGGTTTGATTGATATGTGATGATATATATTTAGATGCCCACGAGCTTTTGAACAATCTACACATCCCTCGTGGCATCCCGACGTTTCCGCCATCGGTCGGGGTGTTACATGTAGGGGTCAGTCGCAACTGCCCCAGCCATCGTCCCACCGCTATTTCGATAAACCATTACCATGTGTCCTTGACTATGTTTAGTAACCAAACAATAACCAACTCCAAATTCCTAACCCATAATCCATATTTCGTGAATTCATCTGCGATAAACTCTCTGGTTCTGTTTAGTTGCGTTTAACTAAACTCCCCATTGTTTACGCGTATAATAACAATATGTTCTCAATATGTATACCAATTATCAATAATATCATCCAATAATTCATTATCATTAATAATAATAATCATATCAGGTTGTAACAGTACAGTCGTACATATGTACGGACAACCTGAAGTACAGCGATGTTACAAAACTTGTTTTCGCGATTCCCACTTCGTTATAACTCCGTTTTGCGCACGGTTTTTGCCCACGTTCATCGTTTTCAGAATACTATAATATGGAAGAGAGTAATCCAACATTTGTGGTGTCGAGAATTGGGTTTAAACTTTGGATCTTGGCATGAGTCAATGGTTACGTTCTCACACTTTTGTTAGTGATTCTTGCTTCGTTTGGGCTCGGTTTTATGCACCGTTTGAACGTAGTTTCTCATTAGTATACTAGTATAGCTAGAAGATTTGGGTGGTCCAAAATGTTAGTTCGAGGATGGGGAAATGTTGGCTAAATAGTCACCCGAAAGTTATCTTATGTCAAAACTAATAATCCAACCTGTAGAGCTTCTTACTTGCTATCCTTTACATCTAAGCCTTACAAAACACAATGAAGGCAAAACCGTGAGCTCCGAGTGGGCAAAGCGCACAATATTGGTAGTAGATGAGGCCGGATGTCAGATAACACGCATGGTATTATTGGTCTAGAAGCATATGTTTATTATATGTTATAATTATGAAAGTGTGCATATACATACGGAATGAATTTATTACTACGAGCAATTGCATATATATATATATATATATATATATATATATATATATATATATATATATATATATATATATATATATATATATCATGTAAACTTTACTAATTGCACATATATCCAACTTAAAAAATAAATTACATGTATCATGTTACATCCCTTTAAATTACATATATACCCTTGCTTAAAGTTATAAATTACATATATCTTCTTATCTATAGAAAGAAAATTATAAAAGAAGAAAATATATGTAATTTAACTTTTGATTTGGGTATATATGTAATTAAAGTGTAAAATATTGGGATATATGTAATTATTCATTATTAATAACCAATACTTTTTAGACTAACCCAATAACGAAATTTTAATGATAAATTGATAATCAAATGTAAGAAGATATTGTCATGTCAATTTTTTTATTAAAAGAATATTTTGAACTTTACTTAACCCAAAAAATTTACTCCCTTGTTTTTAAAACTTTCATAGCCTTTACATGCAATATCATATTTTTTTAACAAAAATTACACAATTAAGCTCGTCATAATTTTATTTTTAATTATGTAATAACTTCGGCTACAATTTTTAGTTCTTTTAAATGTTTGTATTTACATCAATGTAATTTTACGTATAAACAACATATTAAAATTGTTACCAGTACATTTAATATTGATGTAAGTACTTATTTACATTGTTGTAATGACGGACTTATGTGTTATCTTATGTTTTATTACATTGATGTAATTTGTATATGATTGTTTATTTTATAATTTATTTTACATTGTGTAAATATGAAATAAATAATTTATGTTAAAATGTGATGAGTTTAATGGTATAGTTTTATAAATAAATTACATTGTATAAAAAAAGTTATGGAATCAAATATTAAAATAAATAAAAAACTAATATATGATGTAAATTAAATTTTTATTTTTGTAATTTACATTGATAGAAACATGTGGCATATATTAATTAAAAGGGTAGAAAAGTAATTTGATTTTTTTAGTTTCTTTTTATTTATATGAGACTAGATTATTACCCCGTGTACTACACGAGATTTGATATAAAATAACTATTAATAAAAATTAATTATAAAACAATATTTTAATATAAAATTAATAAATTAGTTATTACTAAGTATATTAAATAATAAAAAATTAATTAAAAAGTTTAATAATTAAAAAATTAAAACTCGACTTTTAACAGCTGAAAATTTTAAACTAATTAACGCTAAAAGCTATCGGTTGCAAAATAAAAAAGGTAAGGTACCCATTTTATTATATATTTAAAGCTAACTGACTTAATTTGAAAATATCATTAGACAAAATTTTCAAATGTGTAATTTTCCCTATCATTTTTATAACTTTTAGTTTCTAAAGTAACTATTTTTTAAGCATTTCGTGTTAAAAATGTTATTTGTTTATAAAAATCATGTTTTTAAAATCTACATTTTATAGTTTATTTCATTTTTTTTAAATGTTTTTTAGAAAGTTTGTTTTTGAGAAAAAGAAAAATACCAACGTAACATATATTTCTTGTCTTTAAAAATCTTTGATATTTAGAAAAAATTAATATTCTCGAAACTTTTTTACAGTGTTTTTTAATTGATTTTTAGTTTATTTAAAAACCATTTTTAACATTATAAAATTTAACAATATCATTAATATTTTAGTTATTTAATAAGAGAGTTGATAAAATTATTTAATATGAAAGAGAATATAGTTAGATGATAAAAAGAAGACATGTGGTAATATTGGTTTAAAAACATGACAAGTGTCAAAAATGATTTTTGTTTATTATAATAGTAAGAAGTGTACTCATTACATACGAACAATAAACAAAATTAACTAATAATCATTACTAATTACTAACTATAACAAAACCAAATTATGAATAGTACAATACAAATGTTTAAGCATAGAGTACAAGCTGTGGAAGCATATTTTTGCATAATTAACAAAACCAAATTATGAATAGTTCAATACAAATGTTTAAGCATAGAGTACAAGCTGTGGAAGCATATTTTTGCATATTTATAGTAGTCATTATATTTGTTTACAATAAAAATTTGAACCAATTGAGGTTTTGACATTGTGGTTTTTCAATTCCACTTTAAGGCTCTTCTCCTTGGTATCCAAGGTTCAATTCCCATCCAAGGCTTTAATTTTGGTTTTTTTTTAATTTATTTTTTCTAAATCTTGAAAAATGGGTTCAAACAAGGAATGTATTTTATGGTTTTGTACTTTTTTTCGTTCAATAATATCAACATTATTCGTTTGTTTTTATATTTATTTTTTTATTACTTATATTTTTGCGGATATTTATTTTGTTTTTTTTATTGTTTTGTTTCTCGATAAATATCGTGTTTATCCATTAGTTTCTTATTTTTCCTTTTGTGTTTGTTCTAAATGTGAAATAAAGGTATTTGATAAATGTGACAAGTCACGAGTAGTTTTATTTTGATTTTATTATTCTTTTTTCTTGATCTTTAATAGGTTTGTTTTATGGTTACGTCGTTCTTTTTTAAGATAAAATTAACATTTTAAATTTCGTCGTTTTATTTTTGTTTTCTTTTTCTTTTTTCTTGATCCTCAATAGGTTTGTTTTAGGTCACGTCCTTCGTTATCTAGACGAAATAAGTTTTTTTTGATTTGTGCGGCAACGCGCGATGGAACGTCATCTAGTTAAATACATAACGTTTTCACCAAAAGTTAACAAAGTGAGGCTGGCTTACAGGTTCAACAAGCTTTTGTTTTTTTTTTTTCATTACTTATTTAATCAAATATAAATAATAATAATTAAATAATATTATTTAACTAATGATTGAATAATATTAGGATAATAAATAAAAAATGTGTTTTCTATTTTATATGTCAACCTCATGTTCGTATTTTTTTACGCTAGATTTGGCGATATAAAAACCTCTTTTACTATTTTTCGTTTTACGATTTTTAACATCGTGTGCTTATGTTTGTGTTTGTATGCTATTTTTGTTTTAATAATTTCTCTATATTCATGCTAGACTTTTTGATTTATGTTTTGATATTCGTGATATTATTACTGCTTTCATGACAGACTTTTCATAAAAGCAAAGCGGTATGACTCAAGTTTCTTTTTATTGGACGGCATTGTTTGAGTTAGCTTTTAGGTCATTTTAAAGTTTTTACTATTATTTAATGTTTACAAATAGACAATAATATTACTTAAATAAATAATTATTTTTAATGTATATATGTTTTATTTGTTGGTCAAATGTTTGTGTTTTTTGTTAATAAATTTTATGACTAAGTACGACCCTTTTTTGTGAGACGGACACATTTACAAGGACTACATTTTAAGATTTTATATCAGACTAGTGTCAATTGTTGTGTGTTTTTATGTCGGCATTTTGATATACGAGATCATGTTTGTGTTCTAATATTCGTAATCGTAATAGAATTTCCGCTGCAGCACGGGGTAGCCAACTAGTTGAATCTATTTGTGATGTTTTATTTTATATTTATTTTTTATTAAATTTAGATTAATTAAATATATAAATTTTATAAAATTTAGTTTTAAATTAAAAGGGTTGACAAAAAATGTTTTTGCAAGTGTTTTTTATACATAATTTTATACATTTAAACATTATCTTACACATATTTACTTAAACTAGATTTTAAACCTAAAAAATTAAACAAATAATTAATAATTTTAATCACGTGTACTTTAAACACTTATGTACATAATTTTACATATGTGCATAATTACACATATACTTAAAACACATCTCTAAAATCAAATGTTACATGTGTGCACATAGTCTCGTAGCATGCCAAAAAATAATAATAAACTATAACAGTATTGTACTAAAATTAAAGATAATAGTATTATCTATTTTATAATGTAGTTATTTTTTTTAAATGATAAAGCAAGTAAAAGTTATTTGACTTTAAAGAGTAAGAGGCATATGAATGTAAAATTATCATAATAACTTTACAAATTTATAATAAACCAAAAGTAATGGAAAAATGGAGAGTTCATATTAAGTTCGAGGGTTAACTATTCAGAATAGCAAATGATAAATAATATATAAACACACACACAAACGGGTGTGCATGTGACGTTGCTGCTCGAAATACAACACTTATATTAATTTGGATTTTAAAAGTGTTCATGGTTTGATTCAGTTCGGTTTAAAACATAACCATAACCAAAACTAAAATTCTTATGTGTTTTAATATTAAACGAGTGAAAAATGTTACATAACATGGAATTTTTGTTAATCAAGAAGATATTTTTGTTAGTTAGGTATAATAAATTTTGTTTGTAGAATCATCTTAATTCGTTTATAGAGGATGAACCAAATTTGTTTGTAGAATCATCTTAATTTGTTTGTAGAATCGGTTTAAATGTTGTATTTAAATAAAATTTCTTAAATTTTAGGTAAAGTTCTATTTTGTCCTTCCAACATATACTAATGCAGCACACCCATACACACGTGAGAATTTTATAATATTGTAGCTGGTATTTAATAGAAATGTAAAAAAATTAAATTTAGTGATCCATTTATAGAGCAGAAAAAGTATTAATTAGTGACTCTACATATACATGGAAAATCTAGCTTTATTATTTAAATCAATTGCAATAACACATGAAATTAAGGAGACAAATGGAATGGAGATATATAAATTAAATTAAATTAAATTAAAAGCTGGCCGATACATCAACTTTGAAGTTTATTCATTGATTTATTAATTACTATATATATTATGAAATGAAACTTTATTCTGAAATTTCCTAGCTATATTTAATTAAAGGAGTTTGAAGGAAATAAGCTTCTTGTACTGCATCTTTGGTTTGTAACATACGACGGCTTCGTAGGTATGTGTAACACCGCCATCTGCTGCGGCAATGGTTAACTTGTGATTGTGGCCCGGAAGGAGGTCACATGCGATCACCTTCTGAAATGCGAGCTGATCATGTTGGGACGCCAACTTGTTGTAACATGCCACTGCGTACTCCCCCAGCTCTTTGTAGTAGTAATACTTTTTAACACCCCAAGCCCCATCCCCATACACCGGGTCACTGCTCGTTCCGCTAACCACGCAAAACAACAACGTCACAACCAGAACCTGAACCTGAGCCTGAGCCATTATATATTAACTTAATTAACTTATATATATATATATATATTTTCGTTTGGTTTTGGTTATCAAACATATATGCATCCTTATTTATAGCCAGTCACATGCATGGTCTTAATTTAGCTTTTATGACCACATCATTAATTAGTGCATTCTCAACCAAAACCAAGACGGACGGTGAGTAAATGATCGACAGTACGTTATACAATCAAAGTCAAATTGAATGTGCGATGATCAACATTATGCATGAATCTAGCTAAATGGCCGGCTAGATTATGATCTATATAATTGGTTGTGTACGTGGTTCGATCGATCGAGCGACAGATGAAATTAAAGACATACGTCGAGGTTCCAACTGCTATCGTCTCATCCTTTGCATTACTTCTTACTGCTAGTGCTACTGCTAGCTAATTAAGTAATTAATGAGCATTGGATAATGCTAACTGGTTGGGAGTAAGGAGTTGGTGTGATCATATATATATTGGAAATAAATATCCTTTAATATATATATATATATATATATATATATACATATAATTAATTATATATTAGACCTTACTGTAATTTTTATGTTATATATATTAACGAATGGATGCGAAAGTCGTGACCCCGGCCTTTCTATATAAGTGTGTATATATTGATTAAAAATAAATAAAGCAAAGCCTTCAAATCAGTTATTAAAACTAATTAAGAAACACCGCAAAATGGGATTATAGTTAAACTAGTGCTAGTATAAAATCGATTAATGTACAGCACATAATTGGGGAGTAATATTAAACTCTCTTTTTTAACAACAACAGTCAATTGTTGAGATATCTTCGAAGAAAAGCTCGTACATTAGTCACACAATTTATATCTCATCAATTCAGGAGAAAACCTAGCACTGAGAAACCTTCTGCTCATCCAAAAACAATTGATTCCAGGGAGACACGAAACTAAAACAACTCAAAAGAGAAGTCAATTGACTACCATAAAACCAAAAGTCTTTTTGGTTTATCATTG
Organism: Mikania micrantha; assembly: GCA_009363875.1. Classification (NCBI taxonomy): domain Eukaryota; kingdom Viridiplantae; phylum Streptophyta; class Magnoliopsida; order Asterales; family Asteraceae; genus Mikania; species Mikania micrantha. The sequence continues at coordinate 86,403,785 of CM018681.1, read as the reverse complement.
AACCCTAAGGCATTGGAAGGACATGTTCCTTGCTTATTGATGTCATATTTGTAAAGACATTTAATTACTCAGAGATCTTATGATTGAGTTTACATACATCCATATACTTCTTAAACAAAAAAAGTTTAAAACATGTCATTACAGCAAAATTTAATTTAAATAATTACAACATATCAAAATTTAAACATTATTATGTATTATTGTACTAGGTTAGGACCTCGTGTATTACACGGGCTAAATGGTAAAAATATAATAAACATCCATTAATGAAAATTGAGATAATATAAGATTTTTTAATATAAATGGCTAAAATTTTGTGTAATTTAATAATTTAAGTAACAAAATAATTATATTGTTTCTTTAAACAATAACTTTTTTCAATATTTGTTTCTTAATTTCTTTTAAAATACTAATTTTAAAAATTGTATATTTTATAATAAGTTGGATATTTATATAATATGTGTTTTTTAATATTAATATATTTTAATATATTATAAAATATGTTTCTTAGTTTAAAAATGTAAAACAAAGCATTTTATATTTAATGTTATTATTTAATATGATGTGTATTTAATATGAGAGAGAGACGGAAAATTAAAAATGAGATGTTATGTAATCAAGCTACGTGTCATCCTAGAAACCTTGATTTATTATAATAGATAGATTTGAAACATTGTCCATTTATCAAAATAACCATTATGCTAGTCTTTTTCTTTTTTGTCTTTCAATCTAAGATACATAAAGTAGTAGCAACGTATGTTGAGTTGGCTTTAGATTCTCTTTTTAAATAATACTTGATGCATAGCATTTTCATACTTCAAATCTTTTAACTCTTCTTAAAACATGGTGCCCTTGATTTTTTTTCTATTATAATTTTTATTCAAAATCTATAAATAATCATTTAATTAGGTTTATTCACCCCGCGCGTTACGGCGAGTTATCACTGTACACTCTCGATATCAAGTATTATATATCATTTTGCAAAAGCATAAGCTGTATAGCAAAATAAAATTTCTCATCACGAACTCTATCCAAGTTATTCAGAAAAACATAAAATCATGCAAAATATTCACAAATATGTTATCAAAATAATATAATCACGAAATCCGTCTCACCAATCATTTGAATTTAAAAAAATCCAAATCTCTAAACAAATCTCTCAAATTTAATAAAATCCAAATATTTAAACAACTCTCTCAAATTTAATACCTTATCTATGTTTACTACTTTTCAAAATTAAAAAAATTCTAATGGTTCAAGTCTAAATTTTCAAAACGTTACTACATGGATTAAATACCTAAATAATATATATATATATTGTGTCTGATCTTGAATATATATAATCAATGGGCCCACTAATATATAATAATATTATTAATACTATTCCTTTTCATCTATTTTAATTATATTATATATATAGGTTTATTCCCCTCGCGCGTTGCGGCGGGTTATCACATTACACTTTTGAGTGCGTGTATTATACATATCATTTGCAGAAGCATAAGTTACATACCAAAATCAAATATCTTTTCACGAACTATATACAAATATTTCATAATATCATACAAAAACCTCACAAATATGTTATGAAAATAATAATAAAAAACTACTTACAAAATCCGTCTCACCGGCAATATATCGTTTGAAACCCAAATATCTAATCAAATATCTCAAATTTAATAAAAACACAAATCCTTAAGCACAAATTTTCAAATTTAATACTTTTTATATATGTTCACTACTTTTAAAAGTTACAAAACTTCTAATGGTTTAAGTCTAAATTTTGAAAACGTTAATACATGTATCAAACATCTAAATAATACAATTATAATATATAATAATACATATAATATAAGCATCGGGGCCCACTCGTTATATATATATGGTGAGAGAGATTGAATCCTATGAATACCCAATTTTAAAGAGAAAACTCGTAAAACCTATGTGGACCATTGATTTGAAATCTTGAAAATAAATATGTGATTCAAATTGAACCTGAATAAAAAAATGGGTTTTAAATAAACAAATCATTTTTAATGTGAGTTAATGTGGACCACATATTTATTTTCAATACTCCAAATTAATGGCTCATATATGGTTTAAGAATTTTCTCTCTAAGATTGGGTTTTTATAGGATTTAATTCCATATATATATATATATATATATATATATATATATATATAAATTAAATTTACGGGTACAAATCCATTGTTAACCCAATATTATTGTGTTAACCGTTTAACTCAATATTAACGGTTGATCAAAAATGAGATGGAGTAAGATGATGCCATGTGTCAAATTTGTCTTATTATTGAAAAGGGTATTATAGTCAATTGTTTATATACAAAAAAAAAATCATATTTAACTTAGTGGTGACAAGTGTAACATACATTCTCTCACATCCATTATTTTAATTTATAATAAAAATTTACCCCCTAATTTTTCAAAGCTTGATAACTTTTTTATAAATTATTATTTTTTTATAAAAATTATACCAATAAATTTGTTTTATTTTTCTCTTTAATTCAAGTATAGCCTCGTCATTTTTTTTTCAAATATTTCGTAATAACATCAATGTAAGTATCGTCATTTTTTTCAGCGTAACGTAATTACATCAATGTAAGTCTCGTCATATTTTTCAACATTTCGTAATTACATCAATGTAAGTTTCTTCATTTCTTTTCAACATTATGTAATTACATCAATGAAAGTTTCAACCTTTTTTTATCATTTTGTAATTATATCAATGTAAGTATCGTTATTTTTTCCGGCCTTTCTACTTTCGTAATTACTTCAACGTAACAAACGTAGTGTAATATTTCTATTTAATCAGTGTTTGTTACTGTAGGATCAGATGTTCTCAATTGATTCAATATTAAAGTATAGCAGCGGAATTCAAAATTGAATTAGCACAATAATAGCAAGAACAGAGTTCATTCAATCAAACAGTAATCGCACAATTTTGTTATAGAGAGAGAGTTTCTGCAAAAGGGATATTTCATTCAATTCGCTAACTTCGTTACATTACAAAATTGTCAACTGCCCTTATATAAAGACAGTGACGTCTGATGATGTCACATGATGTTGACACCTAACAGACAAAACAAAACAACTGAAATAACTAAACTACTGAGAATGTCTACAACATCTGAAGACATTCTCTTACAACTACTGAAGTAATAAAACTACTGAAGTAAAAAACTAAAACATCTGATGAGTAAACTACTCATCAGACTTTTACAAGAACTGAAAGAAAACTACTGAAGACTAAACTACACACTACAACATCTGATGACTTACACTTCAGCTGTTGTATATCACTTCAGATCTTGTATCTTCTGTACATTGAATGTCAGCCGTTGTGTTCTTCTTCAGTTGTTATAAGTGCTGTGAGACTTAGAGATTTTTCTGATCAGGCTCATTGGTTCTTTTAGTCCAACAAACTCCCCCTGAACCAATGCAGCCAAAAACCTCTAATTTATTTATGGTCTCACTTATTTACTCCCAGGCTGAAAGATAAGTCTTTTTCTTTGAGATCAGTATCAAAATGACCAGTTAAAGTGTATGCCTGATAATCAACAGCTTCCAAAAAATCTAACAAGCAAAATATGAGAGGGAACTCCATTGGGGAAATGGACTATGAGCATTAACCCCTCTCATTAAAGCTATTGATCATATACTAACCTGAAGGACTCCCTGACATATGCCTCAAGCAGTATTACCTTCTCTTCTGGAGTCAGCCTCTCAGGTTCACCTTCAAAGAAAGACTCAGGTCCATAATACTCAGACAAGTACCTGGCCGTTGTCCCATCATTCAGCTCAACTCTAGTAATCTCTCTGTATACAAACTCATCAGGATGCTTCCCTTTCAAAAACAGAGAAAGCTCATTTTGTTGAACATTTTCAAGTTTCCTATATACCAAGCCTTTCTTGATCATTTTGTTTTCTATAAACTTTGGAGCTTTTGAGCCAGAGTTGTACACACTCTTGAAGTCATTGATTATCTCCCAAGGATCAAGTACTGACCCTAGCATAATGTCAGCACTTAAGACCCTTCTGATTCTTCTGGCATAAGATGCTGGAGCCTCTCTCTTGTGTATCCTGTGAATGATTCTTGGATCAGGCCACATTCTAATCTGTTCCTTCCTATACTGGTAGGTGAACCTCAGAGCATACAACCTTTGAGCTTCTTTCTTCATTGCAATAATGGTTGATGTCTGAGGATAATCCTTGTCAACCATCTTTAAGATTTGCTCATCATGTTGTTTCTGGTTCTCTTCTTCTTCAAGCTTCACTTTTACTGCCAACATTCTAGCCTCTGGTGTGATCTTTGGATGTTGGCCAAAAACCAGTGGCTTCTCAGGCATATATTTGGCAGGAAGAGTTACTTTCTTCTTTTGAACATTTGTTTTAATGACTGTAGAGATAGGCATCCTGTCTTCCTCATCTGAATCTTCCTCTTCTTCTTGAATTCTCAGTTGCCTTCTTTTCTTTAGAGGAGCCCTTACCTCAACACTTTCAGAAGATTTCTCAACTTCAACCCTCTGAGTTTGAACTTCTTGTTCTTGCATCTCCTCTTGTTCAGTTTCTTGTACATCATAGGTTGTAACTTGTTCTGCACTTACCTTCTCAATGCTTACCTCAACTTCTTTATCACAAGATTCTTTATCTGCCTTTTTCACACCTTCAACATTTACATGTTCAACCTCCTCATCAGCCCTGTTGACAACCTCAGCAGTTTTATTCTTCTTCTGTCTCTTGTATGTCACTTGAATGGTAGGAGACCTTTCAGAAGCAATATCTTCATTGTCAGACCTTTGCCTTTTGGAAGCTGAAGTTGTGACTGACTCTGTTCCTAACTCCCCCTTTTTGGCTGCAGGGGAAGAAGGAGTATGAAGAGTTGTAAGTCTGGCAGTCACAGCATCATCTACCATCTGCTGAATTTGAGATTTGGAGGGTAGCCTCTCATCAAGAGCTTGGGCAATGATGGTTTTTAGTAAAGGAGTGATGAGAGGGATGACAGTTAGAAGGGCAGCAGCTAATGCCTCTGGGGGGCTAGAACCCAAAGGATTAGTGCCTGAAGCAGTGGCTGGAGGCTTGTCAAATTGTGAAGTAGTGGTGGAAGTGTTTGGGTGACCTTCAGGATGAGAAGGTGCCATCTGTGGGGTAATTGGGGAAGATGGACTTTTGTCCTTGGACATTTTGGTGAGTAGCTCATTGAGTCTACAGACCTCAGCCTCAAGGATTTGATTCTGTTTCAGAACCTCAGCAAGTGTGCTTTGGTCATCATCAGCCTTAGCTGAATCATCTGACCTCCTGAGAATATCAGGATCTACCTGAGTTGAGTGTGGCTCAACATGATCAGGTGCCCCTTTTTCTTGGTACTGGGGACTTCCAACCTCAGGGGTAACCCCTTCATCAGTTGTTGCCTCTGACAAGGTCTTAGCAATGGTACCACTATCAATCACTCCAAATGATGGAGGTGATGAAGTAGCAGCCTTGTCAGATATCAGAATCTCTCTTTCCACACTAGGAGATCTGATATGGTAGTCATAATCCTGTGGGATATCAGAGACACTTTGATCCTCCCCCTCAATGTTGGAGCTAATCCCAGTAGTGATAGGTGTCTGGGAGGGGATAGGAGTGTTCAACTGATCCAGGATGTTTTCAATAACAAAAGTGGGGCTATCTGGGGTGGTTTCCATAGGAATTGGCTTTGAAAGAGAGTGCACCCGGGGAGATTGATGCTGTTCAATAGAAACCTTTTCAAATGAAAGAGGTTCTAGAGATGTGTCTGCCCCTACAATGGTTGCTCCAGGATCCTGTTGAGAGGAAACCTGGGCGGTTTGAGCTGGTAGAGTCTGATGGACCACTGGTTGACTACTCCCAGTGGCCATGTCATGCCTTGGTGAGGCATGGGCAGACTCAGGGGACTCATTTCCCTGAGCAGCCTTTTTGGGCTTTTTGGATTTTGGTTTGGTGGGGACTTTGGATTTGGAAGTAGAAGTGGAGACTGTGGGTTCCCTCTGCTTGGGTTTTAGCTTTCGGGCAGCCTCTTTTAGAGTAAGGTTAGAGTTGTGTCGGGAATATACTTCCAACAAAACTGCTGGAGCAGAGATCCCCTGACCAACAAGGCCATTTTGCTGAAGCTGTTTTTCTATGATGGCCATGATAAAACGTGGATAGAGTAGCCATCTAGAAGAAACAGGCTTAGCAGCATGTTCAGTTAATTCAGAAAACAGGATTTGAGAAAAATTTAATTTTTGAGATTCAAGGATTGAATACAATACCTGTTGCCACCTGGAAGACATTTGGTCCCATGAAGAAGACTTCGGAGCCAAGCATATGTTGATCATATGAAATATCAGGCGCTCTGGGTCATTGAAGTGCTTCTTGAAAAGTGTTGAGTCACTCAAGTCACCCTGGTATTCATGACGTGTAAAACAGAGGTCAGTTGCGCTCTTAGGAAATTGGGTAACCAGATTAGCATCATCGAGCTGAAGAACCTCCCTCAGTTCAGCAGGGCTTATGTGCACGTTATGACCATTGACAGTGGACCGAAGAGAGATTACTCCTGTGCCAACATTGATCAGTTCCACATTCATCCAGAATTGATGAATAGAGTCGACATATAGGGTTGGATTGATGAGAAAAGCAGTTTTGAATTGAGAAGCATTCATCAAATCCACAGCTTCATCAAACTTTGACCAGAAAGAGGATTTGGTCAGATAGGCAATGGAGTTATGACGCGGTTTCAAGGTTATGGACGCCATGGATGCAAAGACTGGAGAGGGAAAATAGGTTTTTGAAAAAGATGGAAAGTTCTGAGAAAGTGATAATGAAACAACTGAAGAAGGTTGAGTTAAATAGAGAAAACAACTGAAGTTAAAACAACTGAAGAGTAAAATTACTCATCAGGTGTTGTCGACAGTTTTGTTCAGCAGTTGTTTTCATCAGTTGTTCATCAGACTTTGTGGAAATTTTGTTCATCAGAACTTGTGAACAATGTGTTCATCAGAACTTGTAAACAATTTGTTCATCAGAACTTGTAAACAATTTTTGACCTTCAGTACTTAGTGAATCAATACTCATCAGTACTTGTAACTTAGAGTATAAAAAAAGGTCATATCTTTCCTTGAATCAGTACTTTTGATATATATCAGTATTTACTGAAAATATCAAAAAGTTTCAAGGTAAAAAAAAAATTTATTTGAAAAGAAAAATTGAAAATATTTTTGGGGTTTTGAAAAGAAATTAAAATTTATTTTATGAAAAACCAACCTATTCAAGTTGCAGCATACCAAGCCTTAGAACTAAATTTTGAAAAGTTGAAGTGTCTAAAGGCTTAGTAAAGATGTCTGCAAGCTCATCAGCACTAGGAACAAACTTTGGATCAATCAGACCCTTTTCATAACAATCTCTTATAAAATGATGTCTGATCTCAATGTGTTTAGTCCTAGAGTGCTGAACTGGATTCTTGACAATACAAAGAGCTGAAGCACTATCCATTAACAATGGTGTCTTCAGTTCTTTGATGCCATAATCCAAGAGTTGAGACTGAAGCCAGAGAATTTGTGAAGTACAACTTGCAGCAGCAATGTACTCGGCTTCAGCAGTGGAAGTGGCTACAGATGTTTGTTTCTTACTTTGCCAAGAAACCAGACAATTTCCTAGAAATTGACACCCACCAGAAGTAGATTTTCTTGAGAGTTTGCATCCTGCATAGTCACTATCAGAAAAAGCAACTAGCTTGCAGGAATGTCCAGTGGAGTACCATATTCCCAGATGTTGAGTACCCAGTAAGTATCTGAAAATTCTTTTCACAGCAATCAGATGAGATTCTTTAGGTGCAGCCTGAAATCTAGCACAGACACATGTGGCAAACATAATGTCTGGCCTTGATGCAGTTAGATACATCAAAGAGCCAATCATACATCTATAAAGAGTTTCATCCACTGAAGTACCTTTCAGATCAGCATCAAGTTGTGTGGTGCTGCTCATGGGGTTAGAACATGGTTTACAGTTTTGCAAATCAAATTTCTTTAACAGCTCTTTTGTGTATTTTGATTGGTGAATGAAAATTCCATCAGGTTTTTGTTTAATTTGAAGACCCAAGAAAAACGGTAGTTCCCCCATGGCACTCATTTCAAAATTTTTGGTCATAAGCTCAGTGAAAGCATCACACAACTTTAGATCAGATGAAGCAAATATAATGTCATCAACATAAATTTGAACAAGTAGCTTATGTTGTCCTACATTCTTTATGAATAAAGTTTTATCAATGGAGCCTCTAGTGAAATTATTTTTGAGAAGAAAAGTGGATAAAGTGTCATACCAGGCTCTAGGTGCTTGTTTCAGCCCATAAAGAGCTTTATCAAGCTTGTACACCCAATCAGGATGTTTATTGTCCTCAAAGCCTGGAGGTTGACACACATACACTTCCTCTTTTATTTTACCATATAAGAAAGCACTTTTGACATCCATTTGAAAAACTTTAAGTTTATGTAAGGCAGCATATGCTAAGAACAACCTAATTGCTTCTAGTCTGGCTACAGGGGCAAAAGTTTCATCATAATCAATACCTTCTTCCTGAGAAAACCCCTGTACAACCAGTCTAGCTTTGTTTTTAATGATTTGACCATTTTCATCTGTTTTATTCCTAAACACCCATTTTGTGCCTATTGCACACTTACCTGGAGGTAGAGAAACCAGCTCCCAAACTTGTTGCTTCTTGAACTGCAACAACTCCAACTGCATTGCCTCCACCCAGCCAATGTCTCTAAGTGCTATGTGATAGTTCTTTGGCTCTTTTTGACTGACAAATAGAGCATAAAGACAAAAGTTGGATAATTGACTTCTTGTGGAAACACCAGCAGAAATATCACCAAGAACTTGAGATAATGGATGATCCTTCAGTTCTTGATATGGAATAAGATCAGTGCAAGTGTTTGCTGGAGGAACAGATGCTGCAGTTGAAGAAGATTCAGGAAATACAGCAACAGGAATTTCAAAGGATTTAGAAGATGCCAGAATTTCATCAGCATTTGTATTTGGAGCAACTGGAGCAGGAGGAGCATCAGATTTAGCATACAATGGCAGATTATCACTAAATCTGAACAGATGAGTACTTTCATCTTCATCATCAGGACTTCCTTGTGTGGTTTCTGTAGAAGCTTTTGGTGGTTCTGCAGTAAGTACCTCATGTTCTTCACCAATAGATTCAACTGGAAATTCATGTTGCAAGATGTTAAGATCAAACATCTCAGCAGGATTTTGAGGAATGGAGTCTTTGGGACACTCATTGAATTTAACATGAAGAGTTTCTTCAACAATCTTTGTTCGACAATTGAACACTCTATAAGCCTTGCAAGTTGAAGAGTAGCCAACAAAATATCCTGCATCAACTTTTGAATCAAACTTTGTGAGTTGATCTTTGGTGTTAAGGATATAACATGGACACCCAAAAGCTCTGAAGAAGGAAATCAAAGGAGTTAGATTGTGAAGTATTTCATATGGAGTTTTCAACCATCTTTGATTTACTAGAACCCTGTTTTGCACATAGCAAGCTGTGTTGATGGCTTCTGCCCAGAAGGTCAAAGGCAGACCAGAGTCAGCCAGCATTGTTCTGGCAGCTTCAATCAAGGTTCTATTTTTCCTTTCTACAACTCCATTTTGTTCAGGAGTCCTGGGAATACTGTACTGCCTCTGAATTCCCTTTGATAGATAAAATTCATCTAAAATGTGATTTCTAAATTCTGTGCCATTATCACTCCTTACACACTTGACAGGTATAGAATATTGCTTTTCAACATACAACACAAAGTTCATAATAGCCTTGGCAACCTCACTTTTTGAGTGCAAGAAGAAAGTCCAGACAAACCTTGAGTAGTCATCTACAATGACTAGACAATACTTCTTCTTTGCCATAGACATTATCTGAACTGGCCCAAACAAATCCATGTGCAACATGTGCAAACAACTGGTGGATTTGGAATCTCCAATTGGAGGAAAAGAGACTTTGTGTTGCTTTCCTTTCAAGCATGCAGTGCAATTCTCATCACAACTAAAATCCTTTAAGGGAAGACCTCTAACCAATCCATGTTTCACCAATTGATTCATGTTTTTGATGTTCACATGACCTAATCTTCTATGCCACAGATTGGATTCCTTGAAAGAGGCCTTAGAAAATAAACAAGGATGACCCTTGACAGAGATTTTCTTAGATAAATCAAAGGCATATACCTTTCCTACTCTGTTAGCCTTAAGGAGTGTATACTCATCTAAAACTTTGCCAATCAAAGGCAGCACATCAGAAGATAGAATCCTACAATCTTGCTTAGTGAAAAGAGAAACATGACCCTTATCACACATTTGACTAACACTCAGAAGATTGTACTTAAGATTCTCAACATGATTCACATCATCAAACCTAATTTCACCATTTGTTACCACACCTTTACCTATAATGTAACCCTTAGCATCATTTCCAAAGGATACAAATCCCTTCCTTCCAGTGAAATAATTATGAAGGAGAGATCTGCTCCCAGTCATATGCATGGATCCTCCACTATCAACATACCAGATGCTATTTTGGCATGCTGAAGGACCCTGCATACAACAACACACTTAGTTAGACTTTTGGACCCAAACCATTTTGGTTTTGGGTCTGTTAACACATGATGAAACAGAAGTAACATTGTCAGTTGAAGCAACACTTGAAGCATTCTTATCAGAAGATTTTGCTTTGACTTTTGATTTTGATTTCTTTTTATGAAATGAATCAACAGATGCCTCTGCCAGATTGACTTTTCCTATCAGTTGTTGCATCATTAGCATCAGTTGATTATGATTTTGAGTTAAAATTTTGATTTCATCAGACACATCAGAACTTGATTTTTTATTTTTGTGTTTGATCATTTTAGTGTCTTTAATCAAATGAGATGCTGTCAAGTGTTGTTTCCCTGAATCTGGAACAATCCCTTTTCCTTTCTTGGATGTACTTGAGTTATTTCCTTGTAAGGATTTTCCAGATTTTGAAACTACTGATGATTCTGGTACAAACTTTGAACTAAATTCATTTTTCATTTTGAGTATGTTCTTGTTTTTATGCTTGATTTTGTTGAATTTAGAACCTTTTCTGTACCAGCATTCATCAGTTGAATGATTAAACAGCCTACAAATTTCACAAGGCACCCTCTTTTTCTTTTCCTTGTGATTGTCTACAAGTGCTGATGACTTAGAAATAGATTGTTTGTTCATCAGAACATCTGAGGCATCAGTATTTGTAGCCAATTTGACAACAGCTGATGTGTTGACAACATCTGAAGAGTTGTGCTTCAGCACTTGTGTATCAACACATTCACCAACATCAGTTGTTGCAGTATCAGCTTTTTCAACAACTGTTGATGAGTGACTTTGACTTATTAAAAGTCGTGCATCATTTTCTCCAGTGCCATGCCCATCTGACTTAACTAGTTTTAAATTTAATTCATTTGAAACATTTTCATCAGGATCAATCTCAATTAAAACACTATCCTGACATATGTCATCCTGGATAACATTTATACATCCAAGAGAATAAGAATAGGTTTCAATATCCATAATTTCAGATTCAGATTTGCATGCACTTGAATCACTTTCAAATGATTCATCAGCATCAGACTTTTCTGAGAATTTGGTAAATTGGTATACACTGTCCCCTTCAGACTCACAGTTAAGATTCTTTGGTGTATAATCAGCTGGGGGGCAGTGTGATTGTATCCAATACCAAACTTCACATTGGATGCTGTTTGCTTGTTTAACAACAACTCAAACCCCTTGCAAGATTCAACCCATTTTGCACATTCTACTTGGGTTGCTGCCAGTGTTTGTTTCAAATCATTGTGTTTTACAAGCATGACTTCCACCCTAGCCTTTTCATCAGACAATTGACACTTGAGTTTATAAATTTCAGACTCTTTTTCATTCAAACCTTTCTCAAATTCAGTTTTATTCTTTGTCATGACCCTTTCTAAAGCCAACTTCTCATTGATTAACTCAACATTGATTTCTCTAATGGAAGCAAATGCTGAAACACAAGACTCTGAACACAACTTAGCCTTGGATTCAGAGGATACCTGGGATTTTGAAGAAGTTGAACTTGAGGTGTCAGTTGAATCAATAGCCATCAAAGCAAGATTTCCAAATGGATTGTCTCCACCATGTGGACCAGCTTCAGAGTACATCTGCATATTGAAATCAGATAAGTCATCAGGTAAACTACTCCAATCAGCTACTCCAGGGGTGAAGAAGCTCTGATGTTGTTGTTGTTGAGGCTGTTGATTGGTTTGTGATTTGCTGGAATCAGGAAGAGCAGGTGATTGTGAAGGAATTAATGCTGGAGTGTGTGTAGGTTGAGGCATGTAAAAACAAGGATATGGATATGGCATAGGATTTTGTGGAACAAAGTGAGCTGGATAGAATTGTTGTTGACTAGTACCAGAAGATTGTGGTCCTTTGCTTGATGTGTTGTTGCTTGGAAAAGTCACAAAAGGTGCAGCAGAGTTAGAACCAGTAGATTTGCACTCCCTAGCAAAGTGACCAAGTCTGTGACACTTATGGCACCTCAGCTTCCCTTTGTCAAATCCAACTTTGGTTTTGCCAGATAATCCAGGGAACTTTCTTCCTGTTCGTTTATAGAACTTTTGTGATCTGATGTTGATTAATGCCATTTGACTCAAAATGTCCATCTCCTCTAGATCATCATCCGGGATTCCTTTCAAATCATCCACCACAAAACACAAGTTATCACCATAATTTCCTGCATTACCATCAACTCCCACAAAAGCATGTTCAGAATTGTTAGTAGAAAAATCAATATGTTCATCATAAGAACATTCAGACCCATTAAACTCTGACTCCTGACCTATCAAAGCAGTGTTACCAGGAACAAAATCATCAGCAAGTTTTCCAGATGAAGACAGTTTTCTCTTCTGTTCTACCTCTCTCTCAAAAGTTAAGAGTTTCCCATGTAATTGGGTGAGAGATAGATTTTCCAGATTAGCATTAGAGCGTAGGACAATTGTGTATGTATCCCATCTCTCAGGCAGTGATCTGAGAAATCTGTTATTCATCTGACTATTAGTATATTCTTGCTTAACCATTTTCAACTCAGAAATTAAACATGAGAACCGCTCAAATTGTTGAGTCAATGATTCACCCTTTCTATGAGAAAAGGTCTCATACTGCTGAGCAAGGATTTCTCTAGTGTTTGCTAAAACCTCATCCGTTCCACCGAATTGTTCTTTCAGTGCAACCCAGAGATCATGAGCAGTATCATGATGCATCAAGCCAGAATAAATCTCATTCGGCAAGGCCATGGCCAGAATACCATGAGCTTTAGCATCAATTTCAAACAATTTAATATCCTCATCCGAATACATATCAGAAGGTTTCGGAATCATTAGTTTAGTTTCAGGATCAGTGATCATGGGTTTATACGGACCATGCACTACAGATTTCCAACATCCTGCGCTGTTAATCGACAGGTGATGTAGCATTCTACGTTTCCAAATGTTGTACTCACTCCGCACAAGCATCGGAGGCTTGGTTGCGGAGCCTGTATTGTGCGGATCATTGTTTGGAGTTGTCATGATCACAGATTCAAACAATTACACACAAACTAATGCAAATTTCAATCAATTGAATCAAAACAGATCTATATCGAAAGACAAATCAACAGAAGTTAACAGAAAACTTCAATCTATAACAAATTCTTACTAATCAGCTAATTCGATCAACTAGAGAACAAATTTGAGCAGTTTCAGAGATCAATTGTTTAATCGATCAATGATTAACCTGCTCTGATACCAATTGTAGGATCAGATGTTCTCAATTGATTCAATATTAAAGTATAGCAGCGGAATTCAAAATTGAATTAGCACAATAATAGCAAGAACAGAGTTCATTCAATCAAACAGTAATCGCACAATTTTGTTATAGAGAGAGAGAGTTTCTGCAAAAGGGATATTTCATTCAATTCGCTAACTTCGTTACATTACAAAATTGTCAACTGCCCTTATATAAAGACAGTGACGTCTGATGATGTCACATGATGTTGACACCTAACAGACAAAACAAAACAACTGAAATAACTAAACTACTGAGAATGTCTACAACATCTGAAGACATTCTCTTACAACTACTGAAGTAATAAAACTACTGAAGTAAAAAACTAAAACATCTGATGAGTAAACTACTCATCAGACTTTTACAAGAACTGAAAGAAAACTACTGAAGACTAAACTACACACTACAACATCTGATGACTTACACTTCAGCTGTTGTATATCACTTCAGATCTTGTATCTTCTGTACATTGAATGTCAGCCGTTGTGTTCTTCTTCAGTTGTTATAAGTGCTGTGAGACTTAGAGATTTTTCTGATCAGGCTCATTGGTTCTTTTAGTCCAACAGTTACATTGATGTAATTATGGACGCTGTTACACTACGTTTGTTACGTTGACGTAATTACGAAAGTTAAAAGACGGATGAAAATGATGAGACTTATACTGATGTACTTACCTAATGCAAAAAAAACGTTGAGACTTACATTGATGTAGTTACCTAATGTTGAAAAGAAATGACGAAACTTTCATTGATGTAATTACGAAATGTTGAAAAAAATGACGAGACTTACATTGATGTAATTACGTTACGCTGAAAAAAATGATGACACTTACATTGATGTTATTACGAAATATTAAAAAAATGACGAGACTTACATTGATGTAATTACGTTACGCTGAAAAAATGATGATACTTACATTGATGCTATTACGAAATATTAAAAAAATGACGAGACTATACTTGAATTAAAGAGAAAAATAATATAAATTTAATGGTATAATTTTTATAAAAAAATAATAATTTATAAAAAAGTTATCAAGCTTTAAAAAATTAGGGGGTAAACTTTTTTTTAAAATTAAAATATAGATGTAAGAGAAGGTGGGTGACACTTGTTACCACCACATTAAATCATATTTTGAAAAAAAGAACTTTACCATCTTAACCTTTAGCAATGTAAACCATTGGATCTAAATCTTGATTATTTTATATTAAATCAATGGCAAATATAAGGTTAAACGGTTAACGCATTTATGGTGGGTTATTATAAGATGTGTATCCTTAAATTTACTATTCAATATAATATTAATATATCAACTATTCCTTTAGAATGTATTTTAATATATATAATAATTTTAGTCTTTTCATTTAACTTTATGATCGTACTTTATTTTTCTTACTTTGATTTTACTTCTTTTTTCCCTTAACTTTAATAATAGTTACGAAGCACAAATATTTATAAAATTTATTCTATAACACCTTTTTATTATTATATGGTTTCTGTAAAGTTTAATATTTTTCATACCAGTAGCTGTTTATAAATTATTAAATATATTTTAAAGGCAAAAAATTTTAAATAATAGTTACCAAGATCCAAAATTTATAAAATTTATTATAACAAAACTTTTGTAATTATATAGTGGAGATTGGTCGAATGAAATGGGAATTCAATCTTTTATTAAAAACACGTTCTACCCAAACAACCCCATCCCTACAAAGACACGGCTGGCCCATCAGGTTCACAAATCCGGACATCCAACCTGAAGTTATGATGTTCGTACTTACAAGTACAGAGGAGCAACTTCATAAGTGTGATTTGGTTCTACTTTTGCTTTTGTCTTAGGTCCTTCAAACCTCAAACTATTAGTATAAAAAAAAAAACAAAAACAAAGAGGTGGTTTCATTCAAATGTCAATTTCTTGCATTCCTAACGGTACAGAAAAATCATGTGAATCAATCATGTTTAAACCAGCCAACCAACCAAACGTATGTCATGATATGATATTATCAAACAATTTGGTCCTTTACTATCAGGTGGTAATGATGGCATCATAGCAGCAGCCCTCAGAATCATGGATTACTACTGAAAGTGTTGCTATGTTAATTTGTAATCACTAGACAACAATTATGTCTTTTATAACCCTCATAGTAAACAATTCATTCTGACTCATCTTAAACTTTACCTAATTTGATTCCAACCCATCTTGACCCGTTTTCAAATTTTCCTATACCCATCATGACCTAACAGTTCTTTACAAGGACCAATGTGAACTCAAATTTAGGTGACTCGACTTTTGACAGGTCTACTGTTAATTTACACCATCCAATCAACAAACAGTTTTAATGAAATGGGAACCCCACCCCCACAATAGGGAACCATGTGACAAAAAACAATTCCTCAAAACAATAATTACAAATTAGTTGTAAAAAAAAAAGAAATCTAAGCTAAATAGGAGGGTCAGTTCAGGCATAACTTAGCCATGTAGCAACATATAGATACAGTATAGTGGATGCTACTAGAACCATACTTGACTTGGACTTTTACATGTAGCTTCAGCTTCTTGCCGGAATTTTGGAACCTGCAACCAAACTCTTCAAGCAAACTGGTTCAAAACAAATACCCTCTGACACCGTACTAACTCACAAACATGGTAACATTGTATAAAGTCAACTAGTAATTTTCATGTCATTCTACTTTTAACCAAGCCCCTCATACGATGAACCATTTCTCCTGATTGTTACACACAACAGTCACATCAGGGGATCTATTTCCAAGCAGAAAATTTCCCTTGTGTCAAAACAATACATGTCATTTATATATGCATATACACATGTAAGCATCATCTTGTGTATGCATACGTACATATATTACACGCACAGAACATAACTAACAAATTTACTATACCTGTTTCATGCTCATAATTTGATAGCCGTCTGTTTGTGCAGGACCCCTGAATAGGTTTCTACTTCTAGCATATCTAACCAGAAAAAATAGTTTAAATTTCAAGTGCTCATAACAATAAACCAATGCAAATAGCAGCAATCTATCCCTCAATCTACCGGGTATATAAAAGTAGGATCTTTGGGCCCAGCTAGTAAAGTCATATTGTATAGGGCCTGAACTAGGGAATGTTGTTCAAAGGTAGTTAATTTGGATCATAGGCTTTACTTGGGAAAGATCTCGTGATCTTTTTTGTATTCATTAATTTAATTTTTTACTATTAATATATATTTGCCAGTGATTCATCCCCTTATACCAAAAATAATAAAAGAAGAAAACAAGCTTACAAGGAAACGTCTTGAGAACCACAGAGAACCTATTATACAGGTAGCGTTGACAGTAGAAACTCAGGCTGCAACCTTTGCAGCAGTATCCCACAAAAAGGACAAAAAGGTTTTGCTATTTCACCCTTCTGCACATTCTTGTGCCCAGGTAGAGGGTATCTGAGCAATTTAAAAAGAGTCACTGGAGCCAAATTCGAGACCCATCTGTTGCAAGACACGCAAAACCATAATGGAGAAAGAGGGCACACTGTCATAGAAACTGCGCATCTTGCCAGTTTATGCCTCTCAGCTCCTTGGCAATATGCAATTTCAGTATCCTCAAATGGCACCCCTGCTGAACAGAAGCTACAACACTCCTCTTCTGCTTCTGCTACACACCTGTGAACATAAATTACTACAAGTAAAAACAACTACTGGTACATCCTTTTCTTTACAGAAACACTATACCTGCTCTCAGTCTTTTCGGCTTCAGAAGAAAGAAATTTCACATAATCTTTTACTTTATCATCATTTTTTGCGACCCACAACCTCATTTGTGCCATTCCAATATGCCGCCAGTTACCTTTTAGTGTGGCAGACAAACTACAACCAACAAGCCTTTCTTGAATATCTTTTTCAGACATTTCAAGAAGTTTAGTCCATAGTTTTAGTTCCTCCCTCTCAGATCTCTGCCTTTCACCATTCAACTTGGCTTCTCTAAGTATAACATGCCTGATAATAACGTTGAATAGATGCAATTGGCGTGAAGTTAAATCTGAGAGATATCTATAGACATGTGGCAAAACACTTTCAAGAGAAGGATCACACACAAGGCCAACACTGGTCATAAGCCACATAACCAGTATTTGCTCTACATAGTTAACTTCAGATTTCATGAAAGCCGATAATGCTGCTATTATGTCCCATACAACTAAAGGCTTATCAAGATATTGTTCATGCTGATTTAAAGACCATAGTATGTTACGCCCCCAGTTAACCAAATCCCTGTTAGGGAAACCAGGAAAATTTTCATCATCATGTTCATTGTCATCTTGCAGCATTTGCCCACCAATCCAGAAGAACTCAACAACAGCTTTCAGTGACCTGCATCAGAAATTACAAGAAAAATCAAAAACATTAAGTTTTTTTTATTATGCAACACTCAGCTTTATCACACTTAAAATCCACAATTACCTATTTACCATCACCAATAATTACAATACCTTGATCAAGGAATGCTTTTTAAGATTATCAAAATAGCGGTTATACCAGTCTGCATTGTTTTATAAACAGGTGAACATAACAGAATTATATATTATAGCATTGACTCACCTTGCCTCATACATTTGATTTAACAGATTAACATCAAAGCTTCGAACCTGTAAAGTTTGGAAAAACTCTAGTTTAAGAGCAGATCTAGAATTATTTGAACTAATTTGTTAAGCATTTTGTTAAATGCTTTACATATTTAGCAAAATGAATGTGTAAAGACGTATATAGCAAGTGATTCTTCTGATGTGTCACTAGCAATAAACTAAACAATGACACAAAGTGATAAAATGGTCAGATGAACATCAGATTTCAAAATAGAATGTGATAGTCGCAGAAGACATATTTTCAAGATTAATAATTACTCCATACATTGAAATAAACCCCAATTACAAGTGGTACAATAAATACAACAAGAATCCATGGAAAAATAATTGTTTATTATAAATTTATTAAATATTTATATGGCATTACATAAGCCACCTTTTTATACTTTTTTGTATTGGATTTCCGGATTATCATAAGGCCGTTAGGGAACTTTCCATACATAGAAAGAGTGCGTGAGAGAGAGACAGGCACTATAAACAAATAAACATACCCAATGAATTCCCAATTTTGAATGGGATCTGGGAGGGGAAAGATGAAGACAAACCTTACCCCTACCCCAAAATGTGGTAGAGACTTCAAAGAAAACCCCTGGCTCATAGATTTTTATTTATTTATTTTTTGACAGGCTCTACAATAGACATAAAATTTCAAATGAAGGCGGCAAATAAAACACAACATGAACAATATATGTTACTTTGTAATGTCAAGGAGAACAAACTAGAATTCTTGATGCTTAGGCAATATATGCACCACTTTTTGACTAAAAAGTTTCATTGATCCAATATTGTATGTCAGGGTATCGCGCACACAAAACAGTGTATGAGAATTGGACACAAGGATTAACGTGGTTCGGTCGAGATGACCTACGTCCATGGGTTGCAACTAGCGAGATTATTATCCAGGTGCTCAAAGAAATTACAATATCTAGCCATCTATTAAAAATAATAAACAAAGGGAACAAGAAAACTTAAATTATTCAACGTGCCTAATTTAAAACTATTAGGAGTAGGGACTAGGGTCGGCTAAAAGCCTCCACAAAACCCAACAATCTCCACTTGGAGGCTTTGATAAACTTCAAATTGCTCTTCCATTCATCACGGATATCTGTAATTCTTCCTCACCCCAAATTGCAACTCCCTTCTTATTAGTTAACCTGAAGACCCGTTGAAGTTCCCCCGAGCTTCAACTCGTTAGTCATGACCAAACCTGCCTTTGATTCGTTCTTCCTTACCTCTGCTTGCTCGCACTATAACTCATATGTCACTATGTTGGCATCCGAGATAAACTTAGAACCACACTCTCCAATCCAAGCTAACAATAATCAAGAGAGACTTTCACAAACGGCACATTGGTTCTCTTAACCCACTATAAACTAGCATTGCAACATGATTTTTTCTTGTGCTCCCACTGTTGCGACATCCTACAACACTAACGGGTCTAATTGAAACTTTTTGTACTAATTGTTTGTCTGAATCTACGTTCTTGCTCTAGGCACCTCCTTGGCAAAGGTAAGCCTCTTCTTCACATGGGATTCAATTGAACCGAACTCTTTCCTTCACCAAAACTGGACTCACTCATTATGGAGTTATCTTAACCATATAAAGTGAACTTCATTTATTTCCACGAGCTACAACTAGGTTTCCTTTGACTACCGTCCACCATTAAACTTAGCATCATGTTCGTTTTAATATAATTGTCGGACTATGATAAACATTATCTTCAAGCTTGGAATGACTCAAGTTTTTCAAAGCCCATGTGGCTCCCATCGAAGTCTTCAAATCAATATCCCCTAGTCTTGTAACATCTAGAACCTCATCATTCAAAAGTCATACCTTACCAAAGTTCCCAAACCTTAGATTCTTGATCGTCCCTATGCAGTGCGTGGCATGAAACAATGAACCTGAATCCATAACCCATGATTACAAATTAGAGCATCATCTGAGTGATATCCGTATGCAACATGATTCACCTCCTTGTCTTTCCCAACTCCAGGCACTGATTTCTAAAACGCCTTACCTATTTGCAATCCTAACAAACGACATCTTTAGGATTCCAAGATGTGATTCTTCTTCTACCATATGGTTGTTCCCCTTTTCATTTCTTCTCTTTTTGTCCTTGGCACTCAACAGAGAACTCAAATAATCCCCTGAACTTCTATGCCTAATATTCTCACCCCAAATCAACTCCCCCAATTACCTCAAATATAAGCTTAGTACTTCCAGATAAACTAACTATTGTCACTATCCCAGACCTACTTTCAGGCAACGAAAGTAAAAAAAAAACAACGCCTGAAGTTAATTATCAAATTTAATTCCAGCTTATCCTAACCAACTTATGATCGAATTAAGCCCACTGATGCGAACAGTAACTCAAGCTCCTTATCTTCTCTATCCTGCCATTAACCAATTGTAGAGTAAAAAATACTTTATCATAAATACCTGAGAAAGCTTTAATCAATCCACATGTAGTCATTTCATTCACAATGTTAAACGCCACACTTTTGTTCAAAAAAAAGCATGACTACACCAAAAGCTTTTTTGTCAAGTATAGCCCAATCCTCAAAAGACATCTTATCTGGTTACTTTCCAAACAACGTCTAATACAGATCTTTTTGGTATAGCAAATCATGATCTGCATCTTCTAGAAACCAAAGGCTTTTCTATCAAACTTCTCAATCTTTACCTTTTCTTCCGCCATGTTGACACCCAAATTCTAACCTAAATAACAACATAAGTTGTCCGAAACCTAATCAGTAACAGACGGCTGCAACATGAACAATCCAGCTCGAAAATTGTATGTTCTATTCAAAAACAAGTTGTGCAGATCAAAATCAAACTGATCGGAACCCTAGCAGCAGCTGGTCGGAATCTTAGCCGGCTGGAACAACAAGAATAGGGTTCGTTGGAACCCAAATCAACTGTGGCTCTGTGAGCGGTGACAATCAGAACTAGAAACATGGGTCACACGGCATAGTTGACTGGGTTTCTGTCATAACCCTAATCCGACAGTGACAGGAAACCAATGTTGTCAAAGCAATACGCTCACTCAAGGCACAAAGACCTCACCTAGGACCTAGTGACAAGGATCATATATAACGTGAAGGCTCGACGAAAAATAAGCGCATGTAGGTGAAAAAAGAAGATAAAATTTTATTACGCATTTAAAATTAATGCTTTCACAGAGATTAAAAAAAAAAACTATTATAATTAGCATATAAGATAAATTTAGTTAGTACTAAAAATTTCAAAACCAACACCAAATGTTCAAAGTACCAAATTAATAGTACATGAAGAATAAGAAGATCATGAAGTACACTATAACTATTATAGTTCTTTACAATCATGTTAAAGCATAAAACAAACAGTTGTATGCAAAAAAATTTAAGAAAAAAAACTAAGATGTTTGTTGTTCATTAGCTTGTATCTTGAACGAATGTTGTGTCATATGTAGAAAAGAAAACAATCATAACATATATCTATATATTACAAGATTGATAATTGCCTAATTTCTCTAGATTTAGGAGTTATAGCTAATCTCCAGCTCTCAAATAAAATCAAAACAAATCCAACAAATCAAAATAAAGAATTAAAAAAGAAAAAAAGATGAGATAGCCTTACGTTGAAAAAACCCTCTAATTTGTGCGTCTGTGCCTTTATTAAAGCTCATGTTTCTCTCATTTTTGTAAAAAATAGCCCAACTATGGTTTTATTAAGGTGACATAAGTCCACGGGTTCAGGTGCTCAAATAAATTACAATGCCCAGGCATCTATTTATAATAATAAACAAACTTATGGAACAAGAAAACTTAAATTAGGGAATGTGTCTAATTTAAGTTGGGCCCGTAAAAAGCCTCTACAAACCCAACATTATATTGGATGATACTTTTTTCCATTGAAAAAAGTAGTTGGTGTTCAGGGGCGAAGGATTTAAAGAGCCATCGTTCTTCCACCTGTAGTGTTAATTTTTCGGCCGAAAAGTTTTTTCCTTTTTCATTTTAAATTTTGGTCCCCCCCCCCTCCTCGAAAAATTAGCACGTATTATATTTTCCTTCACTTCAAAAAAAATATTATGTTATAGTCACTTTCAAAATAAAAAACCAATAATTTTTAAAATACGTCACTTAAAAATTACCCCTTAAATCACCAATTCCCCAAAATTTAATATTACGCTCATTTCCTATTTTCCCCCAGTTTCCAACCCCCCCCCCCCCAAACAACAATCCCTAAATCTAACTCCTGTCCATCTACTCCAGCCCAGCACCCATTTGACTAGCAGGCAGGCAGGCTGCCCGTTCGTCATGCTCGGTGCTCCAGCTCCACGGTTTATTCTTCAGTTCATCGATTTCATCATCCAATCTAGGTTCTTTCATGTTACATTTCTTTCACATTCATGATTTATGACTTTATGTAATAAGTTAATTGTTTCAATTTAGCCTTTAGGGTTTAGGCATTTATGTTTTTTAGTGGTTTAATTTTCGTTAAATATTTGACTTTATGTAGAATTTTAGTTATAATTTGGTTAGTTTGGATCAATATCATGAGAAAGGTGAAAAGTATTGATTCATGGATCAATATAATTTGAAGAATGGTTTACGATTAAAAACTTCAGTTGATGGAGCTAGTTGGAAAAAAAATTGACCCAACCTGACACACATTGCCGACTTGAAAATTTAACCCGAGACATAGCGATAGGAAAAAATTTTGTGAGTGATCGTAAATTTCCGCCTCCCTTTATGTTTCTTCAACCTCTGCCACTGCACGTGTTCCTTCAATCCACATGTGGTTTCATAATAGAGTGCAAAAAAGGCAATGTCCTATATACCTCACATTTAATAGTTGAAGGAACCAGGATGTTTCTTAAAAAATGAATAAATATCATGGCTAGCGGTATCAATGGAGTTTTAACTCCTAATGACATCTTGACAGCTTAATATATTTTCTTGGTAGCAGATTCAAAGGATAATAAACCATACCACGGCAATTGCAAGACTGGCGGGAGATACTGCTATGCCAAAACAGGCGTCAGACACATTAGGGACCTGCCAAAAGATGTATATGTAGTCAGTGTTTACTCCTCCATCCCAAAATAAATGCAAAATCTCCCTATTGGTTGTCCCCAAATAAATGCACCAACTAATCTGCCTTTACTAGTGATCATGAGATAAGAATTACCATGAAAATAACAGGTCAGACCCCTCTATAGACCTTTTTTTATCAACAAATGTTACAGACATTAAACTAATAATGTAACTCTTTCATCAGGCCCATGTCCTAGGCAAACATTGCTTTATTTTGAGACAATGAATGTTACAAATAAAAAAGAGAGGCAACTCATACATCGGTCGACATCTTAACACCAAGAATATTTGAAGGTAAAGGTACTTCATGGAGCAAATCTCCTTTTATGATCCAACTATGCAAAGAATTATCCTGTGAAATGTAAAAAAGGTACATAAGTTGCTATGAACAAAGTTAACAATGCAAGCTGAAAACATGCTAATTTGTGTATAGAATACAGAGAGAATCAGCCTTTTATGCATTAGCAGTCTTTTATCCTTTTATGTTATGACAACTCCATTACCAGTGATATTGTTGTCAAGTTTTAAGAACCATGATATGAATCATTAAGCAAACAATATGAGTCCCATTAGCTAACCAGAAATCTATTTAATTGTCCATCATATTAGATAGGGGTATAAGCAAGCTGTGATGAGACTCTGTTTGTTAAGAAATCAGCTAAAGCTAAAGCTTAACTTGGAGTTCTTTAATGAACTAGCATGATCCTGAACTTTAGACATTGAGTTCAAATAGGCCCGCATGCCCAAAAACATTTAAAAAACTTGAGAACAATAGGACACTTCTAGACCCTAGATCAAGAGAATGAAGGGTCCCGATTGAAGGTAATCTAGAGTGAATGGGTGTCAACGTGTGAATGATGGTAATCACATGTGAATGGTTGTCTTCACAAGTAAATTACAATTACAATGGCCATATGTTTTCTTTTGCTCTCAAGTTTTTTCGTGTTTTCAAATGAACCCATATGTTTTCTTTTCCTCTGATTTTTTAAGTGCTATCAAATGAACCCATCCTTGTATATAACTAGAATATAATGTGAAAATTATTAAATAATAAGCATACATCACTTTCAAGTATCAAATTATGGCTTATTTTGTAGATTAGATAATAGTGAAGGAGTTCCAAAGCCATTAACAAAATCGAGCTTTCATTGCTTAACAAGCCAAGTACAAGTTTGGCTTTGGCTTGTTTAGATTTGCCTGTCAAATGAGTTATGCATGATCCTTTGAAATCAATCATGAATCAACTAGAGTTTTACACATAAGGCTTAAAATTAGTAAGCACGAACACGATCTTTCTTAATTTATACAAGCTGATAGGTGAGCAAGTTAACCAAACATTGAGGAGTTATATTGTACCATACCATTCTTTACATTCTAATTAATTCTATAAATTCTCTACATTTTATTTATTCGAATTTAGATTTAAATATGCATAGTCTTTAAATGCTATTGGTATAATCACAAAGATTTAGTAATGGAACAAGACAAAATTACATGGCAAATAAAATTACGTTTTTAGCTGAACAAGATAACGGTAATCACACATGCACAAAAGTAGTAAACTACACAAGTAATTTAAAGTGGTTCAATCAATGTCACCTATGTCTGCTATGTTGCAAGACTTGCAACTAAGGTTTATATTATTTAGGTGCTCTCGTAATTACAAGTACAATAAGATATATTTATAGAGAAAAATCTAGTGTTACCAACTTAACCTACAAGCTAAGCCATGACAAGGGTCGGCTGGCTAATAAGTCTCCACACTCAACAATCTCCCACTTTGAGGCTTTGACAAACTTCAAACTATGCTCCCTCTTCATTCTATACTTTTCTATGATCTTCCTTTGCCACTAATTGCAACCGTGTTCCTCATCAATATAGAGGATTGTTTGCTTGTTTCTTCCCAAGTTTTCTAAAAAATTCTACAAGCAAATAAGTTATTTACTAGCTTCAGTAGCAACCATGTACTCAGCTTCAGTGATTGAAAGTGCAACACTTCTTTTCAATTTGGACATCCAACTAATTGCGGCTCCTCTCATTGAAAAAGCATACCCAGTAGTGCTTTTATATGATTCCTTGCAACTCCCAAGTTCTGCGTCCATATAACCCTTCATAACAATATCTTTACCCTTGAAAACCCAACTTAGAAGCCTCTTTCAAATACCTAAGCAGCCACTTGATTGTCTCCTAATGCTCTTTCCCTGGACGGGACATGTAGAGAATTTTCCTTTGATTTGGGACTATAACTACATTATTTATTTTAAATCTAATTACTATTTTACAATACTACAGCTATTAACAAATGTATTCAAATAGGTTAACATTAATTCTCAAAATAATATTGCATTTTGGTACATTTAGACACTCATTTGAAACAAAATTAATAGAACTATTGTGATGTTGATGGTTTAACAAGCAATTTTCTCGCATATTTTTTATGATGATGGCTTCAGAAGTAATGTAATACTTAAAATTCAATGACTTAAAAAAGGAAAAGAAACTTAACCACTAACAATCAACCGACCATCTAAAGGTGTTTATGATAGTAAGACAAGGCAGTAGTTACACCTCTATTACATTTAAACATCAGTGGTTAGATTTTTCTATCTTATGCTTATACACCATATATTAATTGTCCTAGAAAATCCTTAAGCAAATCTATAAGTTATTTTAATTAAAATGCACGGAATGGGTATGTTGATTCTCAACTTGACACACAAAACTGACAACTATGACAAACCAAAATTTCAGCTCCAAAAGATTATATGATACCCTGCATGTGAGTTGACTTGACTAGCCTAAACCCAGCCAAACTTAGCTCTTTTGGCCTATCCATACCTCATTTGGCTTGGGATAACCGATCAATAATTCTTTCAGTTGATTTGCTCAGCATAATGGTCGTATAAGCATACGAGCAGCAATGCAATCTGCAGTTTTTAGCCCATGTGTCTTGGCATTTGTATATAGTTTATTTGCAATATTAATGATAGACTTGTTTTTAAAAGTTACAATGTCACATGAAACAACAGTCCAAGAGAAAGCTCAAGCTTATATGATACTTATACGGTTTATCCTTCTACTATTAGTAAACATGTTCAAGAAGTGTTACATGTGTATTCTAGAAGGGCTAAGAGTGACAAGTCTAAAAGTGGCTAGAAGTTTGTTACAAGAGAGAGAATAGTATAAATAGAAGGGAATAAGGTTTAGAAAGGCAGGGATTTGTTTGTTAGATCTAAGGGCTCCTACTTGTTGTAGAGAGAGAGGGTTTTCCCTGTATTTGATGTTTTCATTTTCTGTAAGTCTCATTTTCAATTAATAGTACAATCATTCTTCTTTGATTACTGTTCTATTTGCTTTACTGTTCAATTGAATTGTGTTTGGATTCCATCATTGGTCCAACTTTGCCGTGACCTGTCGTTTCTTCTTTCTCAGTGGAAACACTGAATGTTACTCGCTTCGAGGCTCAAGAGCAGCAGATTCAGAAGCTGAATGCGGATGTTTTGGAGATGAAGTCCACCTTACATGCTTTAGAAGCCGATAGAGTTGAATTTGTGGAATTCCGGCAAGTGATGTTAGCATGGCTTAAAAAACAGTAGAAGCAGAAAATGGAGGGCTCTCTTGGATCGGGAGTGTCGGGAGGGCCTCTCTTCAACAATGATCATACATGTGATGGTGTTGATCGTCCGATGGGACTTCCATGGGCTGTGAAGAAGGTTAAGCTACCGGAATTTAGTGGATTCGATCCACAAGGTTTGATTCAGAAGGCCAACCTCTATTTTGATATCAACAACACACCAGATTATCTGAGAATTCGCTTAGCTCAATTAAGCATGATCGGTGTGGCGCAACATGGGTTTACAATCATTACTCAAGTGTGTGATTCTCTGTCTTGGGTGGATTTTCCATCCGAGTTGCTTCAGCGTTTTAGCGGACCGGAGATCCAAAATCCCTATGAACAGCAAGAGTCAATCCATGACTATATTGATGATTTTGAATACCTTTTATCACTGGTTCCTCGCTTACCAGAATCTCAAGCTTTGGGGTATTTTATTGTGGGATTGAAGGAAGACGAGAAGCAGTGGGTTCGTTTACACCATCCTCTTTCTCGTTTAGCTGCTATGTACTTAGCAAAGGACGTGGAAGGGATGCTTCATCCCAATTCGTCCGCTGGTAATTTGGCAACTTCCCGTTTTCGATATCTGAATCCGCCAAGAGGGGGTAGCGAGGGTTTTTCGGATGGATCACCCTTCGTGGGCCAATCTGAAACCAAAAGGTTTTCAAGCCCAAAAGGAAATGAGCATGTGCGTCGATGACTCAAGAAACCCTAAATTCCTCTACGATGGAGGGGGGACAGGTTTATCACAAAGACAGGGGTGTCCGTTCTCTTTCACTATCAGAATGGGAGGATCGAAGGAAAAAGGGTCTCTGTTTTCGTTGTGGTAACCAATATGGCCCAGCACATAAATGCCCTGAAGGGAAATTACGAATTCTTCTATTGGGTGATGATGAATATGAATTGGGGGAAGGAGACCATCTTCGAATGGAACAATTGGAAGTGAATGAGGAAGTTCAAGGAGGGGACACGTCGTTGGGTACTTGTTTAGCCTTGAAGTCAGACGGCGTAATTCTGGGGGTGTTAAAACATTGAAATTTGAGGGGTTGTTGCAGGGAATCCCAGTCAGCTTAATGGTGGATAGTGGCACCACTCATAATTTTATTTCTCGTCGTTTGGTTGTTGCTTTGGGTCTTTCAATTTCCGTATTTTCGGGAATTCATATTACCTTGGGGGATGGTTATTCTGTGTTTGTCACTGAGCAATGTTTACAACTTCTAGTTACCATTGGATCCTTTACCTTTTTGATTAATGTTTTGCTGTTTGACACGGATAATTTGGATTTGATTTTGGGGATGGCCTGGTTATCTTCGTTAGGGGAAGTCATTCATGATTGGCACAATGCGTGGATGCAATTTCAATTTGGAGGCAAAACTGTGCGGTTACAAGACATTTCCCCGACTCAGGCGCCCTCGGCAGCTTTGCAACAATGGTTGGGTCGTTTGGAGTCATGTGAGGCTGATACTACAGACGTGGTTGCAGGGGCAAACATCCTTTCTGTTACTCAACAGCCGTCTCTTTGTCAATTACTCCAAGAAGTAGCTGAGATCTTTGCAGCTCCTAAGGGATTGCCCCCTTCTCGTGTGCATGACCATGTTATTCAGTTAAAATCTGAGACGCCAATTTGTGTTCGGCCATATCGTTATCCCCACCTACAAAAGGCTGAAATCGAACGCCAGGTAACTGAACTTCTAAGTTTGGGAATGATTCGCCCAAGTAAAAGTGCGTATTCGAGTCCGGTTATTTTAGTTCGCAAAAAGGATACTTCTTGGCGTATGTGTGTGGATTATAGGGCTTTGAATGATGCTACTATTCCGAACAAATACCCTATTCCTGTCATGTAGGAACTCTTAGATGAACTCCATGGGTCTCTCTATTTTTCTAAGTTGGACTTAAAGTCTGGATACAACTAGATTAGGATGAGTCCCGAGAGTGTTGACAAAACAGCCTTCAGAACTCATAACGGCCATTACGAATTTCTTGTTATGCCATTAGGCTTAACAAATGCCCCCGCCACTTTTCAAGCTGTGATGAATGACATCTTCAGGCCCTTACTTCGTCAGAAAGTGGTCATTTTTTTTGACGACATTCTTATTTACAGCCCTACATGGGAAGCTCATTTGACTGACCTTCAATTGGTTTTTCAAATTCTTCTCCAGCATCAATTCATGGTGAATCGTATCAAATGTTCCTTTGGACAGACTTCGGTGAATTATTTGGGTCATGTTATTGATGGTTTTTGGGTGTCTAAGGACAGTAAGAAAATTGAGGTTGTACAGGGGTGGCCAATTCCAAAAAAATTGAAGGGGTTTTTTGGGCTTGACGGGGACTTACAGGAAGTTTGTGAAAAAATATGGCAGAATTGCGAGACGGCTCACGGATTTAACAAAAAAAGACGCTTTCGAGTGGAATCCTGAGGCTCAAATAGCTTTTGATAAGTTGAAGCAATCATTGGTCACAGCTCCGGTTCTTGCTCTTCCAGATTTTACGATTCCTTTTGTGATTGAATGTGATGCCTCAGGTAGGGGAATTGGAGTTGTTCTTATGCAGCACAATAAACCTATTGCTTATTTTAGTAAAGCATTGAGTCATCGGAACTTGGCAAAATCGGCGTATGAGCGTGAGATCATGGCATTGGTGTTGGCTGTACAGCATTGGCGTCCGTACTTGCTGGGGTCTTCTTTCACAGTCTACACGGATCTCAAGAGTCTCAAATTTCTATTGCAACAGCGGGTCACAACTCCAGATCAGCAGAATTGGGTAGCCAAACTTCTGGGTTATAACTTTGATATTCAATATAAGCCGGGGCATGAAAACAGAGCAGCTGATGCATTGTCTCGCAGAGCGGATTCGGGTGAATTTCTTCAAGCTATTTTGGGTCCGATTTGGTTGCAAGGTGGCCAACTTGTGGAAGAATCAAAACAAGATACTGATATTCAACAATTAATTCAAAAAATTTTGTTGAATCCCAATAAATTCCCTCGCTACTCCATCCAGCAAGGTATTCTTCATTATAAGAATTGCGTTGTTATCTCTCGCCATTCTAAATTTATCCCTCTTTTATTACATGAGTTTCATACTACTCCTTCGGGAGGTCACTCGGGCTTTTATAGAACTTATCGGAGGCTGGCTGCGAATTTGTATTGGCCGGGAATGACCCCTTCTGTGAAATACTTTGTTCGGGAATGTGAGGTTTGCCAACGGTGTAAGGCCAGCTCGGCTGCACCAGGGGGCTTATTACAGCCTCTTGCTATCCCAGACGCCATTTGGGAGGAATTATCTATGGACTTTATCGTGGGTCTTCCTACATCCAAAGGATTTAATGTAATTTTGGTAGTGGTGGACCGCTTATCCAAGTATGCTCACTTTATCTTGTTAAAACATCCCTACACAGCTCGTTCTGTGGCTGAAGTCTTTGTTAAAGAGGTTATATGCTTACATGGCATCCCTAAGTCTATTGTAAGTGATAGGGATCCTTTAGTACTAAGCATGTTTCGGCAGAAGATTTTTCGCTCTATGGGCACGCAGCTGAATATGAGTTCAGCTTATCACCCTACATGGGATGGTCAATCGGAGGTTATTAATCGATGTTTGGAAGCATACCTGCGATGCTTTGCGATGGATCAGTCACGTAATTGGGCAGCTTGGATTCCTTGGGCTGAATTTTGGTATAACTCCACCTTTCATTCTACTACGGGCACCACTCCTTTTGAAGCAGTTTATGGTCGTCTTGCTCCCTCTATATTGCAGTTTGTTCCGGGTGAAGCAAGGGTCGAAAAGGTGGTGCAAGAACTTAAAGATCGGGATGAGGCA
This sequence comes from Mikania micrantha, assembly GCA_009363875.1. Taxonomy (NCBI): domain Eukaryota; kingdom Viridiplantae; phylum Streptophyta; class Magnoliopsida; order Asterales; family Asteraceae; genus Mikania; species Mikania micrantha. The sequence continues at coordinate 86,372,757 of CM018681.1, read as the reverse complement.
TTGTGACAATTAAAGATCCATCTTTCTAATGCTCAGAGTTCTATGAAAGAGACAAAAAACGAAGGGATGTCCAGTTCACAGTGGGGGAATGGGTGTATGTCAAATTAAAACCATACCGTAAATTTTCGGTGAGTCACACTATTCACCCAAAATTGGAGCAAAATTTTTCGGTCCTTTTCAAATTATTGACAAGATTGGGTCAGTGGCTTATAAATTGAAACTTCCACCTACCTCCAAAATACATCTGGTGTTTCATGTGGCGCTCTTAAAAAAGGCGGTAAAGGAACCTACTGAGTCAATTTTACTCCAGATTTGGAAACTGTAAAGGGCGATGTACTCCTACCGGTGTCTATTTTAGCTACGAGGTTGGTCAAAGAGGGGTCAGAGTCGGTGGAACAGTGGCTGGTGCAATGGCAAGGCAGGAAAAAGAAGATGCGACTTGGGAGGATGTTGTGTGGGTTCAGGGCCAATTCCCTAATACAAGGCTTGAGGTCAAGCCCTTGTTTGAAGGGGGGAGTAATGATACAGTTTATCCTTCTACTATTAGTAAACCTGTTCCAGAAGTGTTACATGTGTATTCTAGAAGGGCTAAGAGTGACAAGTCTAAAAGTGACTAGAAGTTTGTTACAAGAGAGAGAATAGTATAAATAGAAGGGAATAAGGTTTAGAAAGGCAGGGATTTGTTTGTTAGATCTAAGGGCTCCTACTTGTTGTAGAGAGAGAGGGTTTTCCCTGGATTTGATGATTTCATTCTCTGTAATTCTCATTTTCAATTAATATTACAATCCTTCTTCTTTGATTACTGTTCTATTTGCTTTACTGTTCAATTGAATTGTGTTTGGATTCCATCAGATACTATAACAGGCCACAGAAACAGAACCTATTTGAAGTGCATACTTATACAACCTGGGCCTTCTAATGATTGGCAAGCCACAAACAAACCCAAGCCTACATGTTTGAAGATTGTATATCATATTGTATCGCTTATCCACATATCATAGTCAAATTCAATACCTGGCTACAGCTGTATAAGCATTGTCCATCATAAGCCCAAGCCAAACCTGTAACCTGATTCACCAGTCACCACCAACAGAAGAATGTACAAGTTTTATGCAGTTTAATTGCTATTATTAGAAAAAGAAAGTTGTAAAAGCTTACCACTTGGTCATGTGCATAATGTGAACCAGACACATCAAATTTTCTGATGGAGATGTCATAAGTCACTATTTCTAAAGATCCAGAACCTTTGCCAACAGCCAAAATTATCTTGCGAGGCAAAGTATCTGGAACAAGAAGCGAAAGTACAGAAGAAGGACCTGACCCAACATTTATAACCTATTTACATTCAAAAATATATATATACATATTAATGGAGCTCGTATGAAAATAATGGAGTAGTTTATAGTAGCACAAAAAACTGACCTCCTCCAATAAAGAAAATGAAGCATGAACATCTTCAGTAGATTTAAGCAGGTCATCAATGCATCCCCACCAGATTTTTACACTGAAGTCCCCAAAAATTGAAAATTTCAGCTAGTTAACAATAAACACATAATCAAAAAGAACAAACAGGATAAAGACCAACTCACCTGCCATCGGATGATCCTGTAGATAATAAAAGCTGAGGTGATTCATCAGAGACAAACATGGAGAAACTGAGTGCTGTGATCCAAGAATTGTGGGCTTGAATAAAACCAATAAGTGATGCAACAGGCAGGGGATTGCTTCCATGTGTTATGGAGTAGCATTGTGGTTCATGAACCCTCCAAAACGATATCTTTCCACTTTTGGAACCAATGGCAAGTATACAACAGCTCCTTCCTGACTTATTATCAAGCATCGGGGACCACGCCACAACGAGTGATGAAAGCATTGCACTACGACAAGCATATTGCTCTGCACTTATTAAGGGGAGATTATTTGCTCTATTGCCAATCCCTCCTTGCTTTAAACCAACTTGGCTAACTTGGCACTTGAAAGATAATTCACGAAAGATCATTGTAAGTTTGCAACAACACATAAGATAGCAAGTTACCCCGTAAATTAGTCAACTTACATTATCAGGAGTTGGAACATGAACCTCTCCATATCTAGTTTTAGCAAAATAAGTATGCAACATTTCAGATATATCCATAACCTACAAAGAGTACAGGTGTTGAATTATATCAATTGGAAACTATAAAGATAAACATAAGATAAACCAAATAAAAAATAGAGCAGCATCTGCGGTTTTTCAGTAAATATTAGGGATCTCCTACCAAAAATACCACGATTCAGATGAAGTAAACTCCATTGACTTTCTTTAAACAACAACAACATTTCATAGTTGTCTTTGATGAAACCACTTCACTATTCAATTTATCATGTAGCATATGATGTGAATGATGTGATTTTGCACCCAAAAACTTCATTTGGTGGAGCCCATGACCATTAACAACCTTTCAAAGTATGCACTAGAGTAGCATTTTATTTTATATCTTTCAGAGTTCCAACATAGCAAAGGGATCCTGCTGTACATTATAATAACATACCTCTACCCACTCTGCAGAAAATTCACAAAAAGGGGAGCGATAGACCTTAACTACCCCTTTAGTGGTGCAAACAGCGAGCAAACACCTATACAGAAATAAGTAAAAGCTAAATACTTCTTCGCGAAAAGTTAAACCATAATTTGGATCATACCCAGCATTAGGAGACAATCCAAGTGGAGACCAAGATATTGAGCGTCCACAAGGACGAACGTCACGAGACAGACACGTAGGCAACATGCAATCAGAGGCTAAATCTGTGAACATTCACTGAAGCTTGGTTATGTGGCATTCTTAATTAGATGTTTAAATTTATATCAAAGTAAGAAAAGGAGTGAACCTTGTTTCGGTATGAGACCAACTGGAAAAGCTTTGGTGTCAGGAATTGTGATTAAACCTCTAGGTCCAAATGGGTTAGCAGGGTTCTGGCAGGAAAATGATATTTAGAAGAAGAGTTTGTGGTTAATAGCAGCAGCAGCAGGTAAATAAATGAAAAACTTACCACAATAGTAACACAGTGCCCCGAGGCAACTGCAACCAAGTTTTCATCAGACCATGCAACGGCATTTGGACACACAGGTGAAGATACAAGTGCCACTGCCTGGAACCTTGAGGGCATTGCTAAAACAAGAACTTGTGTACGCAAACAATAAAATACAACACATCAAAAAGAAGCTGAAGAAAAGGGAGGCAGCAGCAGCAAAATCAAAAAAATTATACCAAAAAAAAACAATCAAACCTTGGAATCTAGAGGTTGGAGGTTGAGGACTGATCAGAAGAAACTCCTCGTGCCCTAAATTTAAAATGTGTTGGTTTATCACACCCAGCCCTAAATTAGGTTTATAACGTTGTGTTATTATATGTGTTGTATACGAATTTTAGAATACAGATAAATCACTTTCTTTCCTCAGTTTCAATCTTCACAATCGACTCTTTCGATCAAGCAATCTGTTTTTATGAGCCATCGATCTCAAAGAAGGAAAACAAGGATAGTGGCACTGCTATCCCTTGTTCCGGCAATCACCAACAGCCGCAAGATCACCAGCCGTTAGTCTAGGCAGTGCGTTTTTAGAATGTCTCTGAATCTGCCATTAACAGGAGTTGTTGATTTCTGCTTCAAGTTAGTTATTACCATACAGAGGCTCATGACAGGTAATCTCTAAATCTGGTTAGTGCATAGATCCTAATTGTGTTGAATTTTCAAGTTCCTACAAAATCCAAAAATCATTCAATGAAAAAAGAAAACTAGAAAGTCCAAGGAAAAAGATTGATGATTAACTTAACCAGTCAAACATAGAAATCTATATACCTAAATCCGAATGCGTTGTTCATCAAATTGTAACAAATATCAAAAGAGAAAACAAAACTTCTGATGAAACAAATTGAAAATCTAACAAACATGATCAGCAAGATAATTATCACTATCAATAACCAAAATTTGCACTAAAGTTTAAAAAAAAAAAGAATTTCTTGAAAATTTTGGGAATGAGTATGGAATCCGAACGAGTTAGGGTTTAGAATTGGGGCCTCGTTCAATAGTATGACCCTCCCCGTATTCCGCATAGCCTGGCAACACTAGAAACTCAAGTAAGACTACACTAGTAGGCGAAAGAGATGAGACGCAGAAGAGAAAAACTTGTGATCCGGAGACACAGGTGTATAGAGTCTTACGAGGCTCGTCATCAGAGAAGAGTGACCATGGACGGTGGCGGGAACGACTGGATGTTGCCGGTGAGGTTTTCAGCAGGGTATGTTATTCTCACACCCACGGCTCCCCTTTTCACATCCTCTATAGTCTATACGTATAGATACAGGACACGTCTATATATGTTTTGAAAACCAGTAGGGTCGGGGGGACGGGGTCTAGGCCATTTTGGTCGAACCGGCCGGTTGAACCCGACTATAGCTAGCAAGATTGGCGGGTTGAGTGGCGGGTCAGATGAGTTCGGATCAGGATGGGTCATTTCAAAAAAATGGTCATTTTGGTTCGGGTCAGAACGGGTTTTCACAAAAAAACCACGGGTCGAAAAGGGTCTTCTCAAAATAAAGTTACGGGTAGTGCTAAAACACAAAATGTAATTGATTTTTGGCTTAATGTCATGTGACTGAGAGAAAAAGAGTGTGAAATCTGCTATAAGTCAAGCATCTAAAAATTTATTTCCAATTTTTTCTACTGCTTTAAGATATAACAAAAATAAATCACTTCAAAGAACTAACAAAAGGAGAAATTTGGAACAAGAGCATAAAACTATAGCAATCCTAAGTTGAACACAAAAATAAATCCTCATCCCAACTACATATATCATCGGTAACTTCACTTGTGCCCCATCCATGCAGCCTTGAACTTTCAATTCATGAAAATACTTTTTTCTGCATAACAAAACAACATTATTAAATCCTAGTTATCATTTAAAATAAACGTAAAGAATTACCCAATGTAGTCATTTTAACCATAGCTTTGACAAAAGGATACAACTTATATCTTTCTGGTAATCATGTTCACAAAGAATCTCTTATTTAGCAGCCATATCATGTACATCAAATTTACAGATTTGTTACTGGAGATCTATGTGTTGACCTCATTGATTAATATTTTTAAATTTGCAATATGACTTCAACAAGATAACAATTTATTTTAGAAATAACCAAATGGATAGATTCAAACTAAGGATCGAATCCTCTGTTTGGATTAGGCTTATAATCACTATTTAGGAGTCAAGTATTAGCAAAATAGCAGCAAATAATTGCCCACAAAATCTATCAACTTCGTTCCTTTGGAAAGCATAAACAGGACAAGTCAACGTAAATCCGATTATCAAATTATCATTGTTTTTAGCAAGTGACTAACTGATTTATAGTCGTAAAACTAAAATTACAACGAATGATGCAATAGATGAAAAGAAAACTTGGATGTTCATGGGTTATTTGTTGGCTTCAACTCCAACGCAGACAATAGTACACGAATCGTCAAATTTTGTTGAAAAATGGGTCCATCAAAATTTCTTGATTGAGAGTCAATTTCCATAAACAGACACAATCTCATTTACAACATTTCCTAATCCGAATCAAGAAATTGATCAACATTTCTTAATCTGAATCAAGAAATTGGTAAAAAAAAGAGAGAGAATACATTACCGATTGCAGTTTCGAATAACCTAAGACGCCTACCTGATCCTCCAGCTTGACGCTTGCAATCGACCAATTTGCAGATTTGATTTCTTCTTCCAATGCGATGGTTGATTACTTGATTTCACTCGCCGATTTGCATATCTGTTCTTGCCTCTCACTGTCGTTTATTTTTTAGGGTTGAAGTGTTGAACCCGCATATGATAGAAGATGCCCATCTGGCCCGTTATTTAAATTTCCATTTTTGTATATTACCCACTAGCATAGAAACCCGTGTATTACACGTGTTTAATAGTTAAACATTAAAGTCTTAAACTTATACACAATTTTTACGATTTAAATAAACTAACTGCTAAATAAATATAACTAAAATTGAATCTTATATAACAAATCTCCGAAAATCTCTTTGTATGCAACGTCTAACGTAGCGTTTGTAGGTTTATTCTCCTTATCTAGAGCTAACAATTTCAACCATTTCTACTCTTGACTCGAGATAATGCAACTTGAAGCTGACCATGTGTAAAAACTGGTTGTTTCAAGTATAGCCAACCCTGGACAGGCATTGTCCCCAACTCTTGTTAATCATCATTGCAAAGCATACGACAAGTAGAAACCGTATTAGTTGAAACTTTAAGGGAACTATTGTATCTGAAGATGTAAGGTTTATTCTTGGAAAAAATGTTCAGTAACAAATATTATAGGAACTGTTGTATCTGATGGTGGTGGAGACTTCTTCGGTCGCGGGTTGTCCCCTCTTCCCGACTTGTTCTCTGACTCTGATCGAGATGATAGCAATGGGAGCAATGGTTGATCTCCGTCACAGTCCCAGCCGCCGTCGCCACTCGGTCGACCTCCCCCATTCAAATGTGCAAATCTCCCCTTCACCCCCATTCAAGGGTTTTATCCCATTTAGATTTAAACACGCTCAAACCCAAATAAACAACCCAAACATGGTTTACTTTTCTTTATGTTCATGTTATTATATGTTTGTAATCATATGAATATAGTAGCTATTACCTATTTGGTTTGTTTAATCAACTTAACTTCATAATGAAAAAATGCTTAGAAAATTTCTCCTTAACTTCAAATTAGAAGTACGGCTTCTTTCATACTAATGCATTAATTATTTAAATAATACAATAAAAAATGCAACTTATACATTTCCTTCTGATTGTTAATTTTTTTTCTTGTTTCTTTTGGGGTCTCTCTAATACAAACACAAAGAAATCTTTTTTTTTGTACGTAGAGGGTTTTTTTTAAATGTAGAATTGCTAAATGGGTAATTACAATGAAAATGTGAGTGCATGCTAACTTTGTATCTCCAATTAAGTGTGTAGTACGTAAAAGGCTTCATAAGAAGATGTGTAATTGAGAAATATTTTCATGAAAAAATAGTAAGGGAGAAGACAATTCGATTTATTACCGATGACGTTGTTATAGAAGTAAGGATTTCAAAATGAAAGTAGATTTTAAAACTCAAATAAAGGTCTAAAAAAGTAATTAAATGATTTTTTAATTTTTTTGGGAGAAAATCAAAAAATCTGAACCTTATATATTTAATTGACCATATTTAAAGATCCGTATAACAAAATAGATTGTGTCAGGCAGGAAATAAAAATTATTGTGGTATAAGAAATTAGCAAGTGTCTTCTATTTATACACCTTTATTAATTTAGGGAGATTCTAACCCTTCTAAATTTTTTCATTAACCCAATATAACCCATCATGTATGAAAATTAACCCATTTTAACCCAAAAAAGATTACATGGGTTTTGATTGCCAGCTCTAAACCCGACAGTTGGACCGGGGAACCGGTGGTTGAACAGGTTTTTTTCTTCTTTTTTTTTGATTTTATATATATTTTTTTATAAAATGTTTGTAAAATAATCCTGTTGTTAGATACAGTCCGACCGGTCGGACCGCCGACCGGTAAGGAGACCGGTTTGACGTCCGGTCCGGTTTTGAAAACATATTCTAATCAATTATTATTTATCGTAATTTCTCAGTCATAAACTACATAATCATTGTCGACCAACCTGATAAATCGGGCGAGGTTGGGTTGGGTTGCAGTTCATAACAAGTCCGGTCAAAACGTGTTATTTAAAAATGTTTTTTGGTCCCAGTTCATGACGGTTTTGACATAAAATGGTTTCGGTTCAGAACGGATAGGTCATATACGAGTCATTTACAAGATCAATTATTGTCGATCAACCTAGCAAGCTGGGTTGGGTAGCAGTTCATAACAAGTTTGGGTCAAGACGGGTTATTTTAAAAAATAGTTATTTTGGTCCCGGGTCTTTTAACGGTTTTGGAAAAAAATGGTTTCGTTTCAACACAGATCATCTAAAAATGTTAGATTTGGCCTTTGGGTAATAACAGGTTTTGAAAAACACTAGTCATAATGAGCCATTTTGAAAATGAAAACTAATCATCTCAAACAAAAAAAATCTGATAATTTAAATACATTACTAGCATTTGTGAAATATAATTGAAGCATAGTTTGTTTAAACCTTAAATTGATCTACATCTACGTCGTCAAAAGATATTCAAATATATAATCCAAATATGCGTATCATATGGTATAATATGATGAAAAATAATTTGCTTTTAAAATCTAGTAAATAAAAATCAAAACATGAACAACAAAAAATACATGTCATGAGCTTTACAATTTTCAAAATCCAAAAACGATAGAACAAAGACCCACTCAATGGAGACGAACATTGAAACACATGATTGATCCTAAAATAAGAATTGAGTCAATCTTTGATTAGCCTAAGACACCCTGTTGTTGATATCACAATTTGCATATATAATCTATTCTTCCAATCGTTGGTAATCTAATCGTTGTTATGTAGATTTTATTTCTTCTTCCAAAGCGATGGTCAATTTCACGATTTGCTCCAGTTTGACGCTTGTAATCACCGGTGTTCTCCTATGTGTCATGTTTGTCTCTAGTGTATTTTTTAGGATAGAACTTAGAAGTGTTGAACATGTAATTGCTAGAAGATACCAGGCAGATCTGTTATATATGCACTCATTATGGCCCCTCTAATATCTTTTTTCATTAACCCGATATTACACTTCATATTTAAAAATTAACTCATTCCAACCCATAAAAGGTTTTATGGGTTTAGTTCGCCAAATTGAATTGTCGAATAAGTGTGTGATAGAAGGGTGTGAGAATAACTACTCTCTTTTAATATGGAACCCCCGTGATTTTCGTCGGCTAGGTTAAGACAAAATGAAATGGTCAGCCGCGTTTGAGGGCACGTTTGCGATCCAGAAAAAAAAACAGTTTTTACCTTAAAATCGAACGTCAATGGTTCCGACTTTGTTTTTCTTGAACAAATAAAAAGGTAGGACACAATTGAAACACTTATTGATTTGAAGTATACCATTGCTAAAATTAGCAAAAAGAAGCGTGTTCCCTTGTTAATTTTCAGTGTGGACACAAACGAAAAGGTCGATCAAAAAACAAAGAAATGTATGGATTCACATACATGAAATTGAATATAAAATAGTGGCTTGACACCTTGCTTCAAATACTCCTTAGTAATTTCTAGTGTGAACATAAAAGGAAGAAGTTTGCCAAAAACCAAATAAATTTGTGACATTTGTCGTAAACTCAGGTTTAATTTTGTTAAGACTTGACTGTTAATTTGACTTGATTTAGAAATTGTAAATCAGTAAAATACTACACTTAGCTATTTAATGATATTAAATGTTGCTACAGAGTTAGATAATTTTATTATATAAAAAATATATATAAATCTTTTTACCTTTAATAAACAGTAATATTTGTTTTGTAGATTTAATAGTTTTGAAAGGACTTAAATAATATGTAACAAACTATGTCTTATCATCGTATATCTAATTGCATCTTATCTGCAACACCTCAACCTGGCGAGGGCTGATGTGTCACTATTACAGAAATCAGAACAATGCATATTTCTATATTAAATGAATTAACACTAATTAAATACAAAATATATAATTGGATCATTTATTATCAAAATCAACTTTATAATCTTTTATCTTCTCTTCACACAGCCCTCGAATCCCATGAGTACCAGTTTTATAAACAAAGAAGACAACAAAAAGAAATACGGATGAGCCAAAAATTTACTCAGTAACGGAAGAACAACAGTAATGATAATGAAATCTGAAAAAGAAAATGAATAAAGAAGTGAAAAGGAACAACAATTATGAAAATAATAACGTCAGCGGAAGCAACTGAAATGATCATAACAAACATTGGATAACAGGTGTCAGAACGAACTAACCATACGAATAAACAATTTCAACTAATCAGAAAGAATACATAATCAATTAAATCGTATGATAAGGAGATACCCATTTGAGCACAAAACAAAACAAATGGTGTACACAGACCCGTCGGCCTAATGTACCAAATTGTGAGCTGTATGTGGGCACACACCAACACTCACCGAAGCAAAACAATTTTCCTAGGACCAGTCCATACGCCTCCCAAAATATCACTCCTCAACTACAAAATATGGAGACGTCGTGAACCAGTCACACCGTCACGGAAAGTGTTACGCCATTGATGCCCCAATAGCGCACCGGTAGAATCACCTACCGGAGGCTTTGCTCGGGTATCGGATTTGAAACAGTTTACAATTAACAAATAATCAAATATATAAACAAAGTTCAAATGCAATGATTTCATAAGTCGATATAACATAACATGCGATAATGAATGCGATTTAATAATTATATCGCATGCAAAACAAATCAGAATTCGAATCAACGGATGCTCGAAAACCAAACGAGTCAAATAAATATAACAAACAAGACAAATAGAAATACTACGAGTTAAATATACAGAATCCGTACCTTAACCTCATCAAATAAATCAGCAAGAAATAAGATAATAAGCGAGTAGTCTGGATTCCGATGATTCAATAATATGTGGTTTTCGTGTGATTTCTCGTTAGTTTAAATGAATTATAATTAATACACGAAATCGGTTAGATTTTTAATAATTCTGACATTTTAGAGTTAAACCATTTGAATTGGTTTCTTTCACTAATTCGTTGATTAAGATTTGAAAATAATCTTTAAATTTAAAAATTGTAGATTTTTAATGTTTGATCGTAACAATTATGATATAAATGACTTTAAAATACAATAATTAAAAAGATGTTTCGGATAAAACTCGAACTCATAACATTTCGAATTGGATTTTCAAGATTTAACCGTTACTTACTTCACAAATATTTATTTAGATATTTTTTTAACAAATGATGATTTTATACAAAAATAAACTCAAAAAGTGGTCTAGAAGTGTTTAAACTTGCAACCTCTCAAACATAACACTTGAATCCAAACCAATTGATCTAACATCTTCTCAATGTTTATATTGAGGCATATTAATTATTTACTATTTTCTTTACTAAGTTCATCTTCTTCCTATTTCTAGTTTCCAAAATTTACAGTAGGTTTAATTTTATTTTTATTTTTATTCTTTATTTATTTATTTATTTATTTACTTTTTTTTTTGAAATCTCCTTCACGTTTACATACTTTTATACATATATATATATATATAAATATATGTTTAAATATGTGTACCTATTTCTCAACCCAACCCAAGATATCACGTTTATTTCTTCGGTTCGTTTGTGGATTATTAAACAAGTTTTCATATAATATAACACGGGACCATAACGTACCAATTGAAACTACTAGATTAAATCGATTAGAAGTTACCTTAACCGTAGCACAACCCCGTTCAGCAACGACGATGTGGTGGTTGTACGGTGTTGACGAGGGTGGTTCGTGTCTCCGACTGAAACAAGTGGTGGTGGCCAATGGTGACGATTTTCTTCTCGGTTGGAATTGAGGTGGTTTCGGCGATTAAAGCAATACAAAGTATATATGTACTGCTCGGTTTTTTTTTGTGTGGGTATAAACGGACTACGTGTTTTAAGATGAAAAGTTTGTGGCTCAACTTTCAATATGAATACATTCATATATAATTATGTTAAGTCGGTTTGTAAGCTTGCATGGAAAGATTTTTATTTATTTTTTTTCATTATTATTATTATCATTATAGATTACATAATAGTTAGAATTAGAATACGGTTCTAATATGGGTCAGTTTCTATGTCAGTTTTTATTTCAGCTGAATACGGTTGTTACTACGCGTTGAGTGATATTTAATTAGATGTTACCCGTTAACAAAGTGACCTTTAAATGAAAATTTCACTATTGTAAACATTAGGTATGTGATTAGAACATTTGTTTTGGTTTGTTTAAAATAACTGAGTCGAAGGTTGTTAATTTAAATAGTTCAGTTATCCCAGTTTTCTAAATGTTTGGTAATTAACTTGCCTTGCTAATTCATCGAAACCTGTAATTAAATTTGTTGGAACGTTATTAATTTGTATTTATCATTTAATTTTGTTTATTGAGTTTTAATTTAAATTAATATTTAGTATTTTATTTAAATATTTAATTGTTACGTTATTATGGGTACTATATTATCACACACAGTGTATAAGGTCAATTGATATGTTTGTATGTAAGCATTCAGATATGTGTAATTTTCATTAAAGTTGCATGTTGCAGCCATAAAAATTATAAAAAATGGGATATGATTATAGCATCAAACCAATAATTTTAAAACTATATAGTGGCATCCTGTTTACTACCATATGGATAGACACTAACTGAAGTTTCATGAACTTTTTTCATTTTATAATTAAAAATGCAGATTTAAAACATTCATTGAGTTTTGCTATCATTTTTTGTGTCGGTAATTAAATATAGGTTCCTTAACAACAGGGGTGTTCAAAAAATCCAAAATCTGAAAAAATTGAAACCCGAAAAAACCAACCAGAATTAGAGATTCGTATTAGATATCAGATATACAAATTGTAGTTTGTTCGGATTAGATATCTGAATTCAATCTGAATAACCCAAATAAACCCTATTTATTTGGGTTATTCAAATGTAAAAATAAGTTTATTTGATTTTTGGGTTATTCGGATATATTCAGACACGAACATTGTTATATGACACGAAATTAACAGGCTGTGTATTTAACATTAACGTATTTGTGTCTTTAACATGTTTGTATCGTGTCTTAACACACATGTTTATTTTTTGAATGACGATGTTCTTACGTACCACGTATGTTGTCTTAATGGGGGCCATCACGTAGAGGTAAGACATACGCCCTCAAATTCGCGAGAACCTCGTGGAATAGGTAAACTCTCACCCCCCCCTCCGCGTTGGGATCAAACCAGTAAAATAACCCCAAGTTGTCCACCTGGTGTCCTTCAAACTTGCCACCAAATATATTTGAACCCCCGACCTCTGCTATGCAAGACGGGAATCCTAACCATTGGAGCCTATTAATCAAGCTGACGTTTCACGTGTTAACCTGTTATGATCTGTTTAAAAGTTGTTAATACTTTTTTAATTATTAAATATATTATTAATATAAAATAAATGTTAGTTCTCACGAATTACTATATATACATTTAAGAAATGTAATGATCGCAAGTGAACAATGATATTACTTAAATATATGTTTTTGTATTTTATCAACACTACAAAAATTGGTTCTTCATATTATAACCACTTCAAAAAAAGGAAACCGCTACAAAAAATAAGAATTAGTTTTTAAAAACCACTTCAATAAACGAAAAAGACCGTTTCAAAATAGGTGCTGCATTATTTCTGAAAAATAATTGCTTCAAAAATGGACCGGTACAAAAAATGGACCGCTTCAAAAATAAAAATTGAATTCTTCAAAAGATTGAACCGCTTCAAAAAATCAAAATTAAACTCTAAAACAAAAGTTGAATATCTTCAAAAAATGAAAATTAAATTCTAAAACAAAAGTTGAACCGCTTCAAAAGTTCATAAAAACCGCTTCATGGAGGCTTAGGTAGAAAAGGCATTGTTTCAGTTTTAACGATCTACTTTCAACTTTTATTTTTAAATCCCTTCTCATTTCACTCGCATGTTTTTTATTTTAACACATTATTACATTATTATATAACATACATTTTCAAGTTGCTGCTACAGTTGTAAACGAGGTTTTTTTTTTTTACAGTAAAGTCAAAGAAAACGGTTTTTTTTTTTACGATAATGACGATAAAGTAAAAAAAAACAGCTTTTTTTTTGTCTAATTAATAATAATTACAATTGTAATTCTGTTTTTTTAAATCTGTTTGGAGTCTTGTATTTCTTATCAATTGGCCCGATTAACGCCGCGAACCATGGATATATATATATATACTTTTAATCTGTTTGGAGTATTGCTTTTATTATCAATTAGCCTGATTAACACCGCGAAGCGTGGGTATAAATTCTTTTTTTTTAAATTTGGTTCGACTCTTCCGTTTATTATCAATTGAGCCGATTAACGCCGCGAAGCACGAGTATAATTTTTTTAAATCTGATTCAAGTCTTGCAATTATTATCAATTGACCCGATTAAAGCCACGACGCGCGGGTATAAATGTTTCTTAAATATCTTCGGACTTTTTTATTTGGTGTTTACAGATTCGTTTTTATGTTTCCAATGCTCATTTTTACAACGGTAAACATTTATGTCAGAACTTTATTTTCAATTGCCCCGATTACCGCTGCGAAGCGCGGGTATAACCCTAGTTGGATAAAAATCATAATCATAATAAGTTGATCACAAATACCTCATGAACGTTTATATAAATTTTAAAATCAAACTGTCACAAAAAAATCAGGTGTTATAGTCCGTACATTATCGATTATTCGTATCATTTATATTATTTTGATTACAATTAGTTCACAAACTATTTAGATTTAATATTTTCATTTACGTAATAATAATTAAATAATACTCCTAACTAAATAGTATTAATAATTAATATTCATTAAAAGTTAAAAAATAGTATTTAAATAATAACAATAATTTGAAAACATAGAACTTTTTTATGGTTTAGTTTATTTTTTAACAATGTGCACTTTTGAATTTGTATTTCTTAAAAGTAACACTAGATTTATTGTTTTATGATAGATAGTTGATTTTTTTCTAAGCATTTCAATGTCGTGATGTTGTTAACGCTACCATGTTCGAATAATCATATCGACAGATACTTCCACTTTGATACACAGAATTGTAAGACTATCTACTATTAATAATTTTTTAAAAATGGAAAAGTCTCGATCGGTTGGTGCAGCAAACCATGGTTGCAAACTTGATTGCTCCATTTCATTCCAAAATAAATCACAAAAGCCCACAAATAAAAGTTTTTTTTATCGGCACTTTATTTTTTTATTAATAAATTATTTATATCTAGATTATTTTTTCTTTCTCATCTTATATTCTGTTCTTATCTAAAAAATCAAAAGTATCAACATTTATTAGATTTTATCCTCTTATCTTATCAAAAAACTCTAAAATAATCAATATTTATTCAAAAAATATAAAAAAAATGCAAAAAAATCATGATTTTCAACTATATATAGGTTTTAAATTTATTAACTTTCATACCAACTTTACATTCTATATCTCTCTTTTATTGTTCATATTTCTATAACCATGGATCCGTATTCAAATATGTATACGAATCTTGATAATTCTGAAAATTATGAAAACTCTCAACACCACCAAAATCTTTTGTTTTTTTCAAATCCAAGCCAACTTCCTTTCACTCAAAATCCTCACACGTTACAAAGTACTGAAAAGCAAACACGAACAACTAAATGGGATGCTGCTGAAGACGTTGCTTTAATGTCGGCATGGGTTATGGTTAGTGGAGACATAATTAATGGAAAAAACAAGAAGAAAACATCATTGTGGGCCGAAGTAAAGATGATCTATGATGCAACTCGAGCAGAAAATCCGGAAAATCTTGGTGAGAGGAATGTTGAGCAAATGAAAGCTCGATTTTGTCGACTTAACGAAAACGCCAACAAATGAGTTTCTGCATACCGTGAAGCATATCGCCAAGCAAAAAGTGGAATGTCTCGAAAAGACATTGAGAAGGATGCTCACAAGATTTACGAACAAAGTGGGAAAAAGTTTAATGACTCTATTGTTTTCAACGAAGTTATGTGTAAAAACCAAAAATGGGCTTTAGATATACCTCGTGGCACTAAACGTACCCGTCCTAAGCCAGAAGTAGATGATGAAGAAAGTGGCGTGTCACACCCCCAAATTCCCACTCGTGGTGTCAGTCCACGTGGGTGTGACGTGGCCAGAATCACAGCTCATGGTCATATAGAACAACTCTATATGCGTTTCAAATACAATGTTTGACATACACTTAACAAAGTAGTTTGCAGCGGAATAGTAAATCATAGCAGCGGAAAAATATAATTGTCATAACATGCAGTGGAAAAATAATAAGTTTGATACAACATTGTTTAAAACAGAACAGAAGTTTAAATTGTTTCATAAAACGGAAAGTTAAATGCATGCGGGATCCTATGCTCAATCCCCTAGGTGCAATTCCTGGATTTTCTGACAGTTACCTGAGAATACAAGTTTAGAAAAAGGGTCAACACAATGGTTGGTGAGTTCACAGGTTTTGATATATACATAATAATAGAAAACATGTGTCATGTTGTTTATCAAAATGTTAGTACCGAGCCCTAGGCTCCATGTAACATCACTGTATTTCAGGTTGTCCGTACACATACGACTGTACTGTTACGACCTGATATGATAATTATTAATGATAATAAATTATTGGATGATATCATTGATGATTGGTATACATATTGAGAACATGTTATTATATGCATAAACCATGGGAAGTTTAGTTGAAACACAACTAAACAGAACTAGAGAGTTTATTGCAGTTATATTTCGGATAATATGAATTGTGGTTTTGGAATGGAAGGAATTAGGAAGTGTGTTATGGTTTGGTTGCTAAACATAGTCAAGGACACATGGTCATGGTTTATCGAAATAGCGGTGGGACGGTGTTGGGGAGGTTGCGATCTACCCCTGCATATGCCCTATACATATGCATATTTCGGTCTATCATGGATGTGTCAGTGATATGGTTTAGTGGGTTTTGGATTGGGATTTATAATATTAAAGATAATTAAATAATGAATTGTTATTGGAAATAAATGCGCGTTGGTGAGGTTACGATGATTAATTAAACACGAATGTTGTTTCAGAAATACGATACGAGCGTTGGATTCGGAAAGGTGACGATCTTTACGAATACATACGTAAGTAACGTGTTACGACGAGATAACGAAAGAATATCGAACGATATTAAAAATAATAAATTGAAATTAAAACGTTTATTAGGAATCACAACCGAAAACAAAACCGAGCACATCGATTATTCAAATAAATAATTTAACGGAACTATTTACGAAACAATCGACTTTAAATAAAATCATTTTATGAAAACGAAACGTGATTATTTAAAATGTTTTATGTCACACCCCGGGCCGACGGGCTGGATCGACTTTCCCACCGGGCGGAAGATTCCCGGGGCGTGATATCGTGAGTGATAATCGAAATGATCGGATTGTTTACATAGCACATGATAAATAAATGAGAAATGCTAATAATAGAATTACAAGATTAAATTACAATGTATCGTTCATAATTTAACCAAGTAAATCTATCCAAAAGAATCAATGAGTTTATATCTTGTCACTATACAAGATATACAGAAGATGATTCACTGTATTGTCAATCAAAAGTATGCAACACCAAAAGTAGCTAGGCCTTCTAAAAGTCCACTAGCTATGTTCCTGTAATCCTAGTGACTAAACATGTTCGTCACCTGAGAAAAATATGCATTTAAACAAAGTCAACACTAGGTTGGTGAGTTCATAAGTATGTTAATTGAAAAACCTTGATTCATTCACATGCACAATCACAATGTATGTTCTGTTACTTGTATGCTGTTTGTTCACCCGTTCACCCAATGGCTTCTCAATAGTTATATTTACAAATTATATATCATCCTAGTAGTGATGCTTATATATAGGGCATATGTAAGGGAACCAAGCCCTAGCCAACATCCCACCACATCACTACTAGAACTCCACACTAGTTGCAATACAACTATTGATTTCCATCTCCATTCCACATGTTCATCTCATTGTTGTTCACCTGTGATATCATGTATAGAATAATATGGTAGTAAAGTTATAGTTGTCAAACCGAAGTATTTATAACCATTACATGTATTAAGGATATTAGATTTACTTAATCTGCTCCTGTATTATTCTATTGCTTGTGGGGTTAACTGTTGATTCACTTTTAAATATTAAAAGTGTTAGTTAACTATTTGTCATTTGTTCTCAATGCGAAGTGCATAGAGCCTAAAAGGAATCCATTGCAATCCTCACGTAATCAGATTTCAATGCATCCGATTTACCTCTACCACTTTGTGATCCCATTGCCTTCATCGAAACTGTTACTAATAATATGGCATGAGAGAAAATAAATTCCTCAGTCTACTAGTCCACAGGTAACGATGGATGATGTACATCGATGTTGTTGTTCTCAATGTGGGATGTTCTCAATGTGATTAACAAGGTTGAATAAGAACTTGTCTTATCACGTTATGTTAATCATTGTGTGAATGATGTTGTTATCATGAAGTTACGTTATCATGATTATCATTCCATGTAATCCATATGTTCACCATATAATCCTTAAGCCGTAATAAGAACTAGTCTTACTACCCTTAAATGATGCAGGTGGTGGATAATCAATGCTCCATGTTATCGCATAACATGTTTTAGGTTGTAAAGTGAGTGTTATAAGTACTTGACTTATCACACTTAGTTTATTATAGTGGTGAATGACATTAAGAAGATGTTTTATCTTCTAGTCATTCATGTGTTGTGTTGTGTCATCATGTTTCTCTGTCATTGTTCTCAATGTTTGTTTCTGTATGAATTTCCCCAATGTTTGCTCATGTAAGAATAACTAAGTGTTGTAAGATAAAATCTTACAACTATGTTATTCTAATGTGTTGATGAATTAAGAAGATACATTATCATATTCATCTGATTAGCCCTGTCATATCATGATCATACAAGCATGCATACAATGATAAGCGATAATAAGCAATTTAGTATTATCTAAAATCAAAGTATAAGCAACATGTAAAGCGAAACTTTTAAATAAATATAAATAAAAGTAAAGCATGTTTCTTAGCCCCGTGAGTTTAAAATCAGTTAAGATTAAAGAAAAGGGGCATATGAACTCACCTTGTTATTGAAATGGTTGACTTAGCTTAAACGAAGAATGCACGCGCTCTTGATTGTACTTATGGTAGTTTTCACGATCATGTATTGATTTCACGTTGTAATTAACTTATAAGTGTTGAGTGTAATTGTTTTGTGTGCGCGTACGTGTGTTAACCTTAACTTGATCATCACCTCTTGGTCTCGATCATCATTCGGCCCAATCCAATTTAAATGTACTTTATTGACACTTAGTCAATTTAAGTTGAATGTAGTGTATGATTGTAAGTTATGACTAGAGATTTGATCTTCATTACTTCTCTTTGTCTTTAACTTGATTTTTGTAAGAATTCAATGACTTAAATATCATTAATTGTTTCATCACAAATAATTATCATCTTTTTAATAAAACGAGATTACAAATCCCATTTCCATTAAATGTCATCCTTAATTACTTAATTCATGAATTGGTTTACTTTGAAACTCATTGGGCCGAGTGTGAATTTTGGGTCGTAGATCACGTGGCTAAGTGTTAAAGTTTTGGACCAAGACTAGTAATTAGGTTGGGCCTACTACAAAAGAGTGGGTCGAATGAATTTTGCATGGATCACTTCGGTTGTGTTTGAACAATTTAAATGGGGTCAATCTCATCATAACCCAACCAATACATTTGGGCCGAAAAATGTTATGTGATCATATGCCAAGAAGGTGGACCGGTTAGGACATCATGGACCGAAAAAGAGGATGGACCGAACAATGGTCTAAACCGAACAAATGGGTCGAGTCTGTGGGCCTTGGGCGAAACAGCCTATTGGTCGGTCGTTGTATCTGGGCCTTGGATGATTGTGGCCGGCTGTTGGGATGAAATACAGCATGGTTTAAAGTTTCATGTAACCGGTTAACAAAAGGAAACCAGCGAACCTTCTGGTTATGATGTTCCTAGATTCGGCTACACTCTCCCGTCAAGAGGTTCGTTCAAAATGAAAGCACAGGTTCGTTTCCCCTCATCTCATGCAACCAAGGTTCGTGGCCTAGAATGGTTCGGCAACATGGGTTCGTGTATTGGGAGGTTCGGTGAAGACAATAGGTTCGCCATTTGGGAGAGGTTCGTAGCTCAGGGTTCTATGCAAGCAGGAGGTTCGTCCCAATGAGGGTTCGTGGATATCAGCCGGAAGGTTCGTAGCACCTTAGGTTCGCTGCATCAGGTTAAAGCTGCAAGGTTCGTGACTCATGAAGGGGTTCGGTCGAGGTCGGCACACGCACAGGTTCGCCACCCTAGATGATGGTTCGGCTGATGGTGTTGGTTCGGCGAGCCAAGGTTCGCGAGTGGGTCTGTAGCTTAACATGTTCGGCTAGCCTCCTCCTTATGCGACCTGCAACTGTTCATCGTCTCCTTCGTTGAACCTAGCTGCCCCAACTCGTTCCCATCCATCTACTGTTCGTTTCTAAGTCTTATGGTGTTAACTCGAAGGGTTAGGGTCGACGGAACATGGTCCTTAGTCGGGTTAAGTGATAGTCGAACAAAAGAACATGAAAACCCATTTTTTTCAGAACTTTCAAGCTTAGATACCTTGATTTTCAGTGGATAAAAGCTTAGATCTGCTGTACTTCCTTGTAGAGGACGTCGAGGACTACGCGTGGTCACCAAGAACACCCAAATCCGTCAAGGAACGAGCGAGTTATGTGGATTTGAAGAGTGATTCTCCTAGTGAGAGAATAGGTTCGTGGATCTGCACTTAGAGAGAGAGAGCTGCCATAAATGAGGAAAAACACCCTCATTTGGTGTTTATATACCCTCGGGGTATTCGGGTTCGTTTCGGTTGCTCGGTTCGCGTTTTCGTCGCGTTTCCGGAAATTTTACGCGTAATATATATGTTTTAAATAAAAGAAGTTACTTTAATTATTTGATGAGTTTCAAAATTGTAAAATGTTAAATATTTTATTTTTATTAATTTATTGTCGTTCATGTCGTGTTTCGTTTTCGTTTCGTCAGATCGCTTCACCATCGCGCGTATTCGTTCAAATCATCACCCGAACGAACACGACAATGGTTTTGCTTTCTGACTTTTGTTTTCTACTTTTCAGTCATTATTTCAGAACGTTAAACTCACAGATATGTTTGTGTGAATCGTCACCCACGCAAACACACTGTCAGTTCGCTATTCTGAAACAACACTGCAATATTGTTTTAAATTGTCTTTCCTCACTGTCGGACTCAACTAAACATCCTGATATCACATTGTTTTCACATTGATTTGTCGGCCACCTGATTCCTGTCATCTATGGATGTCAGATCGCAACCGATTTGTTCTTGTTATTTGTTTGAACACTGTTGTTTCTCGTGTTTCGTTGTATTAACTGTACTTAGGTTTTTATCTAAATACTAACAACTATTGTTTCAAATGAGTGTTGTACTTACGGTATTTAAGTTTACACAATAAATACGTACAACTGTTTCTTGTATTTTGAATTATGTCAATACAAGTACTGTTCACAATCATGTATTTACACATAGTTACTGTTGAAAAGTACACATACCGTACGGACTTGCCGGCCGGTCAGGTACTAGTTGTCACATTTTATGTTTTAAATATATACGAACAAAAATGATCATTAAATAGATTTTATCGCAATAAAGACGAGACCGAGCACGTGGTGACTACACGCGATAAAATAAGGGAAGCCTTTTTCTCATTTCTCAATTTACACACACACCTTCTCTCTCTAAACCACCAAATCTGCCACTTTCTCTCTCTAAACCTTCTCTCTAGTTTTTCTTCTTCATCTCTCAACGGAATTGCAAGATTTTGGTGTCCACGCGTTCGTGTGATCGAAGGGAACAAGAAGATACGAAGGAAACCAAAGTTTGGCCGATCTACAGAGGTAAACTTCGAGTTTTACTTTTGGTTTTTCACTTAGACACAACCGAGTTGAACCTACACACTTTAAACAAATTTTATGCTCAAAAAACTTTAAAAGGAGTTAGTAGGAACAAGTAGAAATAGTTGGTTAGATCTACAACAGGTTGTGTTAGAGGATGGTGATGATGAGCAGCTAGGATGTGCAGGGTTCGCAACTGTTGTGGCCGAACCTGTGACCACAAAACCCTTTTGGCCGAACCTATGCTTGATGGCCGAACCCTAACCCAGCCGGACCTTGTTCCACGAACCAGCACCTGGCGAACCTCCAATCTGCCGAAGCTGCAAGTTAGCCGAACCTAGGCTGTGCTCCTTTAACCTAGCCGAACCCTAGGAGCAGCTAACCCTTGAACGAACCTAGGGTCACGAACCCTCTATGGGCAGTGAACCTAGGCTGTTTCAACTATCTCCATACAGCGAACCTATGGGTGTTTCTTTTCTGGATCAGCCGAACCCATAGGAGCCACGAACCTCTTTGGGGGCCGAACCCTACATGATGAACCTGATGTGATACGGACCAGTAGACCACGTACCTAGGAGCTACGAACCCTGGTCTACGAACCTGAGAACCCAGCCGAACCCTAGCTGGGCAAGAGGGAGTGGCCGAACCTTCTTCTTTCTTTTGGCCGAACCTGTCATGGTCGAATATGGCCGAACCTAGGTCCAGCCATGCTATAGGTTCGCTGCCTCCATGGGGAACAAAAATCTAATTTCATTTAACTAGTAGATTAAGGATAAATGGAGGACATGATTATACACACACACACATATAACCATGCATGCATGGACAAACATGGCCGCCACCTTTTGTTTTAAATACATAAATTAGATCATGAAATTATATGTACAATGTAAACTTTGGTTTGAATTACTAAATATAATTTCATAAAAATTTAATGAGGTTTTAATTAGTTAAATGGTGGTGGATTTAAGTGGTCATGTATGTGTGTATAGATGTGTACAAAACAAAAATTGTTATCTCTAGCGTACGTATCTATGGGAAGTAAAACATGGGAATTCATAAATAATTATCATCATTAATAATTAAAAACTAACAAGTTTCAATCACATTTTAATGATGGTCAATAATGAAATACTAGGTATTGCTATTTAACGTGGATTAAATAACTAAGTTAAAGAGCCAATTAAAGATAAAAAGGAAACAATAAGGACACTAACTTGAGATGAAACGCAAATACTTATGAACATGGAACGCACAATAATTACAGGTTGTTGAGTTGTTCGATTTCTTTTACGCGAGCGCGCATACTACAAAAACACTGATTCTAAGGACTCAAGTGAGTTCTCATAACCTCCCTTTTAAACTATTTTGTTTTAAACTCGGAGGTGAAACATGTATACCAATTTAAATATTATTTTGATAACACATGGATGACACCTGTTTATCATTACGATATTCATATTACGAGACTTACATTATTTATGGATTATAACAGATTATCTCTATTCCATGAATCGTTGTTGTTGACTTTGGTCATCCGCAATGATTACATGTATTACCACTTAGATTATCACAACTCCATGAGACATTGTTGTTGACTTCGGTCATCTTCAATGATCACATGTATTGTCACGTGGGTTACCACAATTCCGTGTGTCGTTGTTGTTGACTTCAGTCATATACAATGATTACATGTATTGTCACTTATACTAATTGAGAATATTGATGATTGAGATTGGTTGATTGAATATATGATTGATTATCTATGATTTATTGATATATGTGATTATGTGTTGGTTTATGTGTCTGGATTATGTGTTTGGATGTTGTGTTGGATTATCTCGCAAGTGCTCATGTGGATTTTCTCAGAAAACTATAAACTTTTATAATCACTTTGTAAAACATTTTTAAATATAAAAACTTATGAGTACTCACCAACTACTTCGTAGTTGACACTTGATTTTCTACATATTTCAGGAAACGAGGAGAAATAGGTAGAGCAGGATAGCTCTACATCTTTTGGACAATCATCACTTAGGGTCTCGGACTTAGCTAAAATCAACTGGATTACTGAAGACTAGTATTTAGTTAATTTAGCTAATCTTTTGTGTAATTGATTGTAATTAAATCATGACGAACATGATTTTTGTGTAAACAATTATTTGATTTGATTGATATGTGATGATTTGATTAGATGCCCACGAGTTTATGAACAATCTACACATCCCTCGTGGCATCCCGACGTTTCCGCCATCGGTCGGGGTGTTACACTCCAAGTGTCAGTGCGTCACTACCGAACTAGACTTGTTTGCTCTTGCCTCCGCTGTGTCTCGTATACACATCAAGTTAGGTCAGAGTTTCACGGGTTATGACATCCGGTCAATATTGTGCCCCGTGGGGTTAGTCACACCCAAACGGATCCATTCAAACCTACCACGTTGTACGTACATTAATGGTAAGACTTTGTGAGGACTTGTTACGAGTTCAACACTTAATGTT